>CM033651.1:4927250-4970102 GCA_019512145.1 Engystomops pustulosus
TTATCCGTCCTGTGGCCTTGTGTTATATGTCCTGCACCCTTGTGTTAATCGGCCTGCACCCTTCTGTTATCCGTCTTGCAGCCTTGTGTTATCCGGCCTGCACCCTTGTGTTATCCGTCCTGCGGCCTTGTGTTATCCGTCCTGCGGCCTTGTGTTATCCGTCCTGCACCCTTGTGTTATCCGTCCTGTGGCCTTGTGTTATATGTCCTGCACCCTTGTGTTAATTGGCCTGCACCCTTCTGTTATCCGTCTTGCAGCCTTGTGTTATTCGGCCTGCACCCTTGTGTTATCCATCCTGCGGCCTTGTGTTATCCGGCCTGCACCCTTGTGTTATCCAGTTCACCGAGCTGGGCTGAGTGAAGGTAAGCGCAAGCTCCTCGACAGATTTTTTGTTTTAAATGCGGCGGTTTCTCCAAATCCGTCGGGTTTTCGTTCGGCCACACCCCCCGATTTCCGTTGCGTGCATGCCGGCTCCGATGCGCTACAATCCGATCCCGTGCGCCAAAATCCCGGGGCAATTCAGGGAAGATCGGCACAAAACGGAAATATTCGGGTAACACATCGGGAAAACGAGAATCGGGTCCTTAGTAAATGACCCCCACTGTTTCCATTCACCATGTATACAGATCACTGCAGACTGGGAATGAAAGACTGGGAGGTAGTAAACATTACCCATGTAACTCCACATTAAGGCACTTTAGTAAAGATACATAATCCTACCCGTAACATTAACCCCATAAACCATTAATAACTAAACATAACTAAGGAATGATGACACGAGGCTCCTGCTGGGCAGAAAAGGTCACAGCTATTTATTGCTGATAAACACAATTATTATTATTTTAATATTCTCAAAATCAGCCGCAATCTCTGTTCGTTTCTTTGGAAACCATAGCTGCCGAAGTGGTTTGTTCATCCGGACTCCCGAACCACCACTTCGACTTCCGAAAAAATCCACATCAATTCTCTTTTCCGCCAGCTGTGACTTGAGATGATCACCGAAAACCATTATTACTTTAATACTCAAAATTACCCACAATCTCCATCCGTCTCTTTGTAAACCATCGCTGCCCGAAGCGGTTTACTCAACCGGACTCCCGAATCAGCACTTCGACTTCCGGGCAAATTCACATCAATTCTCATATTCCTTCAGCTGTGACTTGAGATGATCACCGAAAACCGAAAACATCAAAACACAAAAACCAAGTAACAGTAGGGAGGGAGGGAGGGACAGCTTGAAGATGGCGCGGGCAAGAGGAAGTGCAGGCCCAGTGTCTGCCCTATAAAGGCTCAGCTATGGGAGGGACTGAGCAGCAGCAGCAGGGAGGAGAAAGGAAGCAAATACCACCCCTATTTAAAGTGCAAACGTCCCATGTAATAAATTGCAACACTAGGACACCCCCAGTCAGAGGGCGCCCTCCTTATGCAGTCGGGGGCACCCTTCAGGGTCATTGCATGAATTCGATATTTAGCTGATAACTTACAAATTATCTTTAGTAAATGTAACCAGCTCTATAGGACAAGCAGGACCCGAAATACCAACAGTGAATGAGGATTTCAGGACCACGGACAGAAGACATTCATTACTGTGACTGGAGATTCCCCTGTATAAACACATTGGGGGTCATTTACTAAGGGCCCGATTCGCGTTTTCCTGACGTGTTACCCGAATATTTCCGATTTGCACCGATTGTACCTGAATTGCTTCGGGTTTTTGGCGCACGCGATCGGAATTTGGCGCATCGGCGCCGGTATGCACGCGACGGAAATCGGGGGGCGTGGCCGAACGAAAACCCGACGTATTCGGAAAAAACCGCCGCATTTAAAAAAAAAAATTGTGTCGCGAAAATTTCACTCACCTTCATCCTGGATAGGCCGGTGTATTTCGAGGCATTCCAGCGGACTTCAGCGCAGCAGCGCCACCTGGTGGACGGCGGAGGAACTGCTTTGATAAATCCAGCCAGTACATTCCTCTAATCTATCTCTTCCCCGTGCTCCTTTTACTATTTTCTAAGAGGGAACCTATCAGTTTTAATACTTTATTTAATTTATATGCTAATTACCTTCAGAGGCTACCTGGGGAGTGGAGAGCTCCCAGGGCAAAGGTTACTCCAAGCCTTGAGTATCCCTGCAGATCCCCCTCCCTGCGCATGAAGGACATGAAGCCCACTTAGATGCGCAGGCGGGCGGCTCTGCAGAGACTACTCAAGGTTTTAAGGAAATCTATCATCAAAATCCATCATACTCATAGATCCAGGCAGCGGGACTGTGGTATCTTTTTATAATTGTTATTCTTCCTTCTAAAAATTTTCTAAACTTTTAAGATAAATGCACCAGAAAGGCTACTAGGGTGGTTCCTTTGTGCTCAAGATTCACAGGCTGTTACACTGTGCAAAGAGCACTTCCCCTTCATACTGTGCGGCACATTTACTAAGAGCAGTGCAGTATGTAGTATGTGTAGTGTGTACTATGTGCAGTGTCCTGTGTAGTGTGCAGGGTGTGTACTATGTGCAGTGTGAATGGGTTGTACATGTGCAGGGTGTGTGTACTATGGCAGTGTGTAACTATCGTGCAGTGTGTACTAGTGCGTGTCCTGTGTAGTGTGCAGTGTGTTGTACTGTGTGCAGGGTTGTGTACTATGTGCAGTGTGACTAGTGCAGTGGTACTATGGTGCAGGTCCTGTGTAGTGTGCAGGGCTATGTGTACATGTTGCAGGGGGTACTATGTGGCAGGGTGTGGTACTATGTGCAGGGTGTGTACTATGGCAGTGTGTATGTACTATGTTCAAGGGTGTGACTCGGTGCAGGGTGGACTATGTGCAGTGTTGTATATGTGCAGGGTGTGTACTACTGGGAAGTGTGTACTTGTGGCAGGGTTTGACTATGTGCAGTGTGTCCTATGTGAAGAGTGTTGTACTATATGCAGGGTTGTGCTACTATGTGCAGTGTCTGTGAATATGTTGCAAGTCATGCAGTGGGGTTTGGATATGTAAGGGGGGTTACTATGTGCACTGTGAATATGTGCAGGGTGTGTACTATGTGCAGGTGTGTTACTATATGCAGGGGGGGTGACTATGTGCAGTGTGTATGTTATTGCAGTGTGTATTATGGAAGTGTCCTGGGTACTATGTGAAGGTTCCTGTGTTACTATGTGCGTGTACTGTTTTTGTACTTGGCAGTGTTTAATAGTGCAGGGTGTGTACTACGTGCAGGTGTGTACTATGTGCGGGGGGAGGGAGGTGTATCATGTAAAGTGTGTATATGTGCAGTCATGTTGTGTGCTGTTTATCTTGCAGGGTTGTGGACTATGTGCAGAAGTGTCTAGGGCGTGTTGTACTATGTGCAGTGTGTGAATATGTGAGGGGTGTACTATGTGACAGGGGGTGTTTGTACTATGTTGCAGTGGGATTTATGTGTTGCAGTGGCTGTGTACTATGTGCAGTGTCATGCTGTATATGTGCAGTGCCTGTGTACTATGGGCAGTGGGACATGTGCAGTATCTGTGGACTACGTGCAGTGTCCTGTATATATTGTGCAGTGTGTATTCATGTGCCGTGTCCCTGTGTACTATGTCAGGGGTCCTGTGTACTAGGTGCAGGTATACTATGTGCAGTGTCCTGTGTACAGTGCAGTGTGTACTATGTGCAGGGGGCCAGGGTGTATAGGGGGTTTTGATACTATGTGCAGTGGTAGTTATGTGCCAGTGGGGTATTAGTGCAGGTGTCCCGTGTCTAGGGCCGGGGTCTGGTACTATGTGAAGTGCTTATGGATGTGCAAGGTGTCGGTTACTTTGTGCAGGTCCTGTGTGTTACTATGTGAGGGGTGTTGTACTATGTGCACGTGTCCTGTGTACTATGTGGCAGTGTCCGTGTACTAGTGCAGGGTGTGTACTAGTGCAATGTGTACTATGTGCAGGGTCAGTGCTACTTTGTGCAGTGTACTGTGTAATATGTGCAGGGTGGGATATTATGTGCAGTGTCCTGGGGTACGATGTGCAGGTACCTGGTGTACTTATGTGCAAGTGGTATGTGTAATATGGCAGTGTGTACTATGGTGCAGTATCCTGCTGTACTACGTGCCAGTGTCCGTATCCTCTGTGCAAGTGTATTATGTGAAGAGTCCTGTGGACTCGTGCAGGGTCCTGTGATACTTTGTGCAGGGGTCCTGTGTACTATGGGCAGTGTGTATTATGTTGCGGGTCCTGTGTACTAGTGCAGGTCCGGTATATATGTGCAGTGGATTATGTGCAGTGTCATGTGGAATATGTGCAGGGTCCTGTTGACTGTGTGCAGTGTTCATGTGTACTATGTGCGTGTGTATATATTATGTGCAGTGTCCTGTGTACTATGTTTGCAGGTCCTGTGTGACTACATGTGCAGTGTCCTGTGTACTAAGTGCAGTGTGTTACATGTGCAGGGTCTGTGTAATGTGCAGTGTCCTGTGTACATGTGCAGTACCTGTGTAATACGTTGCAGTTGCATGTATACTATGTGCAGTGTGATTATGTGCAGTGTCCTGTGTACTATGTGCAGGGTCCGTGTAATTTTATTGGGTGCAGTGATATACTATGTGCAGTGTCATGTGTAATTTGTGAGGTCCTGTGTACTATGTGCAGGGTGGTTTGTGTATCATGTGACCCAGGGGGGATGGATGGGAAATAGCGGTAATGGTAATATGGTGAAGGGGACACTGCCTTTTGCTTGTAACTATCGCGGAAGTCTGGGTGACTCTGTTCGTAACTCTATGTGCAAAGGTGTGTACTTGTAAGGGTACATGTGTAATGTGGCAGTGTAATCGTGTTGTAATGCTATGGCAAGTGTGTATTAGGTAAAGTGTACTGTTGTACTTGTGCAGGAATGTGACTATGGGGCAGTTTGTAATGGTACTATGGACAGTGTGTGATATGTGCAGTATCATGGTTGTAATCGTTGCAGTGTCAGGTAGTTAGAGGTGACAAGGGCCCATTAGGTGCTATTAGTGACAGGGTACTGGTACTATGTGCAAGGGTCCCTGTGGCACTTCTTGTAAGTGTAAGGGTACTATGGGCAGTGGTAGGAGTGCTCAGGTCACTCATGGTGCACCTATTGTGTCAGTGTCCTGTGCTATATGTGCGTGTCCCGTGCTCCTATGTTGCAGTGTGTGTACTATGTGCAGTATACTGTGTACGACGGGAAGGTCCCGATCCACGCTCTATAAGAGTGTGCCTACCGTTCATCTCAGTTTGTTGTATTAAGTGCAGGTCACTGTGACTATGATGCAGTGGTCCGGTGTACTATGTGCAGTGTATTTAATATGTGAGGGTGTCCTGTGTATTTGTGCAGTGTCCTGTGTACTATGTGACAGGGTCATGTGTACTATGTTGCAGAGGTTTGTACGATGTGCCGTTGTCATGTGTACTAGGTGCGTGTCTGTGTACTATGTGCAGTGTGTACTATGTGCTAGTATGCCTGTGTACTTAAGTGGCAGTGTCCTGTTTCTCAGACTATGTGAAGGTGTATTATGTGCAGTGTCCTGTGTACTATGTGCAGGGTCCTGTGTACTATGTGCAGTGTATACTATGTGCAGTATCCTTTGATGTACTAAGTTGAAGTGCCTGTACTAATATGTGCAGTGTGCGTATATGTGCAGTGTACTGTGAATATGGCAGGCAGGTCTGTGTACTATGTGCAGTGTATACTATGTGCAGTGTCCTGTGTACTTTGTGCAGTGTCCTGTGTACTATGTGCAGGGTGTACTATGTGCAGTGTGTATTATGTGCAGTGTCCTGTGTACTATGTGCAGTGTCCTGTGTACTATGTGCAGGGTGTGTACTATGTGCAATGTGTACTATGTGCAGGGTCCTGTGTACTTTGTGCAGTGTTCAGTGCGTGTGTAGGGTTTGTCATGAATCTGGCGCCCCCTGCACGGCTCCGACAGAGGGCATCACTTTTTTTGCTGCAGCTTTAACATGGGGCATGCGACACAATTCTTTTGGACCTGATAAATGTGTCGCATAGTGAACACCCAAAAGCTCATTTTAATGTGACACGGACACTTCTTATATACATGTACAAGCAGTTTGCAGATACAAGAACGTCAAAGTCAAACAGAAAACTGGCGCATGGTGCTTAGTAAATGAGCCCCAATATGTTGAAACTTCCTCTGCTGCAGTGAAATTACATCAGGGAAGGTAAGTGCTGAGGGAGCAGGGGAGCACAGTGAGACAGAGTAACAGCTTGTGAATCTGCAGAATGGAGGGGCTCTGGTAACTACCATAGACCACGGATAGTAAATATAAGAAGATCCCACAGTCCCGGTGCCGGGGTCTATGAGGAATGTCCCTGCCTTATCCAAGCTTGATGTTTATGATACATTTTGAGTGGTCCCCGAAAAGGATACTAGATCTTTGTCCTTTCAGAGGTGTCATGATATAGGAAGATATCACTTTACCCGGCGTCCATATTGATCCTATGTTGCTGGTCCTTGATCCGAGAAGACAAGCGATGGACAAGGTGAAGGGACTTCTGGACCCTGAACCTAAAGGGGAGACTAAATCTTCTTCTCAACATCTTCAGTAAGGAAAGAGTTAACCCTATAGTGTTGTCCAGTCCACCTACATACACACGTTACACAAGTGCCCAGTGCAGTGGGGTGAGTAGTAACCTGTGATATCAGTGATGGTGGATGAGACACAATGATCCCTTTAAGACACTATTGTTCTAACTTCCCACATATCTATGGTTCTGCGCCAGTGATTAACCCTTCATAGTTATGGGCGGGTACGAGCTGTACACGTGTAACGACATGTATTTCTATGTATCTGATATGCGACACCCGTTCCCGTATCCCTTTAAGTGATGCTCAGCCTGACACACGTGTCACCATAAAGATAATTACATGGCGACGCTTCGTAATTTACTGCTGATGATATGAGATGTTTCTCGTGTAATGGAGTCAAAATGTGATTTATTTTTAATAAGTTCTGTATTTTCACTGAATCGACCCGTTTTTTTTTTTTTTTTGCGGTCCAGGTCTCGGATATTTATGATGATGTCAGGCGGAGTTTACAATGTTCAATGATGCAGAACACGGATGTGAGAATGTAATATCCTGATGATCTACAGCTTTAATATTCTCCGCACAAATATGTGGAGTAGCCGGGATTACAGCGTCCTCATTGTCAGTGATTAGAATTGAGTGTTTACAGATTGATAAGAACGGCTTCTTTTTACTGAAATTTCAGATTCTGTTTATGATGTTACTTTTAAAGGGATGTTCCAGAACATATGTTTTCTATCCAAGAACAGCGCCACATGAATGTTCAGGCTGTGCCTGGTACTGCAGCTCAGTCCTATGTGTGTCAATGAGGTTGTGGCGATGTTTTTGTAACAATGTTTCTCTAATCTTTGACAACTCCCTTCGAATTCTGTTACTTTGCTCAGAATCACAACTTTTTGGAAACTTTCGGATGTTCTAATGTTCTAATAGGGCGTAAAGACAGGAATTGTTTTGGATGAAGAGACATTTCCAACTATTGGAGATTGGGAGCAGACAATTACAGTTACAAAACAGTCCCTTTAGTTCCAGCTTTGCTGCTCTGGTTCTGTCCACAAGTGGGGACCAGATGTTAGTCATGCACGTGACAACAGGACAGAGATGGGCTCAGTGGTCAAATTCCCAATGAACCCAATGTTATCACTTCCTACCGGTACCAGAACCCCCTGGGAACACCTTTAAAGGAAATTTACCATTAAAATCAGGCATGGATAAACTAGGGACATTACTTATAGATCCAGGCACCGGGACTGTGGTATCTTCTTATATTTATCATCAATGGCCTCCTTCCTTCTAAAATCAACTTTTAAAATTATGCTTCCTAGCCTGAAGGGCTATGGGGGTGCTACAGAAGCCCTCTGTGCTCTGGCTGCACAGGCTGTTGTTATACTGTGCAGCAGCAAATCTCAGTCTCCCCCTCCCCCCTGCACTTCCTGAAACCTCTGCAGCAGTGAGAACACAGTGGGAGGGGGAAGTGCTCCTGTACAGTGTAACAGCCTGTGCATCTGCAGCACAGAGATACTCTTGTAACAAGTCCATAGCCTTTCTGTCTCATTAGCATAATGTTAAAGGTTGATTATAGAAGGAGTGAAAGCCATGGATAACAGATATAAGAAGATCCCACAGTCCCGGTGCCTGGATCTATGAGTCATGTCCCTGGTTTATCAGGATGGATTTTGATGGTGGATTTCCTTTGAGCAACCCCTCCAAGAAAATAATTATTGGCTCCCCTTCTGGGTAATGAGTTTCAGGGAGTGGTTCTAGTTTATGATCAATTATCTTAATTAGTTATAGTATACGAAGAAGCTTGAAATATACTTCCTCACCATAGATCGATTAGTTCCAGCTCTGGTCCTCTGGGCATCTCACGACAACAGAAATTGTCTCGGTGGTCAAATTCCCAATAAATACCATGTAATAACTTCTCGGACTATACACCCAGGCACCGGAGCCCCTGGGATGAGAGGATCTGCCGTTACACTTGTTAACTCTAATAAAACCCCTTTAAATAACCCTCTTAGAAACTAATTGTGTCTGCTCATCCTTGGCCATAGGATCCTAGCCTATGGGCGGTCCTAGTTACTTTGACGGCTGTCCATCATTGATAGGACCGCCCACTGGACTCCGAAGCCTAGAAAGAGCAGATAAACAAATTACAGGTTTTGAGATTTTTTTCCCCAGGCTCCTATATATTAATCTACAACAGACGGGGCAGTTTGAGACACTTGGTAGACCCATGTAAGGTCTACGTCTCATGATGGAACACATTGGGGCTCATTTACTAAGGGTCTGTCAGACTCACTTTCATTGGGTTTCCCAAATATTTCAGTTTTGCACGAAATTGCCTCGGGATTTTGGCGCACGCGATCAGATTGTGGCGCATCGGCGCCGGCTTTCATGTGACATCGGAGGGCGTGGCCATTGGACAACCCGACGGATTCGGAAAAACAGTGGAATTTAAAAAACGATTTGTGTCGCAAGATCAGCACTCACATGCACCAGGAAGAAGAAGGTGAACTCCGGGGACTTCGGCGCAGCAGCTCCACAGAATGGACCTCGGGAGCACGGACCTTAGTGAATCCCGGCAGAACCCGAATCCTAGACTGAGAATGCGCTGCTGGATCGCCACTGGACCGGGTAATTAAGTGAGCCCCAACATCACAACAAATTAAGATGTTTATTGAGTCCCTCGTCCAATCCTCCCCCGTCCCCTATGTGATCGGATTCAGAAGGGGATTTCAATCTGGCGTCTCCGATATCCTCAGCCTATAGCGAGGCGATTTCCACAGCTTCTATTATTCCTATGAAAATATCACAAGGATAATAAACGCTGCTTTAATCTTTCATGGGGATTGAGCTTTTCTCTACGAGCCTCTTTGGCCTCACTTATCATATAACCCTTCTGATAGCGACTGAAGTGGCTCCATTTTAATTGGTGTTCAGATACCAGAACTGTACGGGAAAAAAAACAAACAAAAATAATTGATGGATCCACGAAACGCGGTAAGTGCCCCCTAAGTGTGTGCTAATGCCCGCCAGTCATCAGGAAAGGTCAAGCAATCGATAATTTTGGAAGATTATGCAAGTGAAGGTTTTCTCATTAGCTGAAGAGCATTTGGCCTATGTCAGGCTCACAAACCCCTTCACTGCTGGAATGATGAAAAAATCACAACAAAATTGTCTATTTTTTAGGTTTTAGGAAAACAAAGGGAAGTTTAATCAAGACAGACATTGCCTACAACAGTCTTGATCTCCTTCGCATCAGAATGAGGCAAGTTCAAGGAAGGTGACTATGAAGGTTGGGGCTTATAGATGGCCAAAAGACTAATGGTAACCCATTTACCAATAGCCGGAGCCCACCATCACCAGGGATAAAGAGAAGAGCAACCAAGAATCCAGTACCGGAGCAACGAGGAATGGTTGGGTACCAAGGTGGCCACAGGCATGGTATAACCACCATGACCTCCTTTGTGCCGGAGTGAGATATCTCAGTACTGGCTCTATCTAAGACATGGTGATAGAGTCTCAGAGTCTTAGAATTGGTGGGAAAAACACTTATCATTAACCTGACTCATCGCCACCAACTGTAAAGAGAAGATCCAGGTACCATCCATTACTTGACTATCTAGTTTAATACATTGGGCTGTGCTTTCCGGAAACTGATCTCCGATGCCGACAGTCGTCCATGCGGCACAATTAGTAAATCCCCCCATTGGTGTTAGAGTCTCCGAGTCTTAGAATTGGAGGGAAAAACACTTACCCTCATCATTAACCTGACTCATCGCCACCAACAGTAAAGAGAAGATCCAGGTACCATCCACTACTTGACCATCCAATGATGGTTGGGTACTAAGGCGTCTTGACCAGAGTGAGATGTTATACTTCTTACTACCTAAAGAACATATAGAGAAGATTAATCAAGACTGACCTAGAACATTCTTGATCTCCTTTGTGCCAGAGTCCTTACTACTTTAGTGAATACAGTATCCGGCAGATGTGCCCATTAAAAAGGCCTGGACGTAGAGTTTGCCAGAAAAAGTCTAATGATAACTTCCTTACCTTTAACCTGGTACTCACCACCACCAATGGGAAGAGGTGGGTAGAGTCCACTAATCTAGTAATAGTCAGGTATTGGAGTGGCCACAGGAATGGAATTGCCTATGTGAGTCTTGAACTCCTCTGTACCAGAGTCAGATTCCATTTGTTATGACCTTAGTAATAACCATTTCTGATGTCATCAACTACTATACAAAGACGAATGCCATCCCCTTTACTATTACCATAGCACCTACAGCCACCACATAAACGTGCGCAGCTGGATACCACCATGGACTTGACCCTCTACTGAAGGATGGGCACCAGGATGACCTGCCGCCTTCTATTACCAGGCCAAGAAAGCCCCAAAACCATTGTTATGCCAGTATTCTGCTACTCTCATGTATCTGATTGCTTATGAAAAATGCCAAGGAACCCACTTTATTTCAGGAATTCAAAACATGGATGTAGACTGTCCATATTTTTATATCCAACCAGACGCAATGAAGTAGCTGCAGCTGACAGAGGTCATGGCCTTTACAAGAAGCCCCCTCCATCTCTTTCCCAATTCATTAAAAAGTAGAGTAAAGTTTTAAACGATAGCAAATATTTGAGCAAGAGAAGGTTTGTATAAAATATGAAAATATGGCATAAAGTTTAACAAGGACAAAACAGATTTAATTAAAGAAAGTTACATTTTATGATAAACGTATGCCCAAAGCTGTATCAAATCTATCCAAAGCCACCACTAGATGGAGCTCTGGAGCTTCCTGCACTAGAAGCCCACTTATATAATAAGCTTGTATGCAATAGGCTTCAGAGCTCCCCCTAGAGGTGATGACAGGTAGAGAACATTTACTATTTTCTCTATACGTCCATTTTGTATCAAATCATTCCACTGATTTCTTTGTTACGAGTTCTCTCCAAATTTCCCTTTCACTTTATTTCTCGACAAACAGCTCTAGCGACGTTCTGCCACCAGTCTGTAAATGTGGGGGAATGGGAAAGCCATTTAAGAAAATGGATTTAATTGGTTAATCACAGACAAAGACAAATCAGAAACTGTTGACATCAATAAAAAGGCAACGAGACAACTCTATGGCTTTTTCTGTGTTGTTCCATTAATTGTAAAGTCATCCATGTGTACAACAGAATGATTTGCATATAAATAGAAATTAAATTCTTAATTGAATATCTTTGCTCAAACCGCTCAACCAAAATGCAAATATATGCACGAAAAAAGCACTTACATTTCTATGTAAATTGTTGGTAATGTGTCCATAGAATTTCCAGCATTCGCTGAAATGTAAACGACTGGAATAGAAATGTGATCTGACCTGAGCGCGCCGCGTCTGGAGGAGGGATCTGCGGCTCATTCCTCTCTATTCCTCACCAAATGTTAGACTTCATACATGGAAAGTGCCTGCTCCATAAATTGTTACACACAATACAAATGTTTCCTAAAGTCCTGGGACAACTTTTTGTTTAATAAACAGAAAGGAAACTTACGTATCTAATACTCCACCAGTGATCGGTGAGGTTCCTCCCGCTTAGACTCCGCCATCATGTAAGCCGCCATAGAAAGGTGACCATGTAGCAGATCAAAAAAGACTTGGAATTGTCCCATTTGTCCAAAATCGATTACCCGCACTGAGAAGTGCAATATCTCTGTGTGCTTCACCACAGAAAGTGGCAACAACAACCGGAATGTTCCCTGTGATGCACAGCTATGTGACGTGTTGTCCCTGGTGCTGAAAACAGAGCTGAAGGCGCTGGATCCATCAATATAAACCTGCATAGAATCTATGGAAATTTCTGTATGATATATCCTAACCACAAGAGATATTCACAGATCTGATTGCGACATCCATTTTCTGGTCTTTGATGTGTTCACGACCACCTTCCCATTGGGAAAACTTGTCCTTCATCCAATATGGTTGTTGAGATCAGATAAGATCTGAGCGAGGTGAACCACATTCAAGCAAAGTGCAGTAAGATTTTATTACACAACCCAAGTCAGGATTGATACAGATTAAAAAAATAGAAAAGTCCGCGGAGTCCACTGCACACGTTACCGATTCCGTCCGGATTTTACGCACAGATTTTAGTGCGGATACAAAAAATGACTCTGATTTGGAAAAAGTAATGTAGACAATGGGGGAGATTTATCAGGGCTCGTACCAGCAGGATACATCAGGAGACCTTTGCATCTTAAGCAGCAGCAGGGCTATCATACGCTGGTGCACATAACTGTGTTGATAAATGACCCCAATTGTTTACCTGTGCCGAAATTGGTTGCTGATGCGTAAAATAAATACTGAGATGCTTCTTTCCGGCTATTTGCCACGTTGTGGATCGTCATGCGTTTAATCTGCATGAAAATTGGCATTCAATACCATGGTGCCCATGTGCGTTTTTTCATGTGGATTTGTCCTATAGTGTTTACGTTTTTTTGGTGTGGACTTTCCTCATGTGTTTTCTCTTCCTATAGGAAATTCTCTGCATAAAACCGTACCTTGATGCTGATTTTATGTGGATTTGATGCAGATTTTGACTCTCACTTGGGCAGATTTATTTACCCGTCCATTCGCGAATCCAGCGGCGCGTTCTCTGCGGTGGATTCGGGTCCAGCCGATTTTCATTAAAGCAGTTCCTTCAACGTCCACCAGGTGGCGCTGCTGCGCTGAAGTTCCCGGAATGCACTCAAGTTTCACTGGCCTATTCCTAGTGAAGGTAAGTGCAAGCTCCGCAACAACTTTTCCACATCCGTCGGGTTTTGTTCGGCCGCGCCCCCCATTTCCGCCCCGTGCATGCCACGCTGATGTGCCACAATCCGATCGCGTGCAACAAAATCCCGGGGCAATACGGGAAAAATGGGCGCAAATCAGAAATATTTGGGTAACACGTGGGAAAATGCAAATGGGGCCCTTATAATGACCCCCATTGACTTTAATGTATAAAACAACAATGCAAAAATCCGCTAGGAGGCACAAGAAAAGTAACAGGATCATTATTTGATTTTCCGCACAGAGAAATCTGCATTGTCCACATAACCTTTTCCAATCCCATTCACTTTAATGCTACTTTGTTACGCTGCAGATTTTCATGCATCTAAATCTGCATGGAATCTGCAACGTGAGCAAGTAGCCTCTTGTGGCGACCTAGTGGATTTGTTTCACATTGAAGTTTATGGGAGTGTGAAAATCTTCATCAATCTTCATCAATGTGCAGTTTTCATGTAGAATTCCCTCTGGGGAAAAAAGAGGAAAAAAATACATGCAAAAAATCTGCATAAAATGCCAAAACTAATATTAAAAATCCACATGAAAAGCACATAATCCTGTGTGTGTTGGATGTGGATTTTTCCTACTGATTTTCTATATGACAATCCTCAATGTGTGCAATACAGAGAACACTCTGGACCCTTCAGACTCTATACCCCAGATTATCCCAAGCGAAACCCTACGATAAGTTGGAGATGTAGAACTTGAAACAATTATTTCCATAAATATGGATTGGGTCATCTGTTCCTTCCGCTGTCATAACATAAGTTCTTAGAACCTTCCTCATGCATAACCTTTACAGTGTCATTATACTCTGTATGATCAAAAAGCAAAAGAGAGAAAACACATCGGACGGAGAGATTGGTCTCTCCCGGACATCGCAGACGCGTTATCATCTAATTATCGGGAGCGCAGTAAGTTTGGTCCCACGACCCATAACCTCTCTGGAGCTCTCCATGCACTTTCTGCTGCCAGTCCTAGCAGACTGCGTGATAATGATGACACAATGCAGACGCGAGCACCGGTTACTGACACCAAGTGTTCACATCCATCAAACTCACTTCTGTCTCTGCAGATTAATTGTGTGTTAAATAAGTTATAGTCAGAAAGTAACTTGTTAAATGTACTGAAAATAATTGCGACAGTCATCCAGTGAGTAGCAGTCACTTCATGTAATGTCGTAGAGTGAGTGTACATCTGGTGCCATCATGGGCCCTCCTGTTGGCGCTCGCCCATGGGAGTATAACGATTATCCAGAAGTACCAAGTATCATGATGGAACATGCCTAATACAGCTCCTACGGTGGCTCGATATACTCTATTTAGTGTAAAATAATAGTAGATGTGATGCTTAGAGCACCAGTCATTGCAAATATATGTTAAAGGCATTGGGCATAATGCGAAGTACAAAAACCCTAATGGGTCATCGATATATCACTCAACTATGTAAACTTCCCTCTCGCCTGTTGAAAGCTGCAGGTCTTGTGCCTCACTGGTATATGACCGAAGATCGTCCCATGTCCTTCGTCTTCTGATGAGTAGGGGCAGTGCAATTATTCCTGATGGCTCTCCATGAACGCCATTCCCATGTCAATGCTTGGAATGAGCAAACCAGTACATCAGCCACATCAGGTAACAAAAACATTTGACCCATTTTTGTGGTTTCAGTTGGATCGGTGGTCTCACCAGCAGAATGTACCGGTTCATCATGTTTCCTTGTTTCTCAACAGGGATCTGGACTTCACTGCTGTAGAACACAAGGAAACTGACCCTGGGAGTAGTCCTGTTGTGGGGCACCTGGCCCCGGTGGGGGTCAGAGACCACTAGTGGCAGGCAACACGTGTCAAAGACAGTCTCCTAGCAACAACTCATATTGGAAAGATGGGCAACAGCCTGGAAGTAATATGGGGTAAGTGGGCTGTTCAGGCAGATACGATCAGGATTCGATCCGCCAAGGGCTGTCAGAGTTGTTAGTATAACAATGCCAAGTACAACATAAAAATCCATAAAATGCAGACGCAGCCAAACTTAGATGAAACAAAGAGAACCTACAAGCTCAGGCATCTCCCAGCGAGAAGAAGAGCCGAGAGCGGCTTTACACGTCATTGTAGCAGACTTCTTCTGCCGTTACATGAGCATGAAGGAGAAACATTTTCATAGGTTAGGGGGTGACTATGCTCCCTCCAACAGGCGGGGCAGATTTGGTATTTGGTGGCCCCCTAATACAAAGCTACCCAAATGGTGGAGCTTGGAGTCTATTGGCCTTGCTTCTTCACAGCTGTGAACTGTATTGCCGTCCCATGGAAGCCATCATAGATTCACCAGCCTGGAGGATGAAGGTCAACATCCCGACCACAACCCACTAGGCGCTGAGCGGAGAGGCTGCAGCCATTTACTGTCGCCGCACCGAACGCCATTGTATGGACTGGGATATGGGAAATCTATCATTGTGGACAAGTACAAAGACCAAATATAAACGTAGTAATTGTACAAAACCAACAGAAAGACAGAGATATAAAAACACCTAAACTTCAGGTGGAATAGCAAAGGATTCGCCTGATTTAGAGGAATCATATTTACCCATTAAGCGCCTCCATCCTCCGGTTTTCTTCATCTATTGATTTATCTGTTTCATCACTTAATTTCTCTGCACTTATGTTAATGTGATGTGACAGTCGTTCTCTATTAAACGCTCCCGCGCGCTCCAATGATCCTTTTTCATTACCTGCTCCCTCCCACAGGGGAACTCAAATGTGTGGAAAATACCGAAAAATAGGAACAGACGCAATCACCAACCGCATTTGTTTCGACTAGAAACATTGAATAAGTTTTATTATGAGAAAATGTGATAATCGTCTCTGGAATCTGAAGGTTACAAAGTGGACAACACAATACAGGAGAGGGAAAATGAGTTTCTCGTCATCCGTCCTTCATTACGGAGATGCAGCGGCGATTCTGGTATATTGTAATAGAATTGTGGAATCACCATAGATGCGGAGGAAGAGGGGTTTATCCCGGAAACGGGAACAAGGAAATTATTCCTACTGACGAGCGGCTTGTATATTATATGATACAGAGTCATTTATCTTTCATTTCCCTACAGTCCAGGCTCCTCTAAGGAGGGAAATTCCATCTCCTTATCTCTGCCGTCGTTTTATAGGGGTTTTAGTGTTATATGTTAAACAAAGCTAAAGGGATACCTATAACCTCACTATAATAAATCTAGGTCATCATCAGAGCATCAAACATCTCAGTAACTTTACAGGAACCCAACATGAGTCACAAATCGCAAAATACATAATCCTAGGACTTTTCTATTTAATTTAGGTCATTTGTACAGTTAGTTACATGTTCTGTGTTATTTATGTTGCCGCTGGGGTGAGCCCTGAACACAACCCGAAACTTTGGTCTGGAGAGTCTGGTTCAGGACTTGCATCCGAAATTTTGGCATGGACCCGGACATTGCAAACATAAGGGCTCATTCTAAGGGTTGTGGATTGCACTTCTTTCGACTTTGCAGCATTTCGGTAGACTTGCACGGTTTTAAGGGTATTTAACGGGTTTTTGCGTTTAAGATAGTTTTTTGGTCGCGCTGCTTCCATAGGCACAAATGGGGGGGGGGGGGGGGGGGGCGGGTGCTGTCGGACAAATCCAACTGATTCAGACTGAGCGCAACGATTTTACTTTCAATTGTTCTGCCAGCCCAAGCACTTACATGCACCAGAAGAAGAAGGTGACCTCTGTCGGAGCCTGAGTGGGGGCGACACATGCAGGTATATCAGATCTTAGTGACATTCCCACGAATCCAGCACATTATCACGACACAATGCCCTTATACCGTGACCTGCACTTACGGGTCCATGCACCTCAGGTACTCCTGTGGACCTGAGGGGGAAGAGACAATGGGATATCGGGATGCACGATCTTGTTGGCTCCCGTCCCCGCACATGCCATACACCGGACAATGCACTTACATTCCACAGGAAGTAAGAAGTGTGCACCTCCGGGGACCTGATTGGGGAGAGCGACACATGCAGGATATCGGATGCCGCTCTTATGACTCGCCCCGCACAGCGCATTATACACGGACAATGACCTTACTGCATCATGAAGAAGAAGGTACTCCTGGGACCTAGCAGGGAGCGCCACATGCTGGATATCAGATCTTAGTGACTACGCCGACACGCATTATACACGACACATGACACTATGCACCAGGAGAAGAAGTGACTCTGTGGACCTGAGCGTAGAAAGGTGACCATGTAGCAGATCAAAAAAGACTTGGAATTGTCCCAGAAATCTATTACCGCACTGAGAAGTGCAATATCTCTTGTGCTTCACCACAGAAAGTGGCAACAACACCCGGGAATGTTCCCTGTGATGCACAGCTATGTGACGTGTTGTCCCTGGTGCTGAAAACAGAGCTGAAGGCGCTGGATCCAATCAATATAAACCTGCATGAGAATCTATGGAGAATTTCCTACATCTCCACCTACATCTCCACTTTCGTAGGGTCTTCGCTGGGATATATCTGGGGTATCAGAGTCTGAGAGGGTCCAGAAGTTGTCTCTGTATCTGCACACATTGAGGATTGTCATATAGAAAATCCAGTAGGAAAAATCCACATCCAACACACAAAGGATTATGTGTTTTCATGTGGATTTAATATTAAGTTTTGTGATTTTATGCAGATTTTTTGCATGTATTTTTTTCCTTCTTTTTTCCCCAGAGGGAATTCTACTGAAAACGCACATGATGAGATTTGATGAAGATTTTCACACTCCCATAAATTCAATGTGAAACAAATACTAGGTCGCACCAGAAGGCTACTTGCTCACGTTGCAGATTCCAGCAGATTTTAGATGCAGAAATCTGCAGCGTAACACAGTAGCATTAAAGTGAATGGGATTTGGAAAAGGTTATGATGGACAATGCAGATTTCTCTGGCGGAAAAATCAAATAATGATCCTGTTACTTCTTGTGCCTTCCTAGCGGACTTTTTGCATTTGTTTTTTTATACATTAAGTCAATGGGGTCATTTACTAGGGCCCATTGCATTTTCCAACGTGTTACCAAAATATTTCTGATTTGCGCCCATTTTCCCTGTATTGCCCGCGGATTTTGTTGCACGCGATCGGATGTGGGCACATCAGCGCTGGCATGCACGGGGCGGAAATTCGGGGGAGCGCGGCCGAACAAAACCCGCGGATGTGGAAAAGTGTTGCGGGAGCTTGCACTTACCTTCAATAGGAATAGGCCATGAAACTTGAGGATTCAGGGAACTTCAGCGCAGCAGCGGCCACCTGGTGGACGTTGAAGGAACTGCTTTATATGAATCTCGGCGACCCGAATCCACCGCAGAGAACGCGCCGCTGGATTCGCAGAATGGACCGGGTAAATAAATCTGGCCCCATGTGAGAGTCAAAATCTGCATCAAATCACATAAAATCAGCATCAAGGTACGGTTCATGCAGAATTTCCTATAGGAAGAGAAACACAATGGGAAAGTCCACACAAAAAAAACGTAACACTATATGGACAAATCCACATGAAAAACGCACATGGGGCACCATGCGATGAATGCCAATTTCATGCAGATTAACCGCATGACGATCCACAACGGTGCAAATAGCCGGAAAGAAGATCATCAGTATTTTATTTACGCATTCAGACACAATTTCGGCACAGGCGCTAAACAATTGGCGGTCATTTATCCACACAGTTCATCGGCACCAGCGTATGATAGCCCTGCTGCTGCTTAAGATGCAAAGTGTCTCCTATGAGTATCCTGCTGGTTACGAGCCCTGATAAATCCCCCCATTGGTCTACATTACTTTTTCCAAATCAGAGTCTTTTTTTGTATCCGCACTAAAATCTGTGCGTAAAAATCCGGACGGAATCGGTAACGGGTGCAGCTCGGACTCCGCGCGACTCTTTCTATTTCTAATCTGTATACTAATCCTGACCTTGGGTGTGTAATAAAATCTTACCTGCACTTGCTTGAATGTGGTTCACCCTCGCTCTCAGATCTTATCCTGATCTCAACACCATATTGGATGAAGGACACGTTTTCCCAATGGGAAAGGTGGTCGTGTAACACATCAAGACCAGATGATCTGTCGCAATCAGATCTGTAATATCTCTTGTGGTTCCAGGACTATACAACAGAAGTTCCCTGTGATGCACAGCTATGTGACGTGTTGTCCCTGGTGCTGAAAACAGAGCTGAAGGCGCTGGATCCAATCAATATAAACCTGCATGAGAATCTATGGAGAATTTCTGTATTGATAAGTCCTGAACCACAAGAGATATTACAGATCTGATTGCGACAATCCATTTCTGGTCTTTGATGTGTTACACGACCACCTTCCCATTGGGAAAACGTGTCCTTCATCCAATATGGTTGTTGAGATCAGGATAAGATCTGAGAGCGAGGTGAACCACATTCAAGCAAAGTGCAGGTAAGATTTTATTACACAACCCAAGGTCAGGATTAGATACAGATTAGAAATAGAAAGAGTCGCCGGAGTCCAGCTGCACACGTTACCGATTCCGTCCGGATTTTACGCACAGATTTTAGTGCGGATACAAAAAATGACTCTGATTTGGAAAAAGTAATGTAGACAATGGGGGAGATTTATCAGGGCTCGTAACCAGCAGGATACATCAGGAGACCTTTGCATCTTAAGCAGCAGCAGGGCTATCATACGCTGGTGCACGATGAACTGTGTATGATAAATGACCCCCAATTGTTTACCTGTGCCGAAATTGTTGCTGAATGCGTAAAATAAAATACTGATGATGCTTCTTTCCGGCTATTTGCACACGTTGTGGATCGTCATGCGGTTAATCTGCATGAAAATTGGCATTCAATACGCATGGTGCCCATGTGCGTTTTTCATGTGGATTTGTCCATATAGTGTTACGTTTTTTTGTGTGGACTTTCCTCATGTGTTTTCTCTTCCTATAGGAAATTCTGCATGAAAACCGTACCTTGATGCTGATTTTATGTGGATTTGATGCAGATTTTGACTCTCACATTGGGGCAGATTTATTTACCCGGTCCATTCGCGAATCCAGCGGCGCGTTCTCTGCGGTGGATTCGGGTCCAGCCGAGATTCATTAAAGCAGTTCCTTCAACGTCCACCAGGTGGCGCTGCTGCGCTGAAGTTCCCTGGAATGCACTCAAGTTCACTGGCCTATTCCTAGTGAAGGTAAGTGCAAGCTCCGCAACACTTTTCCACATCCGTCGGGTTTTTGTTCGGCCGCGCCCCCCGATTTCCGCCCCGTGCATGCCAGCGCTGATGTGCCACAATCCGATCGCGTGCAACAAAATCCCGGGGCAATACAGGGAAAATGGGCGCAAATCAGAAATATTTGGGTAACACGTTGGGAAAATGCAAATGGGGCCCTTAGTAAATGACCCCCATTGACTTTAATGTATAAAAAAACAAATGCAAAAATCCGCTAGGAGGCACAAGAAAAGTAACAGGATCATTATTTGATTTTCCGCACAGAGAAATCTGCATTGTCCACATAACCTTTTCCAAATCCCATTCACTTTAATGCTACTGTGTTACGCTGCAGATTTTCATGCATCTAAAATCTGCATGGAATCTGCAACGTGAGCAAGTAGCCTTCTTGTGCGACCTAGTGGATTTGTTTCACATTGAAGTTTATGGGAGTGTGAAAATCTTCATCAAATCTTCATCAATGTGCAGTTTTCATGTAGAATTCCCTCTGGGGGAAAAAAGAGGAAAAAAATACATGCAAAAAATCTGCATAAAATGCACAAAACTTAATATTAAAATCCACATGAAAAGCACATAAATCCTGTGTGTGTTGGATGTGGATTTTCCTACTGATTTTCTATATGACAATCCTCAATGTGTGCAGATACAGAGACAACTCTGGACCCTTCTAGACTCTGATACCCCAGATATATCCCAGCGAAGACCCAACGATAAAGTGGAGATGTAGAGCTTGAAACAATATTTCCATGAATATGGATCGGGTCATCTGTTCCTCCGCTGTCATAACATAAGTTCTTAGAACCTTCCTCATGCATAACCTTTACAGTGTCATTATACTCTGTATGATCAAAAAAGCAAAAAGAGAGAAAACACATCGGACGGAGGAGGAATTGTCTCTCCCGGACATCGCAGACGCGTTATCACATCTGAATTATCGGGAGCGCAGTAAGTTGGTCCCACGACCCATAACCTCTCCTGGGAGCTCTCCATGCACTTTCTGCTGCCAGTCCTAGCAGACGCCGGTGATAATGATGAGCACAATGCCGACGCGAGCACCGGTTACTGAAACCAAGTGTTCACATCCATCAAACTCACTTTCTGTCTCTGCAGATTAAATTGTGTGTTAAATAAGTTATAGTCAGAAAGTAACTTGTTAAATGTACTGAAAATAATTGCGACCAGTCATCCAGTGAGTAGCAGTCACTTCATGTAATGTTGTAGAGGTGAGTGACATCTGGTGCCATCATGGTGCCCTCTGTTGGCGCTCGCCCATGGGGAGTAATACAGATTATCCTAGAAGTACCAAAGTATCATGATGGAATATGCCTAATACAGCCATATGTTGGCTCGATAATACTTATTTTAGTGTAAATAATAGTATATGTGATGCTTAGAGCACCAGTCATTGCAAATATATGTTAAAGGCATTGGGCATAAGGCTAAGTACAAAACCCTAATGGGGTCATCGATATATCACTCAACTATGTAAACTTTCCCTTTCTGCCTGTTGAAACTGCAGGTCTTGTGCCTCACTGGTGATGACCGAAGATCGTCCCATGTCCTTCGGTCTTCTGATGAGTAGGGGCAGTGCAATTATTCCTGATGGCTCTCCATGAACGCCATTCCCATGTCAATGCTTGGATGAGCAAACCAAGTACATCAGCCACATACAGGTAACAAAAGAACATTTGACCCATTTTTGTGGTTTCAGTTGGATCGGTGGTCTCACCAGCAGAATGTACCGGTTCATCATGTTCCTTGTTTCTCAACAGGGATCTGGACTTCACTGCTGTGAGAACACAAGGAAACTGACCCTTGGAGTAGTCCTGTTGTGGGACACCTGGCCCCGGTGGGTCAGAGAACACCAGTGCAGGGCAACAGTGTCAAAGACAGTCTCCTAGCAACAATCTGCATATTGGGAAAGATGGGCAACAGCTGGAAGTAAATATGGGGTAAGTGGGCTGTTCAGGCAGATACAGATCAGAGTCAGATCCCGCAAGGGCTGTCAGAGTTGTAGTATAACAATGCCAGAGTACAACATAAAAATCCATAAAATGCAGACGCAGCCAAACTTAAGATGAAACACGAAGAACCTCAAAGCTCAGGCATCTCCCAGAGAGAAGAAGAGCCGAGAGCGACATTACACAGTCATTGTAATAGACTTCTGCCGTTACATGAGCATGAGAGGAGAACATTTCATAGGTTAGGGGGTGACTATGCTCCCTCCCAACAGGCAGGGGCAGATTTGGTATTTGGTGGCCCCCTCATACAAAGCTTAGCTCCAAATGGTGGAGCTTGGAGTCTATTGGCCTTGCTTCTTCCACAGCTGTGAACTGTATTGCCGTCCCATGGAAGCCATCATAGATTCAACCAGCCGGGAGGATGAAGGTCAACATCCCGACACTCCCCACTAGGCGCTGAGCGGAGAGGCTGCAGCCAATTACTGTGCCGGGCACCGAACGGCCAATTGTATGGACTGGGATATGGGAAATCTATCATTGTGGACAAAGTACAAAGACCAAATATAAACGTAGTAATTGTACAAAACCAACAGAAAGAGCAGAGAATATAAACACCTAAACTTCAGGTGTAATAGCAGAGGATTCGCCTGATTTAGAGGAATCATATTTACCCCATTAAGCGCCTCCATCCTCCGGTTTCTTTCATCTATTGATTATCTGTTCATCACATTAATTTCTCTGCACTTATGTTAATGTGATGTGACAGTCGTTCTCTATTAAACGCTCCCGCGAGCTCCAGTGATCCTTTTTTCATTACTGCTCCCTCCCACAGGGGAGACTCAAATGTGTGGAAAATACCGAAAAATAGGAACAGACGCAATCACCGCAATTTGTTTTCGACTAGAAACATTGAATACGTTTTATTATGAGAGAAATGTGATATCGTCTCTGGAATCTGAAGGTTACACAAGTGACAACACAATACAGGAGAGGAAAATGAGTTTCCCATCATCCGTCCTCTCATTACGGCGATTCTGTGTATATTGTAAATAGAATTGTGGAATCTCCATAGACTGCGGAGGAAGAGGAGGTTTATCCCGGAAAACGGGAACAATGAAATTATTCCTAGTGACGAGCGGCTTTGTATATTATATGATACAGAGTCATTTATCTTTCATTTCCCTACAGTCCAGGCTCCTCTATAAGGAGGGAAATCTCACCTCTACCTACCGTACGTTTATAGGGGTTTTAGTGTTATATGTTAACAAAAGCTAAAGGGATAACTATAACCTCACTATAATAAATCTAGGTCATTCATCAGAGCATCAAACATCTACAGTAACTTTACAGGAACCCAACAATGAGCCACAAATCCTGAAAAAACATAATCCTTAGGACTTTTCTATTTAATTAGGTCATTTGTACAGTAGTTACATGTTCTGTGTTATTTATGTTGCCGGCTGGGGTGAGCCCTGAACACAAACCCGAACTTCTGGCTAGAGTCCAGGTTCAGGGACTTGCATCCGAAATTTTGGCATGGACCCGGACATTGCAAATATAAGGGCTCATTTACTAAGGGTTGTGGATTGCACTTCTGTCAGACTTTGCAGCAATTTCGGGGATTGCACGGTTTTGAAGGGTATTTAACGGGTTTGCGGTAAGATAGTTTTTGTCGCGCTGCTTCCATGAGGCACAAATTGGGGGGGGGGGGGGGGGGGGGGCTGTCGGACAATCCAACTGATTCAGACTGAGCGCACGATTTTACTTTCAAATTGTGTCACAAGCCCAAGCACTTACATGCACCAGGAAGAAGAAGGTGACCTCTGTCGGACCTGAGCGGGGAAGCAACACATGCAGGATATCAGATCTTAGTTACTCCCCGCACAGCGCATTATACACGGACAATGCACTTACATGCACCAGGAAGAAGAAGGTGAACTCCGGGGACCTGAGCGGGGAAGCGACACATGCAGGATATCAGATCTTAGTTACTCTCCGCACAGCGCATTATACACAGACAATGCACTTACATGCACCAGGAAGAAGAAGGTGAACTCCGGGGACCTGAGCGGGGAAGTGACACATGCAGGATATCGGGCGCACAATCTTAGTGACTCCCCGCACAGCACAATATACACGGACAATGCACTTACATGCACCAGGAAGAAGAAGGTGAACACCTGGGACCTGAGCGGGGAAGCGACACATGCAGGATATCGGGCGCAGGATCTTAGGTTGACTCGACCCCGCACAGCGTATATACAGCGGACAATGCACTTACATGCACCAAGGAAGAAGAAGGTGAACTCGGGGACTGAGCGGGGAGGAAAGCAACACGCAGGATATCGGGTGCACAATCTTAAGTGACTCCCCGCACAGCGCAATATACAACGACAATGAACTTACATGCACCAGGAAGAAGAGGTGAATTCTGGGACTGAGCGGGGAAGTGACACATGCAGGATTTCGGGGCGCAGGATCTTAGTTGACTCCCCGCACAGACATTATACACGGACAATGCACTACATGCACCAGGAAGAAGAAGGTGAACTCGGGGACCTGAGCGGGAAGTGACACATGCAGGATATCGGGCGCAGGATCTTAGTGACCCCTCGCACAGCGCATTATACACGGACAATGCACTTACATGCACCAGAAAGATTAAGGTGAACTCCGGGACCTGAGCGGGGAAGTGACACATGCAGGATATCGGGCGCAGGATCTTAGTGACTCCCCGCACAGCGTATTATACACGGACAATGCAGTGTGGGGGCGCGGAGCAGAGGGGAGGGAGCGGAGCGGAGGAGGAAGGGGGCGGAGTGCATGAGGTGGGGCGGAGTGGAGAAAGGGGGGAGCGGAGCGCAAATGAATTGGACAAAGGGAGCGGAGGGGAGGGGAGGGGGGTGCGGAGCGGAGGAGAGCAGAGCGTAGGAGGGGGAGAGCGGAGCTGAGATGAACGGGACAGAGGGAGCGGAGCGGAGTGGAGGAGAGGGGGGGAGCAGAGCAGAGGAAGGGGGAGCGGAGTGGAGGAGAGGGGGGGGCAGAGCGGAGGAAGGGGGGAGCGGATCGGAGATGAACGGGACAAAGGGTGTGGAGCAGAGTGGAGGAGAGGTGGGGGCGAGGGGGAGGCGGAGGGGGCGGAGGAGGGGATGGGGGGAGAGCGAAGATGAACGAGACAGAGAGAGCAGATTGGTGCTCAGGAAGATGTGGTGGCCAGCGGGAAAGAGGATGTGCCAGCCAGCATGCAGGGGGGGGGGGATGTGTCAGCCTGGGAGGGAGGTCAGGCGGGAGGCAGGATGGGCCGGCGGGCGGCAGTGCGGTCCAGTGGGCGGCAGCACGGGTGGGGGTTCCAGTGGTAGCATAGGCAGACTGGCGGGAGGGAGCATGGACGGGCTAGCTCACAATGCCGCCCCCTCGTCCAGCAGGGGGGGGCGCTGCCTGAGGCGAGATTCTCAACTCGCCTCATGGCTGGTGCGCCCCTGCCTGTACTGTTCACATTTATGGGATGTGCCCGGACACTGTAAGTGAGTGCAGCTTGTACTTCTCTACAACAGCTCCATTATAGATGAATAGAGGAGCAGTACACAAACTTCATCTGGTGGCCCCTCTATAGGCACAAAATTTGATATAATAAGCGGGGTACATGTGAATGGGCAGTGTATAGGGCAGTGCTGGGTAGTGACTGTGGGTGAAGCAATTCCCCCCTGGAGGACAAGGCAGTAAGTTCATTTACTAGTACTAGAATAAAACAAAGGGATATCTGTTACCCTTACAAAGTGCGTTGCACAATGCCCTTTCACTCGGAGCAGGTCCCATTGGTGTAACCATAGAGTTTGCAGTCGTTGCTGTTGGGACTGCTGGGGTTTTCATAAGACCCTATAGATCTACTTTGACTGTTGGCAATTTAAGAATTGTAAATCCTTCAACCCTATCTTTACAGTAAAATTTATGACACAAGTTGCCACATATTGTCAAGATGCTGATGCTATAGAGAAATGTGCAGCTATAATATGTTCCTTTCAGTCCATTCTCTCTACATTCAGAGAATATGTAACTCGATATAACTGGAGCGTAACCACTTCGCAATGTGCTGGTTCACCATCAATGTTATGGAGGCATCAACCAAAAATAGAGCTGAGCCATTATATAGTATATTCCATTATATCCACCCATGCACAAGGCTATTCTTCTAAGCTCCGTTGATAGAAAAGATGTATTAATGATTTGAGATTTCCTAAATACATCTAAATTTTTCTGTAAAAAATTCAGGTTTGTGTCATTGCACCTGGCTACTAGTGCTGCATCAATGCCAGTAGTGGATTATAATACAGGCAGTTTGAGTGGTAGCCCGGGGCCCAAACCTTCTAGGGGGCCCATGGCCAAGAAAAACACCAAACAAATTTTATACTGAGGACCTTCACCTATGAAATCCTTGTACGTCTGTTCCTGCTCTGAATACACACATGTACACAAGAGCCATTTCAGGACCTTTGAAGGTCTAGTACCAGATGTAGGAAGTGATTACGGACTTATACGGGCCATAATATTCGTACAGCCCATGGTGGCCATGGTGGTCATGGTGGCCATGGTGGTCATGGTGGTCATGGTGGTCCTTATCCATCCCTGATAAATGCTAAAAGCAAAATTACTTCCCTGTAGACTCCATTTCACTCAGTGTAAGAAGTTTCTCAACACAAACAGAAATTGTCAAAATCTATCGCAATCGTAGAAGGTGGAAATCCCCATTAAGCTCCGATACAGTGGAGGAAGCCTGAAGGTAAAGAAACATAAAGGATCATTGAACATCCACTTCCCCCGTTACACCCGTTCTCCGCAGGATCGCTTCATACATTGTAGATGTGATTTCTGGGGTTTACGGCCTGTGAAGGCTTAATTACTAATTATACAATCCAATCTAATGCTGAAAAAAATAATACCTGATTGATCTCTTCTAATTAACGTAAACTGCATCATTTAATCTTTTTTTGGGGGGGAGGGAGGTATTGAGTGGAATTATTGAGTTCTAAGTAAATAATGTAGAAGCCATTTAATTATGCATCTAGTATAGCGGGTCACGTTCTCTAAGCTATTAAAGCCGACCCAAGTGAATTATGTATGAGCCACCTCCATGATCCATGTGCCGGCCGGTATCAGCCATAAGAAGGGCCATGTCATCGGAGGGACTCGCAGGATTATGTGACAATATGTTTATGCAGTTCTATATTTCTGTGATTTGTCTATAAGCCGCATTCAGTTGTACGAAGCAAACACGGATTTTATTTTACCAATCTGCCTTCTGTACTCAGCGCTAGGAATGAGCGAACCCAAACCTCATGTATTTAAAAGGTTAACACCAACGATAGGTGCCGGCACCGATTGTGATGAGTGGTTCGCGCCGCAGGCATTTACAGTGTTGAAACCCGAGATTGGTGGCAGCACCAATTGCAGGTCTACTGGCGGCTGCCGGTTTCTGGTACTCAAACCAAACTGTACCGGGGAACTCGAACCGCAACGTGTCTGCTCATCACCACTCAGCACTTACACATCACATATGCTCCTGCACTTACCGGTACCAGCTCTGGACGCCTGGAGCAAAAGGCATCGGAGGGGGGTGCAAAGGGTTCGGCTTCAAAAGGTTTTAAACTAATCCAACCTATAGGGGGCAGAGTAATCAGCACTTGTACACCTGACAACTGGTGTACAGGCCCCAAAATAGGTGCAATTCCTGGATTATTTTCCCTCTTATGCCCCCTCTATGCCAAGTGGTCATGGGGGGTGTGAACAGGTTGTGTCCAGCGGCAGAGTCCAGAGTGGGTCCAATTATTATTATAAACACTAATAACATATAACAATTATAAATGAAGCCTTTATAGTCAAAAATGTGTAGAAATACAGTGTGAGGTCCCTTGTACACAAACGTGGGAGGGGCCAATATCTGCCTGCATAGGTTGTGCAGATATCCATCCCGAAAGACGCCCATGTGGCCCGGTCCCGATAGATGCCCATGGTCGCCTGGTCATTGGGGTGCCACTCACTCCTCCTCCTCTCTCCTGTGCGTGGCCACGTCCTGGGCGACCATACATTCACATGTAAGAAGCCTTACTATGCACCTCATGCACACGACCATATAGCATCTGGGAGCGAGCTGCACAGATCTGGATAGCTCATGGCTGCCATTGACTCCAGTTATTCAGTCTCAGCACAATGTGATAATTGGCTATGCTGCCAATTATAGAGCAGGTCCTCCCCCCCTCCCATCTCCACATGGACGTTTCACTACACGGTCGTGTGCATAAGGCTTAACCTGAAGGAAAGAAGAAACTTCCTCCACAGTCACATCCAGGATGAACCGTTGATGCTGAGAGGCTTCTTGGAGCGTTATGGTGGAATTCACGATAAAATCCATGGTCATCCGTGCATTCATTGGGGGTCATTTACTAAGGGCTCGATTCGCGGATTCCCGACGTGTTACCCGAATATTTCCGATTTGCGCCAATTTTCCCTGAATTGCCCCGGGATTTTGGCGCACGCGATCGGATTGTGGCGCATCGGTGCCGGCATGCGCGCGACGGAACCCGGGGGGCGTGGCCGAACAAAACCCGACGTATTCGGAAAAACCGCCACATTTAAGAACGGAAAATGTGTCGCTCGGGGCGCGCTTACCTGCACTGAGTCGGCCTCGGTGAATTCCGGCGCATTCAGATGCTTTTCAGCGCAGCAGCGCCACCTGGTGTACGGCGGAGGAACTACCTTAGTGAATCCCGGCAGGACCCGAATCCAGCGCAGAGAACGCGCCGCTTGATCGCGAATGGACCGGGTAAGTAAATTTGCCCCATTATCTTTGACCTGACAGACACGTTTTGCTGCAATACCCCCCATCCCGAAACATAACTCTGCCGATCCTCTAAGAGCCCCAGGAGCTTTTCTTTACAGGCAGTCCCGGCGTTACGTACAGGATAGGTTCCATCGGTTTGTTCTTAATTTGAATTTGTATGTAAGTTGAAACTGAATATTTTATAATTATAGTTCCAGGCAATTTTTTTTTTGCCCCTGTGACAATTGGAGTTTCAAAGTTTTTTCTCTAATGGGACCAATGATTATCAATAAAGCTTCATTACAGACACCTTACAGCTGAGCATTGCAGCCTGGGACTATAGTAATGTATCCAGAGAGGTCACCAGAGATCAGGGGACAGTGGGGTCTGTCTGTAACTATGGATCATCTGTAAGTCGGGTGTCCTTAAGTAGGGGACCGCCTGTATTTCATCATTTTTATTTTTCAGATTCCAATAGACACAACATCAGACTGAACGAATGATTTCTTCTCGGCTTCCAGTTCCTTCACTTCTGTGGGCGGTGAGGTTAGTTTTTCAGGTGTTACTTTGTGTAGGTTGGAAGTTTGTGACTGAAAGGAAAGTAAAACAATTTCATTTAGATTGGACGGATTTGGACAAAAGCAGGAACAATAACCGGAGTGTGAATCACCTTAGAGTTTTCCCTGCTGAGAAATTTACTGCTAAATTCTCATCATGAATTTAGATGCGAAAACAGCAGGAAACCGACTCTTGTTCCAAAGTGGAAACTTGTGATTTTCTTTTTATATTTAACAAAAAAAATGCAAATTTGAATAATTTAAGTCAGTGTACTATGACCTCGGGGCTACTGAACATATATTATAGACCCTCAATGTAGTTTTGAAAACGACTAGAATTAAGGAAAATTTTTTTTAAAAAAACCCATAAAATATCATTTTACACTTGATTATCCTCGGAATAATATTTTGTAAATTGTGTCCTTTGTATTTAGATAAAACAATGAACAGTATCTTAATTTTAACAATAAAAATGAAGTTTGACCTCCTGTGAGTGGAGGCCATGGGCTCCCAAATAAAATTACAGTAAGGGCAGTGATTGGTTTGAATATGTGAAGACAGGTTTGCCATATTTTATATTTTTTTTGTTTCCAATATGGAAATGGTTAGCTGGATGTGAATTGGGCTGCGGAGATTGACTCCTCCTTTATAATATGAAAAAAATATGAGATTTGATATAGAAATTGTGCAAAAATCAAATATTAAATGTGTGAACATAGAGGATAAAGTCTGACCTGTACTTAGACTCATTGGGGCTCATTTACTAAGGGGCAAGTTTCCTGAATATTAGCGATTTGCGCGTTTTTGGCGCACGTGATCGGATTGTGGCACATCGGCGCCTGCTTGCACAGGACGGAAATTGGGGGACGTGGCCATCGGAAAACCCGACAGATTCGGAAGAACTGCGGTATTTAAAAAATAATTTGTGTCGCTTGACACGCGCTTACATGCACCGAAGAGAAGAAGGTGAACTCCGGTGGACCTCAGTGCAGCAGTGACACCTGGTGGACATCGGGCGCACGACTTTAGTGAATCCCGGCAAGCTCCGAATCCTCGTTGGAGAATGCACCGCTGGATCGCGACTGGACCGGGTAAGTAAATGTGCCCCATTGATGGCACGTTGGAGCCCAGTGATAGGATAATACGTGTGACGCAATTATGTTCTGGCACAAAAACGTCTGGAGAAGGAATGAGTTATACAAAAGAGCAGGACAAGGACTGGTCTGGTTTGTATGTAGTAAAGAGGCTGATGTAGGAATATTAGGAAGTGCTCGGGGTAGAGAATAGAATGGCCCTGCACAAAAACACTTTAAAAAAATAATGGTCTTATACCTTGTTTCCCCTAAAAGGACATCCCTTGAAAATAAGACCTAGTGCAATTTTGTTCAAGTTTACAAATATAAGGCCTCCCCGGAAAATAAGACCCAGCAGTCGCCATTACTACAGCTCCCCGCGCTGTACATTAGGATTAGTAGATCATTTAGATACTACAAGAGGTTGTTACATGGGCGATGAATTCATGGGATACAATCACTGACTGTTACATTGCTAATGTTACAAGAAGGGCAATGGAAGGAAAGAGCTAAACATGAGAGATCGAGGCCAATGATTGTGAATGGAGTAAATGGAGAAATTCAGCTGGACATTCAGAGTTTGGAGAGTTATGAAGGAGGTTTGAGAAGTTGTGAATTCTTGTTCATGGAATAATTAGAAATCCCCTGAAAATAAGACCTAGTGCATCTTTAGGGGCAATAATACTTATTTTTGGGGAATCAGGATAGATAAGTTAAAAGAGGAGTCTTCTTACACAAAGAGCATTGGAGAAGCGGAAATAAGAAGAGTGGAGAAGAATAAAAGGTCTTTCACAAAGGCTGAAGAAGAGAGTCTGACATAAGAGGTCTGGGGAAGGAGTGGCAAAAAGGAGACTGAAGAAGGAGTAGTCTTGCAAAACCATGGCTGGAGAAGGGGAGGTCTGTTAAAACGATGGCTGGGGAAGACGGGATCTAGAAAACCGATGGCTGGAGAAGGAGGGATCTAGAAAACCGATGGCTGGAGAAGGAGGGATCTAGAAAAAACTGTTGGCCGGAGAAGGAGGGATCTAGAAAAAAAACGATGGCTGGAGAAGGGGGATCTAGAAAAACGATGGCTGGAAAAGCAAAGGTCCAGTAAAAATAGACTGAAGAAGGAGTAGTTTTGGCTAAAAGAAGATGGGGAAGGAGTGGTCTACAAAACAATGGCTGGAGAAGGAGCAGCCTGGCAAAATGATGGCTGGAAAAGAAGTTAGCTGGCAAAAATAAGACTGAAGAAGGAATGGTCTGGAAAAACTATGGTTAGAGAAAAATTATTCTGGAAAATTGATGGCTATAGAAGGGGTTGTCTGGCAAAACGATGGCTGGAGAAGTTGTGGTTTGGCACAAAGGTACCTGGAGATAGAGAGGTCTGGATAAAAGAAAACTCTAGAAAGAGTTGTCTGACACGTAGAAGAAAGCAAAAGTAATTCTCCAGCTCTAAAAAATCTAGAAAGTGAATTGTCTTGCACAATGATGACAGGAGAAGGAGTCTGTGACACAGAAGAACGAAGAAGGACAGGACAGGCACAGCGAAGATTAGAGAATGATCAGACACAATACAGGTGAAGTAGTGACTGATAATGTGAGCACTAGAAAAGGATCGCTACGGTACAACCATACCGGATTAGGTGCGACACATTGAGATCTAGTGCAGATGATATGATACAACTTTATACCGTACTGAAGACTGTATAGAGGAGCTAGCAGCGTCCATGAGAAAGTTATTGTTGGAATACAGAAGGTTTGGGCAGACAAGTCTAGAATTTGGGGCTTGATGTAGAGTATTTAGGATATGTAAAGAATTAGTATAGAAACACCAACTGGATCTCCCGTTTAGGGGACGGCTCTTGTCTTTGTTGTATTGATGGTTTGTGAGGTTTCCCACCAGGTGACCAGAAGCGGCCGATCACTACAGGTCTGACCACACGTCATAGACCACATTGAGATAACGCCCGGAGGTCAAACTTCGTACAGAACTTTTCTTCTAAGTTTTAAACTGAGAAAATAACTTCTAATAGTTGTAGCCAGGGGAGACAGAAGACGGTTACATCAATGTTGCGCAGCAGAGGTCCATTTTCGTTTGAAAAAAAGTGAAAATACAGAGATCTTACCCTCAGGCCGTGGAAGTTGAAATCTTGATTAAAAATAGGCAGAGATTTTATGGTGCGGGTTGTATGCTGTGAAATATCAATGAGTAGCGGAGCGACTACTATCTCTTGCTGTTTTATGACACGGAGCATATGGAGGTGACCCTTAGCGCAGCAATTTTCGGAATATTTATACCATCTAAGTTCTGCTGAGAAGCCACAACTTATCTGCAGCAAAACTCTCCATAAAGTTACAGATTATTCTCGACGTCTTTCAACTCCTGATAATATAACTCTACAATACAAAATATAATCTTGCTTATTTTTGCTTTTACTTGTGTACAAAATACATTTTTGTTACATTTTTTTTATTTTCTGATGGTAAAACTTTTTATTACATGTGTAAAGGGCGGCCATCTTGTGCTGCAAAATAGATGTTCTTTACAGCAATCACCAGGACAACGGAGAATAATATTATGATTGATGTGAGGAGAAGGGGGATAAGGAGCTTAACTCTCCCCATTGTTAATAGTAAAGTCCTGTGTTGTTTACCTACAGCTTTATAAAAGAAGCATCGTCATCGATTGTTCGTGGTTCTCTGATGCTAATGAGATGCCTACAGCTGTCCCCCCCACCCAGATGAGAGTAACAGGGATCAATGACTAGGTCAATTGCAGCTCCAACTAAGCCATTCTGCTGACTAGACATCCAGGTACCTCCTCTCTGCTCCTATAATGTCTCCTGTCTTCTGTGGTGACCTTGTTGGATTGTCTGTTGGACCATCACTTGGCGTTGTCTAATCTGTGATTGTACCATCAGGATGCTTACCATGTTTCATTACCATCCCTTAAGCATCCTCCTTTTTTCTTGGAATCCACATTGGGGGTCATTTACTAAGGGCCGATTCGCGTTTTCCCGACGTGTTACCCGAATATTTCCGATTTGCGCCGATTTTCCCTGTATTGCCCCGAGTTTTTGGCCCCGGATTGTGGCGCAGAGAGTCTTAGAAATATCTGAAGTAAGACTGAAAAACAGTACAATATCAAAGACTGACAGTATATGAATGTGAACTGGAATATATGAAAAAAGGCTGTAATACTATACCAAGTAAGAGACCACACACAGACAATGTCAGCATAGAATTATGGTGAGGGTTAGGGTTTGCTCCTATCTTCCCCCGTATGACACCAACTCTACACTAGGGATGTGTGGAAGGGCATGAAGGGGGCATGGCCGGTGGTGGAGTGGATTGGCATGGGGTGTTCTTGCCTATAGTATGACCTCTTTCAGCCGCAGGCTATACAGGCTATACCATAATCCTACATCAGGCAGGACCTGGTGTAGAACTGCCCTTTCGCCAGCCACCGGATTTATCAGGAGGAAGAGTCCAGACTACATCATATGCTGTCACACCTAGCGCCAGCATAAGGTAGATCTCTACCGAAGAGCTTACGGTCACTAGAAGATGTTAGGACAGTTGGAGTAATATGGGTTTGTCCAAGCAAATCACACAAAATTTGGATTTCATTGACAAATAGATTTGCTGACATCTACTCCTCATTGCCACATTAGCTGGGGTTAAAAAAGAAAAATATGGAAAATCCATAGACTGATGGTCAGTGTCGGGCTGGGTTTCCTAAGGCCCACCAGAGAAAATCAATCTCGGGGCCCACTCTTCATTATCCCCCAGGAAATAGACTCTAGCTGTCTATAGATTGTGTTGTTTTCTGATGGACCTCTGGGGTTCAGTATTGGGTTGAGCCAGGGCCCACCGGAGGATCCTCTGGTACTTTTGCATTACGTTACATTATACAGATATTTTTATTTTAATTCACTTTTTTTGTATTTTATGTTTGTTTGACCACATTTCAGGATTACAGAATCTGGTTGCGGCTAAACTACTTTTTGTTAGATGTTCTCTGGGAAGACTAAATGAAACATACAGCTCCGCGGCCATTCGGTGAGCACGGGCCCTTTGCTTTGCGTGAGAGCTAGGATATTGACTTACTTAGGAGCCGAGATTGTTAAAGTGGAGTGTGAGATGAAGCAGATAACCATCAGCAAACAGAGGAAATTGTTTGCTACCACTGCCTGGATGGAGCAGACTGCATTGACTTTTACCATCTGATCAATGTAAAATTTGATAAGCTGTTCCTGCCAATACATTAAGCTTCATCCCCATAAGATTGGAGAGCGATGCCAGAGCCGAGCTGGAACGGCCTGTGCCGCACATTATTGGGCTCCATTGAAACGTTCTAACTGGATTAATTTTTTCTAATTTTGAAGCATCAACATTTAATTTAAAAAATGTGTAATTTAATATTTGGTAGAATTGGATGCGCTGAGAGAAAACGGCCATGTTTACATTTTATGCTTTTCGAGCCATGAAATAATATTTCTTTTAAAAACCATCCTTGTGTCTAATTATGTTTCCCAATTACAGTTTTTAGCTTCCCCCCCCCCTCTCTAGCTTTTTAGCGGCTCTGATGTTTACTCTTCTATATTCTGCATGTCTGATGCCGTTTCCTAATATTTCCCATCTTAGTTATGACTCTTTTGGAATCCAAAATAACTACAATATCTACAATTTTTGACCAAATATTACTGCACAATTCCGGCGTTCTGAAACCATATGAAACGGCAAATAATACGGCCATATAACGCTCCTATAGGACTGCCATCCCAGAAAGGTGTTTCAATGGTTAATGGTTTCATGGTAATTTCTATGTCCCTTCTACAGCTAAACAGAATGGGATATGACCTGGGGCGTAACGTGAGAAAATGCATTCAGTGTAGTTGCAACATGGTCCAGTACCCTCAGGGGGCCCAATCCTAGTCCATTTATGTAGAGATTACTACTGGACCTGGTGCTGAGTTTGTATTGGAAGTCTCCATGTGCCTCTGGATGTAACCCTGGTTAACCAATGCACAGAGTAGGAACAGCAGAATACACATCACTCTCTATGCCCATAGAAAGATCTCTGATTGTCTGCACAGATACCAGTCTCCATACTCGCCAGCCCATGGGCAGTGCACAGAAGCTGAGGTGTGGACTCATTGTGACCAGGTTTGGGCTAATCTAAAGGTGTTATCCGAGTGATCCCATTGGTTTTTAATCTTTTACCCCCATATGGAGGTCTGGACTTTGTGATGAAAGGACCTTGAGGTTACTACCTATTGCAGATACTAGTGGTGACTGGCACAGACAGATGGTGCCAAGTTTGGTGCCTTGGACCAGACATGGATATAGACAGTGAGTAATCCAAGGTCAAGGTAGACAAAGTTCTTCCATAGTTATAGAGATAAATCACTGGTATAGTGGAGTCCAAATTCCCTATAAAGAACATTTTTTATGAGGGTGAAGAACAATACTTTTTAGTCAACAACTACCTAAACCTTATAGCTACATAAAAAGTGGGGGCTGTAGGTTGAGTACTGGGTAAAGGAAACCATTGCCCATCATTCATAAGTTTCCCAGAGCAATGCATCCAGGAGGTCAGACTGTTAGCAGATGGTCGTCCTCCACCCAAGACTCTCATTTACTTGCCATTCGTTATCACTTCCATATCCAAGCATTAACTCTCAATTGAGTTCAAACCGAATTTTGTAATACTTCATTTTCCCAGTGGAGGCTGTGCGAGGGAATAAAATACTCAATGATGGGGACTCAACAGTTTACAATGGATGATGAGTAGTTTTGCGCAGGTCTAAAGCACAAAGTTACAGTCCAAACCCGGACACAAACTTCGGTCAGTGCTAATAACACCAGCATGAATTTTAACTAATGTGGGGCATGTGCACCAGCTCTTACCATCTTGAGTGAGGATCGGCGCTTCCGTTTGACATCACGGGAAACAATGACCCTCACCGAAATGTCTGTGCGCATGCACCGTGGCTTGTAACAGTGGGCGTGCACATTACACATTAATTTAAATGCTACATATTAGAGGATGTAAATATTTAGACCGGTGATGGTGGACCTTTACAATCTGGTCAACACTGGACAATCCCATTCCACATTCATACGACTGTATACGATGGTGTCTGACCGCATTGTGGCCTTGCCAGTTGGCTGTGCCACCGATGATAGAACAGGTCCTCTTTCTGCCCATTTCGTGGAGCAGCCGTCTATGGAGAAATAAGTTACAAACATTTATCTATTTGTTGCCAATTGTTGTTGCACATGAAGCCTGACATATGTCAACTTTGGTTACAATAACTAAAAATTAATTTACAGATCGAAACAAATTTGACCTAGAAAACGTAACCTGTACATGAGACACATCGGCCCCGTTTCTAATATGAAGACTCGACATTGTGATGGTGGAAACTGTATAAACAGAAGCGGGAAAGGCCGATCCATAATTCCTGTCTACTGATCTGAAGATTACGATGAGAACAGATCTATTAAATGTGGTCTTCAAGGTTTATCTATGAAATAGAACTCATCCCATTTGGAAAGCGCCGGCTCCATCCTTCATTGTTATTTCCTGGAGGGTTTAATGTGTAAGATATTTATACGTATTTGTAGATATAAGACTCCGGAGTAATGAAGCCGTGACATTGAACGTTGGAAGAAAAATATCTTCATTTGGTTGATAAGTGAAGGGAAGTAAGGGAACATGGATGAACTTTTTGTTACGAGTCCCAAGGCTGACATTCGACTCCCGGTCTCCAGAACTTGCCATCATTATGGCTTAAGCACGGTTGAGGCTTCACCATTTTTATCTGTTCTTATCCATACTAATCCCATCCTGACTATAAGATTGTGAAGCCGTATAGTTATACAGTGATAAATCCATCTCCACACCATGAACTCATCGCATAGTGCTGACTACAGAGCCTCATCTCATCCTCTTGTATTACCTTATAAGATATTCAGCTTCTTAATAAATGATGCATAGCGCCACTTGCTCCGTAGAAATTCTCATTTTAGCTTTTCGACCATTTTTATAAATGCTGATTTTTGTTTAGTCTCTTCTTTGGCAAATAACATCTGTTCTTGTACACAAGGTGATTCCGCTTGGAGCGTTGGACTTGCTAGAAGACGATTTGTCCTTCGTCAGGATTGAGGCTTCTGAAGATAAAGCCATTTGACTTATTGGAATTCCTAAATACAATGGAAGTCGTGTTATCCCGGTAACCGTTTTACTGTGAGAAGAACGTCACTGATTTATTTTTTGTGGACTTTTATGAAGCCTTATAAAATGAACGGCTTTACTTTGTTTAGTGCGATGATTTTCTGGCTGCTCCGGCTGGTTCTGGTAGATATCTGTTTGCCTTCTGCGAGGGATTGTCCACTTTTTTTATTACCCTTCTTTTGTTAAAAAGCATCTCTGATAATAAGAAGATTACCTGTTACTTATCTAAAGACACCACATGATCAGCAAGTGCTCAAGGAATCACCAGCACCCCCACAGGTACAAAGAGGTATTACATAATGAGAGGTCTCTCACTAGAAGTCGTGGGGGGTCATTTATCTTATTTTCCACCTTCTTTGAGCTCTTTTTGCGCCTCTTGTGAGTCTATTTTTTGCACCTCATTTGTCGTTTTGTCTCTTTGTCAAATGCAGGGTTTTTTTGCGCCTTATTAAAGGCACAATTTGTTGCGCGAATCGTACAATTGCCTTTCCTAAGCACGGTCAGGACCGGCGTGTTATTGCACAATTATTTGCACCCATATAGACGCATTCAGGAAGAAAATGGTAGTAAACCGGCACAACACGGAGACCATCACTTGAGTACGATGAAAAACAAATCCTTCTTTATTGTTAAAATGTCACAAACACGGGAAGAAGATGGGTTAACGCGTTTCGACGGACACCGTCTTAATCATAACCTGTCTAACATACCAAAACAGCCGCCTTTTATGTTACTCAGCTGAGTAATAGACGGGAGGGAACTCCCTCTATACCTGACGTCACTGAGCTCCGGTTGTGCCCCCGAATCACATGATCATGCCTCCGCCCCCTAAGTCACATGATCGGAGGTGCGTCTCGGAGCTGTGCGACAGAGGTAAATAAACAATCAGTTAAAAATACTTGTGAATACATAAAATGAACAATATGTTAGTACTAAATACTATTTTTGTATACAAAAACTACAATGATTAGGTACAAAAATAGAAATGTACCATTGGGAACAGAACTATGTTAAATGGACTGAAACTAGAGCATCATAATGTTCTAATGTTATAACATAGGACATACGCTTCATACCACAAGATTGAACATGATGTCTGTTATAAAGCTAATATTAAGTAAATACCAAGGAGAATTCCAAACACAGCAAACCTAAATAATGCATAATTTTTTACATATATAGAATGTCATATAAGCATACTGCGAGATAGACCAATATGTGTGTGTACACAATATGGTGCAGGATAGCACAAGATGTACTATGGTGTGTGATACAGAGTACGCACAAAACAACACATAATGCCTTAGTACGTTAATATGAACTGCACATAGTTGGAGATCACTGTGGATTATCCATGGCAGAAATGTCTGTGGATACTTTTCAGCAAAGTAAAGTATTCTTGTAGTTGATTGTTTCTACAAATCTGCTCCAAATCTTGCAAAAATCATCTGCATTTGAAACCGACGGCCCTCTGCCGCTATTTCTGATGATGTGCAGATGTCTGATATGGTCACTAACTTTTTACCAAACTTTGTCATATATCTTATCAGAGAAAAGGTCACCTGGTGATGGCTGTCCCCTTGGGGGCCTCCTGGTCATGAGTCCTGTGCTTCTACCTATTGGTGGAATATGCTGGACATCTATAGGTCTCCTGCCAACTACTCCCAGAGCCGGTGGACTACTTTACAGTTTGATAGTTCATCTCGCGTTCTGCTGTTCTAAGGTTCTGTCCTGGTTCCTCATGTTTGACCATGGTCAAGCGCAGGGTCACTGTGCCCCGTTATATCGGCTGTCACCTGTGGGAAGAGACTTTCTTCCATGACCTTGTATGTATTTCTTGCCATTATCTTGGATGTGTATGTCCTTGTACCCCATAAACACTGCACAGTGCAATCTAAATGTATGTGAACCCTTCTAGGAAGGGAGCATTGGACCCCCATTGGAGCTATCTCTCTGGTTACCGATGGCAAGGCAATACCTGTGGATAGATTGTAAGATTTATTTATTGGGCAAAGCCTTTGACTACTTTGAATTACCAGAGATGTTGATATCACTGTTTTACTCTGAGACTAGAAGCTTCATGGGAAATGGAGAACGTGTCCCTTCTGCTGTTTTCAATCTGCGGTTTCAGGACCTTTGGAGGATCTTGTTTTCATGTGTATTGGGAGCAGGAACAAGGATTTCATGGGTGAAGGTCCTTCTCAGTATAAAATTCAGGTGGTGGTTTGGGTGGCCATGGGCCCCCTTTGAAGACTTGGGCCCCGAGCTACTGCCCAATCCCATATTATAATCCAGTCCTGCCAGCAATGATCGCTTGCTATAGCACAGACTCAGACATCCATTATACAATGGGGGTCATTTACTAAGGGCCCGATTCGCGTTTTCCCGAAGTTTTACCCGAATATTTCCGATTTGCGCCGATTTCCCCTGTATTGCCCCTGGATTTTGGCGCATGCGATCGGATAGTGGCGCATCGACGCCGGCATGCACGCGACGGAAATCGGGGGGGCGCGGCGAAAACCCGACGGATTCGGAAAAACCGCCGCATATAAAAAAAGAAATGTGTCGCTTGGGACGCGCTTACCTTCACTCAGCCCGAGCCGGTGAACTCCAGCGCGTTCAGATGCTTTTCAGCGCAGCAGCGCCACCTGGTGGACGGCGGTGGAACTACCTTGATGAATCCCGGCCGGACCCGAATCCAGCACAGAGAACGCGCCGCTGGATCGCGAACGGACAATGTATAATATAAAGAATTGTACAATCACTACTCTTAAACACCTGATACATGTAGGATATAGAAGACGACCCCGGCCCACGTGTTTACTCCAATGACAATATATTCAGGAGAAGAACTAAAAAAAAACAACAGTAGAGAGAAGGTTTTCTGCTGTAAATCAGGGCGCTGGGTTTGGGCAATAATCGGCCCGAGGGAAAGCGAATAACTGCATTTACCTTCCTCTACCCTCAGTAATAAGATCAATTCTGGATGTGGAAGAGGAAGCTGCACTCAGCAGCAGAACAATACATTTTAGGCAAGCGATAAACAAAGCTCACAGCGACGCACACGGTAAAAACAGCAATGTGAATCCCCAGACCAACAATTTATGAGAAAATAGCAGCCTGCAATGTACACAGCCGGCTCCATGCATGTCAATGCGAGGCATAAATATGGAAAATGTGGGTCTGGTACATGTATATCTATGCAAATCAGCCCATGGATTGTGAGATTAGATATTCCAGATACACTTCAATGAATATCAACTCCTGCAAATGGAAAGCAGTTTACTACGAAAGCAAAATAATAACTGGGGTAGAGCTACTGTACAATAATACTTCCACATAGATAGATAGAAAGATAGATAGGAGATAAATAGATAGATAGATAGATAGATAGATAGATAGATAGATAGATATGATGCAATCAGTAATAAATGTGATACAGTCAGTAATAAATGTGGTGCAGTCAATAATAAATGTGGTGCAGTCAGTAATAAATGTGGTGCACGGTCAGTAATAAATGTGATGCAGTCAGTAATAAATGTGGAGCAGTCAGTAATAAATGTGGTGCAGTCAGTAATAAATGTGATGCAGTCAGTAATAAATGTGGTGCAGTCAGTAATAAATGTGATGCAGTCAGTAATAAATGTGGTGCAGTCAGTAATAAATGTGGTGCAGTCAGTAATAAATGTGATGCAGTCAGTAATAAATGTAGAGCAGTCAGTAATAAATGTGGTGCACGGTCAGTAATAAATGTGTGCAGTCAGTAATAAATGTGGAGCAGTCAGTAATAAATGTGGAGCAGTCAGTAATAAATGTGATGCAGTCAGTAATAAATGTGATGCAGTCAGTAATAAATGATAATAAAAGCAGCTGGCTCATGTATTGGAAGGTTCTGCAGCAGCTGGCGCATGTATTGGAAGGATCTGCTGCTCCTGTTCCTGCTTCTTAGTGACTTTAGTAAAATGATGCAAGGAGTCCAGAGATGTAACTCTTCCCCTGCTTTCTTGCGGCTAATGGCTCTTCAGACAAGCAGTGTAAGGGTTAAACCTCCGGACTAGTCGGTGCTGAGGACACCCGGCCCATATACTAGTTCTGAGCAGGAGCCGCCATACTGATGGGTCTCACCACCATCAAGGGTTTCCATTATCTTCTTCCATTATGGAGAATATCAGGGACCGGCAGTAAATAGAAGCCCCTCCCCCAGCGCCAGAACTTCTACCGTTACTTATAATAGAGGAACATGCGCAGCCGCCGGCGTTATTATACAGGAGAAGGAAACCTCCTGCAGGGCTTCATCCACTGCTGCTCTATGTTATTCTCCTCCATAATAGGAAAAGATAATGGAGACCCCCATGTAACACTGAGGACCTGTGGGGGGAGGTGGGCCCCGGCCAAAACATTGCTATGGGGCCCCTCACTGCTAGTTACACCACTGTATAAGTAGCAGAAAAAGTTCCCATGTAGCAAATCAGTGCAGACATTACTTGAAATGTCCAACTTAAAGGAAATCTACTGTAAAGAATCTACTTACTTAGTATAGATGTACTAGTAACACCAATTGTATACAGTACTTGAAATACGGCGTTATCATTATTCCACTAACAGCACAGTTTAAGGGA
>CM033651.1:4970292-5135792 GCA_019512145.1 Engystomops pustulosus
TCCCTTAAACTGTGCTGTTAGTGGAATAATGATAACGCCGTATTTCAAGTACTGTATACAATTGGTGTTACTAGTACATCTAATGTGATGCAGTCAGTAATAAATGTGGAGCAGTCAGTAATAAATGTGATGCAGTCAGTAATAAATGTGATGCAGTCAGTAATAAATGTGGTGCAGTCAGTAATAAATGTGGTGCAGTCAGTAATAAATGTGGTGCAGTCAGTAATAAATGTGATACAGTCAGTAATAAATGTGGAGCAGTCAGTAATAAATGTGATGCAGTCAGTAATAAATGTGATGCAGTCAGTAATAAATGTGATGCAGTCAGTAATAAATGTGATGCAGTCAGTAATAAATGTGGTGCAGTCAGCATACTTTCCAACTCCCCTTATCACTCCCCAAATTTTTATTACTAATAATTATCTTCATAATAAAAGAAAATACATTCATGCTTAGCCCAGGATTTGAACCCAGAACCTCCACACTCCACCTGCCATATAGATGGGGAGCCTCCATCTGCAACATCCCCCACTGGGGCCTAACCTTGGATTGGGGCCTGGAGTCAGCCGGGGCCCACAGTACCTGAGTGGCTGGCGGTTGCGGCCTAGGCACGCTAGTGTCACGGTGCTTGGTATGGGGAACCGGAGGGCTGTCCTACAGCCTGGCAGGTCTCCAGCAGGTGGTGTGTGCAAGAAATGATGAGGGAGAGGCTGCTATAGCGGTTCTCCCTGGGGCAACCCTTTGCTGTCTAGAGTATGAGCCTCTGTGTGGTGGACAGGGTGCCTGTGATGATGACAGCTGTAGCAGGGACCAAACGGAGGCAGACGTTGAACGAAAATAACTTACAGTTCTTTATTGGAACCGACAGGAACAATAGCAACGTGCCTTGACAGGATGGTGGAATGCTGGAGATGTAGTTGGAGGGAGCCACAGGAGTAGATCATCAGCCTGGATGCAAGGGCAGGCTGGGAGATAGCTGTGTCCTAATAGGAAGCTTCAGCTTGTCCTGGATTGCTTCAGATATCACCCTTGAAGGTAGGATGATATCCCTTTCCTCTCACTACACTAGCTCCACTCTTCAGGCAGGGAGCTGAGCTCTCCCGCTCTGGTTTGGTGTGGTGTGCTGGCTGCACAGACTCTTCTGAGTCTGTCTTCCTGTCTAACTAGATTAGACTGCTCTCTAGAAGTTTCCTGACCAGGGGTTTTGTTACTCCCACTGGTCAGGTGGTGGCTACTCCTCCAATTACATCTCAGCTCACAGAAACAAAGTATAACACCTATGATTGGTTGCTGGAATTACATCAAAGTAAACAATTAACTCCTGCCTTACCAGGCAGGCTCTACCACTGTAGTGCTCATCTGTGTTATGTAGTTGTTATGTAGTGACATGCTGTAGGGCTTACCCCTACATACGGACAAACGACTCGGAGACAGATCCCTCACTGATGACACATGGGCCGCAGATCTGGAGCCATAGTGAAATGTTTAAAGGGGTTTTCCCATCTGGACATTTACATTTAATGTAATTCATTTTCCAAATGTAAACATTTCTTCAAATGGATGTTATTAAAAAAATGTTCCTGTGTGAAGATAATTTCTCATAAATGTAGCCATGTTGTCTCTTAGAAACGAGATGGCTTCCTGGGATATGACCACCTCACATTTAGGCACCGGTGGCCAGACATGCGCTATAGAGTCCTGCCTGACCTCCTGGGTGCAGCGATCATTACCACAGGACGGCTGCAGGACCTGCAGTAACTCCCAGACATTTCATATACAAAAACCTTTTGTTTCTTTGTGCAATCCCTTCAGCAGAGGTGGTTGTATCCAAGGAAGCTATCTTGTTTCTAAGGGACCATATCACTACATTTATGAGAAATTATCTTCACACAGGAACATTCAATTGAAGAAATGTTTACATAAGGCAGATTAAAGGAAACCTACCACTTGAAGTGGCAGGTTTCCGTTGGCAAAACCGAGCACCAGCTCAGGGTGAGCTGGTGCCGGAGCCTATTTTAGTTAGTGTTTTAAACCGCGGTATCGCAGTTTAAAACACTTTTTAAACTATATAGCCGCCCCAGCCCGGCACGAGCTCACCGTGAGCTGGTGCTCGGTATTGCCATCGGAAACCTGCCACTACAAGTGGTAGGTTTCCTTTAATGAATCTGAATGTAAATGCCCAGACGAGAAAACCCTTTAACTATTTAATCTCCAGCAATTCGGATTCTCCTCATTTTGGATACATTTTGTCCGACGTACAACTAGGCTCAACCTTTCTGCTGGGAAATACCGGACAGACCTCGTTACCGGGGATCGCTGAGAAGGCGTTCGGTCTATGAACTGACTCAATGCTTTCCTGATCCAGTATTTCCTTTCAGCTGTTATATCTATAGAGCAAAGAGGAATCGTGTGCACAGATATTGTATGTAGCTGCAGCCGTGTCCGTCTCCTCCACAATAGTCATGTGTCGTTTGTGAGTCGGCTCTTTACGTGAATGTCTGGAGATACAATCGGGAGACGTTCAGGAGCCAGAAGAGCCGGCTCTCCTTAGTGCGCGGGGCCTTCCCATCACTACTCCACACTCATCCTGCTCCCTCCCCCCGTCCTGCCATGTGCATGGAGCTGGGGGGAGGGGATGCTTTGGAGTACAGGAAGAAACCATAAGGAGACACAGGCTGCAGCTGCCCCTCCCCCAGGACTCACCACACACTGCTGGCAGGGAGCCAGGTCATGTGAATTAGACATATATAAAGTAGTGAAATGATTCAGAATGCTGACAAAACTATTAAATCAGTATATATATATACACTCACTGGCCACTTTATTAGGTACACCATGCTAGTAACGGGTTGGACCCCCTATTGCCTTCAGAACTGCCTCAATTCTTCGTGGCATAGATACAACAAGGTGCTGGACAGCTCCTCAGAGATTTTGGCTCCATATTGACATGGGATGGCATCACAAGTTGCCGCATATTTGTGTGGCTGCACATCCATGATGCTGAATCTCCCGTTCCACCACCATCTCCAAAGATGCTCTATTGGATTGAGATCTGGTGCTGTGGAGGCCATTTGTGTCCAGTGACCTCATTGTCTTTCAAGAACCATCTTGAGATGAATTCCGCTTTATGACATTGGCCATTATCCGCTGAAAGTTCCTCATATGTTCAGGGTACATTGGTGCTCATAAAGGGTGAAACATGGGTCAACCAATACTCAGGTAGCTGTGGCCGTTGTAAGCAAGGGCCCAAAAGTGCCAAGAAAATATTCCCCACACCATTACACCACCACCACCAGCCTGACCCGCTGATACACGGCAGGATGGGATCCATGACAACCACACCAAACCAGCCTGACAAACCGTTTATCAAGGCAGATGGATCCATGCTTTCATTTGTTGTCCAAACATTCTGACCTACCATCCGAGATGTCGCAGCATAAATCGAGACCATCAGACCAGGCACGTTTTTCCAATCTTCTACTGTCCAATTTGATGACGCTTTTGTGCGAATTGTGCCTCAGTTTCTGTTCTTATGACATAAGGAGTGGCACCCGGCCCCTGTTGGTCTAAAACTGCTGCTGTAAGCCTCGTCTCCTCAAAGTTGGACTTACTGTACTTCAGAGATGCCTCTCTGCTGCCTACCTCCTTGTTGTAACAGTGGCTGATTGATCCACTGTTGCTTTCTATCATCTCGAACCAGTCTGGCCCATTCTTCCCTCTGACCTCTGGCTCAACAAGTCCATTTCCGCCCACAGACTGCCGCTCACGTGGATGTTTTTTCTTTTCGGACCATTCTCTGTAAAACCCTAGAGGATGGTTGTTTGTGTGAAAATCCCAGTAGATCAGCAGTTTCCTGAAATACACTCAGACCAGCCCTTCTCTGGCAACCAACAACCATGGTCCCTTCAAAAGGCCACAAATCAACCTTTCTTTCCCCATACTGATGCTCGGGAAGAACTGCAGGAGATTGTCTTGACCATGTCTACAGCCTAATGCACTGATTGGCCGCCATGTGATTTGGCTTATTAAACTAAGTGTTTAACGAGCAGTTGGACAGGTGTACCTAATAAAGTGCCGGTGAGTGTATATAATACGATAGTAATAGTTATATATATATTAATCATGTATAAATCTAGAAGGCTATTGGACGCCTGACACCAGCTAAATGGCCATTCCCTGTGACAGGTTCCTTTTAAGGGCACAATAACATGGTGAAATTAAGATAATCCAGTAGAAAAGTAGTAGAGATTAGTAATAAAAATTTTGAATGCATTGCGAAAGCATTTCTTAGAGGCAGAGAGCTGAGGCATTATTGTACATTCTCTATCTCTCAGGCCCCCGCATATATTAGAGCATGAAGAGCTAGCAGATTGTACAAGTGTCCTATCTGCAGGCAGCATGTTATAGAGCAGGAGAGCTGAGCAATTGTACACAGTGTTCTACTCTTCAGGCAGCATATTATAGAGCAGGAGGAGTCGAGCAAATTGTACAGCTGTCCTATCTGCAGGATCATATTATAGAGCAGGATGGAGCTGAGCAGTTTGGTACATAGTGTCCTATCTGCAGGCCAGCATGTTTATAGAGCAGGAGGAGCTGAGCAGATTGTGCCATAGTGCCCTATCTGCAGGCAGCATGTTATAGAGACGAGGAGAGCTGAGCAGATGTACACAGTGTCCTATCGGCAGCAGCATATTATAGAGCAGGGAGAGCCTGAGCATTGACATAGTTCCTATCTGCAAGGCAGCATGTTAAGAGCAGTGAGGGAGCTGAGCAGATTGTACATCGTGTCCTATCTGCAGGCAGCATGTTATAGAGCAGGAGAGCTGAGCAGATTGTACCATTTCCTTCTGCAAGGCAGCATATGTATAGAGGCATGAGGAGTGAGCAGTTAGTACACAGTGTGCCTATCTTCAGCGTCATATTATTAGAGCAGGGAGTAGCTGAGCAGATTGTACATAGGTCCTATCTGCAGGCAGCATGTTATGAGCATGAGGAGCTTAGCCATTTTACCTAGTTGTCCTTCTGGCGCAGCCTATTAATAGATCAGGAGGAGCTTAGTCAGATTGTACATAGTGCCTATCCTGCATGCGCATCTTATAGAGCAAGGAGGCTGAGGCAGATTACATAGTGTCCTTTCTCCTGCATGCAGCATGTTTATAGAGCAGGAGGACTGAGCATGATGTCACATAGTTGTCCTATCTGCAGGTGCAGCTCATTATAGATGCAGGAGGACTTGAGAGCATTGTACATATGGTCCTATCTGGCATGCAGCCATGTTATAGAGCAGGAGAGCTGAGCAGATTGTGCATAGTGTCCTATCTGCAGCAGCATTTATATGAGCAGGAGAGCCCTGATGCAATTGTACATAGTGTCCTATCTGCAGGCAGCATCTTATAGAGCAGGCAGGAGAGCTGAAGCAATGTACATCTGTCCTGTCTGCCTGCAGCATGTTATAGAGCAGTAGGAGCGAGCGATTTTACGCAGGTCCTATCTGCAGCAGCAATTATAGAGGCAGGAGGAGCTGAGCAGATTGTACACAGTGGTCCTATCTCAGGCAGCATATTATAAAGCAGGAGGAGCTAGCAATGTAATAGTGTCCTATCTGCAGGCAGCTGTATAGAGCAGTGAGGAGCTGAGCAATTGTACATTGTCCTATCTGCAGGCAGCATATTATAGAGCAGGAGGAGTCTGGAGCAGATTGTCATAGTGTCCCATCTTGCAGTCAGCATCTTAAGAGCAGAGAGCTAAGCAATTGTACAAGTGTCCTGTCTGCATGCAGCATGTTTTAGAGCAGGAGGAGCTGAGCAGATTGTACATAGTGTCCATCTGTCAGCAGCAATGTTATAGAGCAGGAAGGACTGAGCAGATTTAGCATAGTGGTCCTACGCAGGCAGCATTTATAGAGCGGAGCAGCTGATCAGATTGTGCATTGGTAATAAATCACATCTACCTTTGTCTCTAGGGTCTCCTGTCTCTCTCTCTAATGCGATCTGTGCAGGAGGAGAAGAAACTGCAGAGACACTGAAAGACATCTCTACAAAACTCACCCCCTCCCGACTGATGTCCAACGTCACGTTGAGCAGTCACGATGAGTTAATAATAGCAAAAATATTATATAACACATGATACACTAATGGATAATAAGAACGTTTAATAATAATAATATATAACTCCAACAATGATATGGATACATATTAATTGCACATAGATGTACAATGAACTAAAATCTACATATAATAATGAGACTCAGTAATTATTATTATTATTATTATATCTTTATACAGTACATAATGAAACACATAAATTGTTTGATATTATGTTAAAATGCTATTTACACCTAATAAATCGGCTTTATAATCCATATTAAATGAGATTATGTATCAGTGAGTCCAATGATTTCCCCTTCTTGTATCCGGGAGGCGTCTGCCAGTAATAACGTTCGTACTTTCCGGACTTGAGCTTTTTCCTCCGGAAGCCCCGTCGCAGCCATTATGGGGATTCTAGATGTTTAGTATCTCCATCCGACATGTGCGAGTGGTAAACACATCTATTTCCTCTATAATCAGTTACTGTCTTACACCGGGAAATTGCATACTATTTAATTTGCATGGCAAGCCTCTCCATCTCGGAAAGCTATTTTTTTGTACAATTAGGTTAGGTACATTTGAGCGCTTGTCCTTGGCGGAGCTTCATGTGTGTGTTGTGCTAGTAATAAATATTATTGCCACAGTGTTTTTCTTCGCCCTTGTAGCTCCTTCAAATAAATTTCACTTCTTTTATGGCAGGAGCACATAACGGAGCAGTATTTGGTGCTGCTGTATCACAGTGGGATATATTGACAACTGATTGACTATTAATATATTCGCAGGACCCAGCCACGTGTGTGCAACTAAAGGGGATTTCTAGAAAGAAATAGACCTTTAATATGCACATTGACGGACCAGCAGCCCCGTAGATAGGTCATACAGGTGGAACAGATGGAGCAACTACTTTGTTCATGTAGGGGTTGGATGGTTATCACAGACTTGCTCCAATTTGAATGTGAAATCTAACTAGACGTTCAATGACTCGCTCAGCCACTGCACAGAAATGGCGCGTCTGCTCCCCTGTTTCCCCCTCTGTGCTGTCATCATCTGATTTGTGGAATGAGAAATTGTTTTACTTATGCAAATATAGTGGATAGGAGATAATTTTTATGATAATAGATTTACAGTTTTTCTTTTGAGAGAGTAATCACAGAATTTCCTCCAATTCTCCAAAATAGGCCGAGGAGTATTGTGTGCGCCGCGCTGAGTTTCCACAGTAGCGTGAGTGCGAACAAACCAGCGCCGCGCGTCGCGCCAAACGGCCAACGAAGCATTTTGTGCGCACCTCTCGGGTGTTTCGGTAAGATTTAGTATGTGAGCCACCGTGTATTCTCTCTCCACGGTATGTGAATCAGGACTCTGGTTGATTCTTCTTGGATTTTCCTTTTAACAATCTACATTTGTGCCTTAGATCGCAGCAACCGTTTCTTTACATTTTCCACAACCCGTTTTATTGGGTCTGTTTTTTGAGACTTTTTCCTAACATGTTTGGTAGATACAGACCTCGTTTTAACATTGGTTTTCCATTGTATTTTGCTACTTACCTACTTTTGTAATAACAATTTTTTATGTGATGTACTAATAAAATTCTTGAACTTTGTAAAATTATTTTGTTTTATGTCTTTTTTGAATGGTTTTAACTTTAGCGAGGATTTATGTAGTGGCAAACCTTCGTGGTGTCCTTTTCCGCACCCCCCCTGTCTGATAAGACTACACTACGTCGTTTGTATATAAGCTGAGAACGTGACCCTAGTGGGTCTACCTTGTTGTAGAGCTTGCTCACATGACCCTCCATTATTTCAGCTTTTGTCATCAAGTTTTTTTTTTTTTTTTCCTGTGACTTCTGTCTCCTATTGGTTTTGTGTGGGTCAGTATTCATGGTATTCTTATGAAAACTCCTCCCATACACACTGTGGTAGGTTGGGGGCAAAGCCATCGACACACCACTCCAACCATGGTGTTCATGGAGGGGCAACCATACAGTTTAATGCCCCTGGTACCCATCGAGGTCCTCCAGACAGGGATGTCACAGAAATATCCCAAAAACGCGGATTGCCCCTCACTAACGGCTTCATGCAAATTGCCACTCATGAGCGCTGCTTACCCCCCTCCCCTCTCCATAGTGAGCTGAGTGGGCGGCTCACAAATCAGGACGGATATGACCTACCCCTTGTATGCAGCCTCCCACCTGCCATGCCAATGTAATGCTATGGCACCATTTTTGATACCATGATGCCCTTATTGTTTCTTTTCTTTTCCCATCTTCCTGCTTTGATTTTTTGTACACTGCATAGAATGATCTACTTCCGAAAACAGAAGTCTCAGTGCACAAGTATTTACAAACAACCCGAGGGGTCCCTGAATGGCTCAGTCGTACATTTATGGCATTTAGTGGTGTATAGGGCAGTGGGTAAACCTCTTTAAAATTTATTTTCTTTTTTGGCCAGGGTCCGGTTTTCAGGTTCATCTGGTACACCCGAACATGTCACATGGCTTGACAAGGCGCGAACACCTTGACCCAGATACCTTTGGTCTATCAATGCTCATTGTTCTCTACATCTGCCTCCAGGTTGAAGCAAACCACCCCGGTTTGCTTATCCAACAATACATGGAGACAATGTGGTCATTTCTCACTAAGGGCTGATCGCGTTTTCCCGACGTGTTACCCGTACACAACACCCAATTTCCGATTTGCGATTGATTTCCCTGAAATTGCCGCAGGATTTTTGGCCACGCACGGCGATTGGAATTTGGTTGCTCATCCAGGCGCCGGCATTGCCCACGACGGAAATCGGGGGTGGTTTGCTGACATTCGGAACAACCCAGCATTTTTAAAAAAAAAAAGGGTTGTAGGACTCTCGCGCTTACATTCACCAACCAGGAATTAGCCGTGAACTTCATACCGGGCATTCCGGCGGGCCTCCGGGGAACGTTCACACCTGGTGGAACTCAGAGAACTACCTTAGTAGAATCGCTGGAAACCAATCCACCACAGAGAACGCGCCCTTTGTGTAGATCGCGAAGTGGACGGGTACAGTACACTGCCCCAATAGGTAGGGAAGGGGTGGGGGGGTGTAGCAATAAGCCTGGCGCCTCGTGCCTAGTAACAATGTTGACCCACCTCCCTCCGCATAAGCTATATTATATCAGTAGCTCCAGTCTTGGTGCTGGTGTCGCTATAGGTATGTGCAGGGAACATCGGATGTCCATTGTACGGCAGAAACTATGTACAAGCAGTGATAGTATCTTGCCAATTCTTTGATCTCTCACCATAACCTCGCATGGAGCCCAGGATCACAGGTTAATTCATGGTTAACATATCTTTCTCCACGTAATCATTTATTTCAAAATAAATTTTTCCCTACGAAATTGAAGTGAATTTCGCCGGTTCCCTCGCTCCGGTGCTCGCTAATGACCCTTGTAGTGGAGCGCTATTACCCCTCTATAATCTACATTACGGGTAACCTTCAGAAACATTAATAGTCCAGTTGCTAAAAGTCAACACAATTCTGACCGTACCATTGTTTTGTCCCAAACGTTTTGTTCCAGATGAATGAAAATCCAAACTCACTGGTAAAGGGTTGAGGTCAAAAATCATAAATGCCGAATCTTTCCTCTCCGTGGCTGCCCGCGCTGCGATGAAGAAACAACTATTAATTTATCAACATTTGGAAAAATAAACCCGGTTATTTGAGTTGACAAGTAGCCGAATTTGTCCACCCCGTGGTCAGGGTTTCACTGTAACATCACTACGTTTGGAGAAGACTGAATTAATAGGGAGTAAATATATCCCCGTGGGAGCGGAGTTTGCTGAGGTCAGGACCCGCTGTCAAATAATTCTGAGATTTTATCCCTTCTCTCGGAGGAAGTATAACTTCTGAGGTGTCACCAGAACTGTATCATCTCAATTTGGTATCCTATGTGAGGGAATGTGTAGCAAAATTTCACCCCCTATAAATTCGCCTTAACAGGGAACCTGTCATCAGCCTTTTTTTCTGGCTCCCCTACTGTCCCCATAGAGAATAGTGTGACATTGCCATAGAGTTTTTTAATAGTCCAAAAAAGATAGTTAGATGAGAATTTACCTTCTTAATTTCAGAGCTGTGTCTTAGTCCGAGTGGAGTGGTTAGAGAGGAGCTGGGCAGACATGATGGAGTCCCTGAGGTTGTAAGCAACCGGGGGGAGAGTATGGGGTGACACTGGAGTTTTTTTTCAAGATTTGAAATTGAGGCATGGGAGGGCCATGAGAGCGCCCCCCCCCTTTGTGGAAACGCTCCTCACTGCCCCGTACCATGAGACTTAGGACAAGCTCTCCATACAGCAAAGCCAGAAAAAGGGTTTCCTGATGCAGGTTCTCTTTAAGTCAGATGGTACCTCAGCCAACACCAATGCAACACACTACAGGAAAGACACAGTGGGGCTCTCACAACATATATCAGTTGCTTGGTTACAGTCCCTTCTCCTGGTGTGTATGTCTCTTAATCATCAGCGTGATAATACACTATGAGAACTATTTCCAGCCCCGCAGGAAGACCACCTCCGGCAACGAACTAGGGCTCATATTATTCAATGGATCGTTCCTCCTGAGGGAGGCTACTCGCAGGGGCAAGCGCACGGTGTGACTCTATACGAGACCATAATGGAATTTTAAAAAAGTAAGTGTGAAGGCCAGTCTTCTGAATGCCAGAATGTATTTTGAATTGGAGCAATAACGCCTCAAATGATACTGGTGAATGTATAAAGGTTAAAGGGTTTTTCTCGTCTGGGCAGTCCACATTTCCGTGTCTTAATCTGCCATACATGAATATTTCTCTTCAATTAGATGTCATTACACCGTGTGAATATAATTCCTCTATAAATGTATACATTGGTGCCCGTAGAAACAAGACTTACTCCTGGATCGACACCTCGCGGAGGGATTTGCCAAAGAAACAAAGGTTTTTGTATCGAAATGAACGGAAGTTCTCACTGCATCCCACGCCCTCCTGTGGTAATGATCGCTGAGTCCAGGCGGTCAGGCGGACTCTATAGCGCATGTCTTGCCACCCCTCTGCCAGAGTTGACTGGGTCGTATCCGAGGAAGCCATCTTGTTTCTACAGGGCAACATGGCTATGTTTATAGAAATTATGCTTCACACAGGACATTTTAAGAAATGTTTGATATATGCAAACTGAATTTCAATAAAATGTGATTGCCCAGATGGGAAACCCCTTAATAAGGAAAATATTTTTACGTATATTTCACTTGTCCAAAACAGAATTCATCCATTTTATCCACATTAACATTGGAAGTTAAGAATTTTGGTTGAAAAAGTTCATGAACTGTTTACCACCTCTTTTGGATAATATTTATTCAACATCACCATTTTACTGCCAGGGATTAGCAGCTGCAAAGGTCCCCGGTTTGGAAACGTTCAAATGAACCCAATTGTGGTTGGATTTTGGGCTCATACACTAATCCCCACTGTAACAATGTAAATGCTTAATGGCACTATTTTGAGTCAACAAGGTCATGTGTTAGAAGTTCGGGTCCGATTCACCCCTCCACCGCCATTCCAGCCTGTCGCGGGCATTACTCTTTAAAATGCCACTTTCAAAGTAGCCGTCATCATGTAAATTGCTTGTGCCCTGTGCACCGGCAGAGCCCCACTATTTTGTTGGACGTAATAGGGACGGTAACACTCCCCAAACTAGTGGGTCGCAAGAGAAGGCACAGTTCAATGAGGGATTACAATCACAATTCCTTTCTTACTCAATTAATCGCTAGAATTGGATCAATGTGGATCATAACCCAAATTTTCTGCAGAGACCAATTCTCTGCGGTTTGGTCACTCACCCTAGTTACTCACATCTACATGTTACTGGGGGGGAGCTCAACCCAATGTATTAAATTGTGCACAAGACAGGTGTGTAGTTTACTAATAGACGGTAATAACAGTCGTGCGCCAGAAATGCTGACAGTTGAAGTGTGCGCCCCAAATCTTACGTTGGTCTGTGGCCTTAATTTTTCTCTCCTGACCCATATGTTTCTGTTCCCTATTCCGGTCATGTCGCCAATAGAATGGCGCCTAAAAAATGCTGACAAACTACACATAAATGTGACGATAAGATTTGGAAAATTTAGGCCACGCCCCACTTGCCAAAAAAAAAAAAAACCTGCGGAGTGATCAGATAGCAGAACCATCTGTTCTTCTGTCCAAACTCATTTGAAAATACCGTAACAATTCCTCACCCAAAAATCGAAAGATTCCTCCGTCCTCTCACCGCATTTTATTAGCGCAGATATGACAATAATTGCCCCAATGTGTTTCAATAGAGCTCGAGGATATTCAGCTCTTGGGATCCCGCCTTGGAAATCATAAGGTCAGGGACCATCGTTCCAGCACCATGGAGAGTGGGCCTTGTGGGACAGAGTGGTGGCTCTATTCAATGGTTTCTCCCCATTTTAAATCTATGAGAGTTCCAGGTTTTGGGGGGTCATTTACTCTAAGTGGTCCGATTCCGTTTTCCTGACGTGTTACCCACCCGAATATTTGATTTGCGCCCGATTTTCCGTATTGCCCCGGGATTTTGGCCGCACGTGATTGGTTGTGCGCATCGGTCGCTGGCATGCATGCAACGGAATCGAGGTGTGGCCGAACGAAACCAACGATTCGGAAAACCCCGTGCGCATTTAAAAAAAAAAAGTGTCGCGGGACACCGCTTACCTTCACACCAAGTATAGGATGGTGCACTCCACAGGCCTCGGCGGACTTTCAGCGCAGCAGCGACACCTGGTGGCGTCGGAGGAACTGCCTTAGTGACTCCCGGTCTGGACCCCAATCGGGAGAACAACACCGCTGGATCGTGAATGGGCGCGCTAAGAAATCTATCGGCCCAATGTGCAATTGACTGTTAACTATACTATGCACCATTTTTGGTATCTACCTGTACCATGTTACTTATACTCTTTTTTTTATTTTTTTGTTCTATTTTTTATCCGCACGAATTCAATCACCAATTTTTCTAATCGACACTGGGTTTCAGGAGCCCGATCTCACAGTAAAATCGTCGCTGAAATCCACATTTCGCTTTGTTCAGTTCTTCAGATCTGTATTCCCCCGAAAGTTCTGTTTATCCTGGCTGCTTCCTGTTCTATGCCTCTCCTGCCTAATAATGAACAAATGTCACTCGTACCTTCCAGCTTTAACTTCACCTCGCATGGCTTGCGGAGGTATGAACAAAAGGAAAAAGGAAGTCCTCCTGTAGCCGGATCGGAAGAATCGAGTTATAAATATTCTATTCATCACTTTATATGTGCAAGTGCAAAACTTTCTCCTGTTTGACAATTCCCATCCTTCACATGCAGAGACTTCTGCGGAACGTCTTTCATTTTTAGAAATTATGCTCCATCTATTTTTTTCCCTTTAGGAGTGTTAATTCTTTTTTCTGAATTCATCTGGCGCCCCTTCCCACAAAGGCTGTATCTGTTATTTCCAATACGTTACGCCGTGAAGCATCTGGTTTATTAAAAGGGAATGGTTTGCTATTTTGCTTGGTTTTTATATATCCACTGGTCAGAGCGAGCTAATATATTGGGGGTATTTGTTCCTATAAACATGTCAAAACACAGGGGGGGAAAAATCTGAATTTAGTGAGTTAAATGTTTGATGACTGAACACCAACAAGGTTCAGCTTGGGCACCACTGCCCCACCAGAAATTCCACAATCGTGCTGTGCCCTGGCGTTTAATAATTGTGGGCGGTGCCATTTTGAGGAGGATTTGCTCCCTAGTGTATTGGATCTCACAATAAAAAACAACTCCCTGCCCCCCCATCTCGCTCTCCCCCCTCCCTATCCGTTTCCTTCCCTCTCCCCCTCCTGGACGTCATATTATCTGCTGCCCTGCTCCTCATTGGCCCATCCCAATGCCCTCATATCTCTCTTTGTCGTCATTTTTCCTCCTTTTTCACATGGACCTCATATATGGTCTGCCCACTCCTCACCTGCCCCTCCCATGGGACTATGCACCGCTCCTGCAAACAAAGTAAACGTTCATCTAACCTTACTTTTTTTGAAAGAGAGAGTTTTAGGAATACATTTTCAAACGTGCCCGCTTGCCAGGTACTGTAGTTGAGGAAGTGCTGAGGAAGCAGGGGAGGGGCAGATCCACGCTGCTCTTAGATAATCTAGAAATTGGTTTTGACGTAACGTGTTAGCCAGGAAAAATCAAAAATCTGATGTAAAACTTTTGTTGTAAAAATCTAACAATACAATGCTTAAGGAATGAGACCTTTAATTACTGACCAAAAAACCACATATTTGGAGGATGTTCAACAGATATTAGTACAATATGTGATACTCAATGAAAAAGATAAGCTGGGGTTATAAAACTAAGGTTATGTTACACAGAGACAGGGTCATGGGTTAGCATAATCTGGTACCCACCCTTGGGAGCCGTCATGGGCTCATTAGCGTAATTTTGGAAAGTTGAAGGAGCCATGGGATAACAAAGTCAAGAAGATACCTCAGGTCCGGTGTCCTGGTTATCTGGATTGATTTCATGTAGATTTTTAACTTTTTCATTCATTTCACAAACATTTGTTAAATTGATTCTTCTTCCTGTGTTTGTTGTGTTTGCACTCATCTCATCTCTGCATCTACTACAAGCAGTTGAAGTCTATCGACATTCCCCCGTTCATCCCCAGTTTCTTGTACAACTTGACTCAAAGGTTCCCCTGTGTTCCCGTCCCTCCATTCACCTCTTCTGGCGGTATAGTTCATGTTTTAACCTGTTTCTGTTTATGTGGTAACACTCGTACATTCTCATTGCTGGCCTCTCATGGACAGCTTTCCTTCGTTCTGCGCTTCTCGTCTCTCCTAACTATGTCAAGAATTTCTAGCCCTGACCTTCTCCTGACCGTCATGTATTTAGCCCCGATTTGGTACTGGCACACCTTGGTACTGATCATCCTGATACATTCCATCATCAAATCTAAGTGATTAAGGATACTCAGCTAGACTTGTGTCAATGGTTCACAACATTGGTCTCCAACCTCTGCTGTGGGAGCCATAACTCCCATCAATGCCTGACCATAATGACGACAGAAGTAGAAACCAATCTTTTCCACACCCGATGGTCCCTTATGTCTACTTCAGTCCATTCATTGAGGACTGAATCTGTTTGTCCTATTTCAGGATGCTTGAATGATCTGTTAATTAAAGGGTGGCCCACTTTTAAGTTACAACCCCCTTATCTGCAAGAAAGATAAACAACTGGTCTCTTAGTTTCGAACTGCTTGGACCCCCACTTATCACGAGCAATGGACCCTAGTATTAGTTGTAAGAACAGGACCCTCATTCTTCAGAATAGAGAATGCAACCCCAACTCTAATTCAATGTCCTGGTGTCCCAGACATATTGGTGGATTGAGATCAACGGTCACTTCCGGCAATATGACTTTCATGGCCAACTAAGCCATGGCTATGATTGGGCCATTGCTGGTCCCCCTAGCACACAGCCGCACTGTTGGCGTAAGGGCGCATTTCGTCAATATGTCCGAGTTCACCTGAATTCAGGTTCCGCTCACTCTCTACTTATGAATACTGGGGGACCCACAGCTCAGACCCACAGTCTGAAATCATTACTGCAATCCCCTTCAAGGATGCTGTCTCCCCTCTACAGCGCCCATTTGAATCAGGAGGATCCTACATATGTGCACTTGACAATCGCCTTGTGTTTGATGGCTGCTAAGTTCTTCTTTCTCATAAGAGACCTAATCATGATGCATCATTGTTGCTAATCCTTATTATAGATATTCTATGGGGTTCCAAGAACTTCAATTTAAACCCAATTTCTCCAGTTTCGAAAACGTTCTTAGCAGCTACCATTATAAGTTACTATGTCTGAATTTACAGATTCTTTAATGTGAAGAACAAAAACAGCAGAATAAATATCTATTATGCCTGAACTGTAGAACACAAGCAATAATGATGAATAGAACTCTTTCTCCTCGCTGAACAACTATGGAACACCACGGCCCAGCCGCTCCGCATCCCCTATAATACTGTATATTACTGCTGTCATCCGAGCCTGGTTATAACAATATCTGCAACCTCTCATAAAAGACTGTGAGGAAATTTGGTATCATATCTGCAAAATTATCCTTAAAATATTCCTTCTTTACACCTTTGTCAAACTTTACGTCAAGACACTCGGGGGGAATTTATCTTTACAATTTTGTCTTTGACTTGTCTTCTATGAAACTAATAAAACTTGTTTTAAAATCTGAATCATGGAGAGATCCTGCTGTTGTTGTCTTTGTTTTTTGTTTTTTTTTTGGTTTTGTCTCAAGATATTGTCTTTTTTGTGTTTGTTTAAATGTTCTTTTTTTTGGCGCCGGTCCCTCTATGAGCTACATATGCACACTGCCGTGAGCCCCCCCCGCAAACCGTAGCACGGTGGGCAACACGTCAGCGCGGGATGAGGAGAGGAGGTGAGCGCCCGCTCACCCGCCCCTCTCCATAGGTATGTTATGGTGGCACGCTGCCATAATACGGGAAGATGTTATGACATGTCCTATTCATTTCCTGGGCTATACGGAGCGTACTTGCTGCCTACAGAGCCCGTGAGCCCATAAAGTTATGGGGGACGTATAGTTGTAGTATATACGTCCCCATCTTTGGTATTGTTTTTGTCCAATTCTCTACACGGTGTGTGGACTGGGTCACTTGCCTAAACTGCCGCCTAACAAAATGTTCTCCAAATCACAATCATGAATTCAGATTCAGTTTTGTGAAAAACCCGTCTAATGTAATAATGAATTTGGCACAAGCAGTAGTCCTATTTTAAAGTGACTGTTGCACTGTCTCTATGTTCCATTGTGCATGAAAGTCCAAAACAGCATTTTAAACCAGTGGTGTTAACTAGGAGAACGCATGGCCTCAAAGCAGGCTTCTACAATGGGGCCCCCCTGTCTCACTAATAAATATCATATTTGTTATCTCACCATGCAAAATGTTATAATCACACACCTTTATCACACATTCAATCATAATCAGCGAGATGATGTTATATCTTAGCTTGGAGAATGCTAAGCAAAATAGAGGGGATAGTACAGGTAAGGGGTGGAGCAATGACCTCAGGGTTAGTGTAGGAGTGACGGGGGGACGGGGTGCTTAGTATCACTAGTATCGTCTCTGTAAATGTGACGATAGATAGGCCTCCTCCGATCAATCCTTAGGTGCTGGCCCCTAACTGTGCCCAGCGGCTGCTATGGCTGCTACCCGCTGTAGTTACGCCCCTATTTAAACCACAACTGCGGCAAAACAACGCCAAACATATACAAAAGACGCAATGATAAATTCCCCCCATTGCACCCAAAAACCTCCTCTATCTATCATTAAAGGATTTTCTTTCTATAACATAATTGGGATAAATGTCATAGGACCTACTGTAGAGCCCATACACTTAGGGAGATAGTACAGTCACATCCATCCAGCATGAAGATTCTGTAAACTGTCCGAAGTTCCATAGAAGTCAAGACGATAGATTGATTCAACCGATTTTCATGGAACATTCAGAGACAACTTTCGGAACAAGTCCTCCCAGAAGAGTTTCGTGCTCATTGATAAGCTACAAGGTGGATTAGGTCCAACAGTTCCTCTATCCAGTATATTTTATAATGAAGAACCCGACATGTAAGTAGGAGAAGGAGCCTGTTATTAGACTTTGCACTGTGGGGTCAGGGCCCGGCCAGTGATAATATCAGGTACCTGCACACTAGGATAGCATGTGAAAAGGTCTTGACAATGAAGAAATGTCCTAGTCTTGTTTTGTTTGGGATTATCCACAGTGTCATCTTACGCTCCTTATCATGTGTTGCCAAAAACGCCTTAACACCGAAAACTGAGGCCTCGTAAAGGCCACAATGTGGACCCCCCCAGGTTCTTCCGTGTCTTGCCATCGCTCTCACAGTCCTCCATGTTTTCTTAGCAGCGATCCTTGTACATTAACCCGATTGACTGCAGTAAAGGAATGGAGTGGTTTGGAGAAGCATAATGAATGGAGTGGTTTGGATTGCTCAGTAAGGAGGAGTGGTTTGGAGATGCAGTAAGGAAATGGATGTGGTTTGGAGATGCCATCGGAATGGAGTGGTTTGGTGGATGCAGTAAGGAAATGGATGGTTTGGAGATTGCAGTAAGGAAATGGAGTGGGTTTGGAGATCGTAAGGAATGGAGTGGTTTGGATATGGTAAGGAAATGGGGGTGTTAGGTAACTGTTGGCCACTTTCCCACTGGGCTTTCCATTCAGTTCGTTGGTTACATCATTATGTTCCACGATGTTCCCAACGCTTTCGTTTATGCAATCTCCAATGAGCAGAAGTTGAGATCATTTATGCCAAGACCAATATTGCATATAACATATGTAAATTCTATAATTCAGCTAGATTGTTTATGTTTTTTTTACCTCAATCAGCTGAAGAACTTGCCCTAGTAGTAGGCTTTGTTCCCCGACAAACTTTTAATGGTTACACAAATGCTGTCTACTTCTTCCAGCAGACTTTATGTAAAAGCAAATGCATTTATATATAAATAGTAAAGGTTTGCACCGCGTCAGCATATGTGAAATGAAGTTAGATTGAGGAAGGGGGGGGGGGGTATGTAGGAGTCGACGTGATATAGGGGAGGGGTGAAGAGAAAGATCGAAGGTGGGGTATGAGGGGTAACTTCCTCCGTCCCATTTCAGCCTATAAGAAGGTAACATTATATACAGAGATGAGGGGCCAAAACACTGAATTTCCTGGCTATGCACTGAGCAAATTAACAATTTTTGTAGAATATTCGTTTTGAGGAATCTTTAAAATCAAGGGGAACCCACCAAAAACTTACACACTCTTCGAATATACCAAATCTCTGGCTCTTACACTGTGAAAATGTATAAACTCATAGGGTGGATTTACTAATTCTGGCTGCAAGTCACACTGTCGGCATTGGAGATCGTCTCCCGAAAGCACAGCCGATGTATTGAGTGGCGGCACATGCTTAAGTAATTAATGGGTGGATGGTAATAATCATATTGGGCGCCATAAAATGCATACATCAATGAGATGTGCGCCAAAATCTTACTACATGGCGCCTTAAGTTTGCTCGTATACATTTTTTTTTTCTGCGCTATTGTGCGTCAAAACTTGCGCCTAAAATCTGCCATCAAAATCACATAAAAGTGGGAGATAATGTGGAAAGTTGGGAACGCCCAACAAAAAGACGAGGAGTCGGGATAATTTCGAAACTCGTTCTCTGTGGCACAAACTCATTATAATGACCGCAACACATTCTGCCCCAAAAAATGTGAGTTCCCGACAATTTTTGACGCAGACTACGATAATCGTGTCTCTCATAATATCTTCTGCTTTCAGTGGTATTTCTTAAGGGCTAAGTTAATCCATTTACACTGGATGGGGACCTTGATGATCCTATTGTCCACTCATTCATACGAAATCTAATATTGCCCCGATCCTTGCCTTGTAGTGTCCTCATTGACCTGTATGCTTCGGCCTTATTGCAAAACCACCATTAGCAGCATACCATGAACTCGTAAAACTAATCTCACATTTTTGTTAGATTTTTGACTTCTGTATTGTTGCTCAATGAAAACTGGAATAAAATATGTGCCCACAAAGACTCCTTTGACTACCTGGTGGGATCAATTTGGGCTTTTGTCAGAGAAGTAGAATTTTTGTTTAACTGATGAAAAATTTCCAGTGTAAGTGGCTTCTCATATGTCCTAGTCTAAAGTGGACTGAACTTGTTTGTACAGTGGCTGGCACTATAGAGGCAATGAATACTTTTTGGCTTTTTTTATAGTTTATGTACAAAGTCAGAGCCTGTAATTGGATTCATGTGATTTCCCATTGGGTTAAAAATACATTTCGTCGGACCTGAAAACTTTGAAAATCTCTTACAAAGTATGGGGCCTGCACTATTAGATGACAATGCGAAAGTATTTGGTCACTCTTTTGGAGAGTTAGGGGCACATTTACTTACCCGGGCTCCAATTCTCCGATCCAGCCGGCGCTTCGCTGCGGTGGATTCCGTATCCGGCCGGGATTCACAAGCAGGCATTTCCCTTTTCCTCCGCCGTCCATCAGTGTGCGCTGCTGCTCTAAGTTCCCTCGAGGCCCGCACGAATGCCCTGAAGTGTCACCCCGCCCTATCCTGGTGAAGGTAAGTGCAAGTTCCCGCAAACACTTTTTTTTTTAAATGTGGGCGGTTTTTCCAATCCGTTGAGTTTTCGCTCAGGGCACGGCCCCTTTTCCGTCACTTGCAGTGCCAGCGCCGATGGGCCACAATCGGATCGCTGTCGCCAAAATCCCGGGAGCATACAGGGAAATCGGTCGCAATGGTAAATATTCGGTAACACTCGGGAAAATGCAATCAGGCCCTTATCAAATTACCCCAATGGGTAAAAAGTTAAAAGACCTTGATTTTTGGGTTAGACCACATTTGGACCTCGATAGCTTGTAAATTTGCATTTCAGCTTAGCGGGACATTCAAGTCACAGACCGTAGTGGTTACACATTTTCTCTAATTCTCCCGACAGAGAAAGGATTAACCCCAGATGCCCTGTGATAATTAGCTACCTTATAATGAAAAGATAAATATACAACAACAAAGTCCCATTAAATCAAGTCTCAAATGTCTGTGAATTTGCGCTCAATTTTCCAAAATTGATAGATTATTCTCCAAGTTCTGGTAAAAGACCGTTCTTTCATTGACCCTATATCAGCTCGTTCAGCTGTCGACTTGTCCATATTCAAACCAAGTCAAAGTTAATTTGTCCCGAGACCGGATTCCCCCAGATTTCCATACCCACCGTCCCATCCGGGTCCTTAACGTTAGCAATTGTTTACACTTCAACATTGATTACTGACGCTTGTTCTGCTTGTGCCACGAAAGTTATTTCAAGCGAAGAAAATTAAGAGTTTGCTGAAGGGAACTTTCGTCTTCATGTATAATTATTCCTTCCCGAGTTCTCTGATTTAATCACAAGCATTTTGGTTATTAATGTAGAATTTTTATACGTGCAAAGAGTTTACAAGGGAAAGCAGGCAGTGTGTAGCACTGGGTTAACCATCAATGGGATATCATCCATGTCGGTGTTTAGGGGCTTTAGGTATTTTGTGTCTTTTTTTGATATTATTTTAACAAAACTTTCAATTTTAATTTGTTTTTTAACTTTTTACTCGAATTTAAAATCTTTACAATATGTTCATTTACATTATATACTCGAGTATAACCCAGTTTTCAGGAGAACAAGAAATTGCTGAACCCCCAAACTCGGCTTTAACTCGGTAAAAAATATCGGTTTTACTCAGGTTTTTGTTGTAAAATTGGGGCCTCGGCTATGCTTGAGTCGGCTTATACTCAATTATACCGGTAATAAATATCATTATTAGTCATTATAGGACCTGATTTAGTCCTAAACTGAGATTCTTGACTTGAATTTGACTTGTGACCCTTGCTTCCATCTTGGACCAAAGAGACCTGTAGTGAAAGATTTGAAAAGATGAAAATAACATGAAATTAATAAAAAACAAGTTTTCTCCAATAAGGATTTTTTTGCTCCATCCACCAATCAGAACAATTCTTCCATATCAATGATTAATATATATAGCTCGGAGGGGAAATGAGCCTCCTATAGAAAACCACCGCCATTCAGAGATGAGAGACGCTTAGATTTGGGTGTTTCTGGAATGTGCATTGGAAATTAACCACCCTCTTTCCCAGTACAACATTTCCATTCATGTGAAGGCTTTGCTTCATAGTGGCATTTAAACTCACCCAGGATTCGGTTTCCAAAGTGCTTTATAGAGATAATAAAGTCTGTATCCCTGGTTGTGTCCAATCTTTCCTTAGTGTTCAGGAGAATAAGGACTACAAACAAGGGCTTTGATTCTTCATATAATAGAATCATGGGTTTTATACTAGACCCAAACTTCATTCCACTTCTATTTGGCTTCCAGATGGTTTTTCTTTCCTCCACTATTCCGATAACAGGAAAACGTGGGCACGCCACGTCTTTGCGTATTGGAGTGGTTCCGGTTGGCCAACCTTTCATGCTAGTTCTGCCCTGTTTACAACTACCTCAGGTTCTCTAATTACTAATATACTCCCCAAAGTGAGCTCAAGAAATCACACCAAGCAATATGGGGTCGATAATATCTCATCTTGGTGGAGCACTGATGCCGATGCAAGGCTAAACAGATGTGGTGATGCTTTTCTTTGCCCATTTGCATCACACAGGATTATATAGGTAACTTTCAGGGGGAGGACCTGGGCTTGGTTAGTTTAAAGATAAGAAGTAATGTTCCACCGATTTCATGGGTTAGTAAATTATAACATGGGCCTCGTAAAACAAAGATTTCTCTTTCCCTGAATAGTAGTAAGTCCGTTCCAGGGACCTAATATTCTTCTTTGGCACAGGATTTTGTTATTACACTGGTTCTCCATCTTCCATCCAACAAGTTGAGCGTCCTTTTAGTTTCAAGCATTTAGGCACATATAAAATAAAAGCATGTTCATAAATTATACGCAAATCCTTCACAGTCACACCTCCAGGGAATAGTCCTAGTTGGCTTCCAACAGGTTATCTTCTGCTGTACCCAGGGTTCAGTCATCAGGGGTGGAACCCAGGCCACCAAAGATCTCTGGTGGCTCAAAACACAAACACTACCCAGTCAACCACTCATTGCAGTACTCCTCGTCGGCTTTCCAATCCATTTTCTTCTCTGTACCAGGTTCAGTATGGGATGGAACCCAAGACCCCAAAGGATCCTCTGGGGCTCCAACATACCACAGCACCACTTCATGGAAGTAGATCCGAGTAGGCTTCCAACATGGTTATCTCTGCTGTTTTCCAATGGTCAGTATTGGGATGGAACCCAGGGACCACCACAGGATCCTCTGGGTTTCCAACACTCACCGAGGGGCAGCACTTCTCTCTGCCTTGCCAAGAAGTTTCTGGGGGAGGAAATTATTGGGCTGGAAGTGCCACCAGTCCGGCATTTATCATTATCCCGTACTAGGGAATCCTGGAGAACCCGATAAACAGCTTAGCGTCTCCGCCATAAAATATTGGAACAATAGCTGCCATAAACGTCAATTGATGCCCACTTAAACCGATATCATAATATAGAAAATACTCCATCTGTAACTGCAAGCCCTAACTGACTGACGAAATATGGTCATAGTCCACCCGTGAAGAAAGCCTTCCTGACGCCTTTCATCTCCAACCTTGTAAAGATTAAAAACCGGCATCAAAAAGCGGAACCACTACGATTTGGCTTTTCATTCTCAATCTTTCTGCAGCATTACGGCCCATAAGTCAGCGGTTGCATACAAGCCCCTCCGTTGCTATTGCTCCCTGCCAGCTGGTGTTGGCAAGCGGCGGCGGATACGTCTTTTGGTCTTTTTAAACTGAACATGAAAATACACTGCATGTGTAGTGAGAAAATAGCTTCTATCGTAATAAATACGAGGAAGCCGTGATCAAATCACTCGTCTCCGCTCTCTCTGTTCTGGGTCCAAGATCTTTGAAATACATTTCCGTAAATCAACCAACTGGTGTACCAAGTTCCTCTTCCTTGTGTATATGTAGTGACGTGGCGGAGTCTAATCGGCGTGTCAGGCAAAAATCATAAATACATAAAAATCAAACCTGCCAACCTCTCCACGGCTCAGAATTCCCATGTTACCCAAACTGGTGGCCAAGTGGTCTGGCTTATGAGCCACCCCAATATTCAGGAGGGACTTGGCCTAATATGAGAAATCCAATTTCCAGGTTGATTTGCACTAACCATGGGCAAGGTCCATTTCATTACCCTGTGACTTCCTGTTAGAGTTGGATTGACATTCCGTGCTCTCCTTGGACCTCACAGCCCACATTCATGTCCTTAAATACTCAGCATCTGAAGTTAATTACTCTTCAGTTTGTAAACACTCACCTTGAAATCCCTCCAGTTTTTTTTTGCTCATAAGTCTGGCTACCTCACCTGCCGCCATGTACTATGCTGTTGGCCACTTACTGGCTATTGCATGGGGCTGCCTGATTTCTGGCTCCATAGCCTGTTTTTGAAGAATAGTGATCAAAGTGCCGGCTGGGTGTCGCCCGCCACTGACATCCCTAAAATAGGTTTTAATTAAAAATAGATGATGCTGTAATTCTTATTCTTAGGTTCTCAATAATTAAAGGCAATCTAACATCAAAATCCATCCCTGAAAAACCAGGGACTGACTCATAGAACCAGGCACCAGGACTGTGATATCTTCTATATTTGTCACCCTGGGCTTTTCTTTCTCTACCAAATATTTAAATTAGGCTAAATAATCATGGAAGGGCTCTGGGGGCATTACCAGAGCCCCTTGTGCTCTAGCTTCACAGGCTGTTTTTACACTTTGTAACCTTCCCTCCCTGCTCCATCAGAACTTCTCCTGTTTCTCCGAATGTAATTCTCACTGCAGCAGACAATGTTCGGTACAACAGTGTAACAGTCCACTAAACTACAGCATGAAGTGGCTTAGTAAGGGAGATTTCCACATGTAACAGAATGATTTGTAAATCCACATTGACTGCCGTTCTGTAGTATTGCATTACATGGTGGAATCAATCAGACACAAAAGGTTAAAGCATCTTAGGGGGTCTTAAACATATGATAAATTTATTATATGTAATCAAATGGTTGGAAGTCCCCAAAACATCACTCATCTGCAAACAATGACACCTCAGGCATCTCCCTAGGAAAAGACAGAACTCACTGAGAAGGCAGATTTACAATAAAGTCTATACAGGGGGAAGGGGGAAAGTGGAGTTCGCAGCAGCTGCATCCGTCACAACAGGACTCTCCACTTTAGGGCCAGAGATTGCAGCGGTGAGAGTGTCAACATCGTTGGCTGCGGCTCTTCTCCGTGCAGCGGTAAGAGCCGTCTCGTGCCACAGCGCTGACAGTGCTGACATGGCCCGGTCCGGCAATGATGTTGAGGAGCCGGGTGCAGTAGCCGCATCCGCTGTCAGTGCCTGCTGACCGGCACGGCGGAGAATCCGGCAACAATATCTATTCTAACCAAACCCAAACCGGCTTCCTTTTACAATGTGAACCGCTGGCGGGGGGCGTACTGGGGGTGTGTCGGCACGCCCCCTAATGAATAACGCTGACTGATACAAACCGATCCGACCTCTTATATTGGTAAGGAAAAAAGGGGTCGGATCGTGTTAAATCAATTTTACTGCACATAATAAAAAAAAAAACGGCTAGGGAGAAAGGGGCTCTGGGGGGAGGATATGGGGGCACTTTGGTCTGGTGGGTTTTCCGAGGTGACAGGTCCCTCTTTAAGACAGTGTAACTCCTCCTGCGGCACATAATGACTATCATTTTCCAAAACCTTGGTGAGTTGGCCAATGCGGACAGATTGAATAATCGAATCCAGGCTGAGAACACTCATCCTGCATTACAATTCCATCATATCTGACCTGGTTTCTTTCAGATAGATAGATAGATAATGGATAGATATCCCGCCCTTGAAATGAATTATCTATAGGATGCAGAGGACATATTTCGGTGACATGTCCGGGTGCGGATAGTGTTACATACACCCCCCTGATGTGTTACATACAGATACAATACATCATGTTAGCGTTTACCTTCCCATTGTAACAGATATTCTAGAACACAGAGGTTTTCGCCTCCAGGTCTTTTTCGGAGGAGCACTGGTTGGGACAAGCCCCCTGGTGCCTATTGTTTAGTTTGACTTTGCCCCCACAAGGCAGGAGCAGAGCTGCGTCGTGCGCCCGCGATTCGCCATGACACGCCGTGTATTTATCATGGCTGTTAATGTTCCCGTGAAATCCCATTATATTTTAGCATTGATTGATGTTCAATTTATCCAAACGATCACCCTGTGGTTATAGGCAGAATATCTGGAGAGGTGCGCGCCACAATGCAAGGAGATAAGAGGCAAAGTGTCAGCAACGTGCGCACTTAACCATGTCATGCCTGGATATGCAGCAAACCTAGTGGCTCATTGTCTCTTGTAGAACCACAAATCCCAGCCTGCCCTATCTCCTAATACCTAGACCGAACACACAGGGGCTTGTAACCAGTTTACTGGAATCCAAGCACTGAAATTGACGCAATCATTTACCACCTTACACCAATTCCATGCAAAGTGGATGCGGATGGACCTGAAGGGGCTTGAAAGAGGCCATGCCGGGCAACAGAGCGGTCTGGTACGGGGCTTTGCTGCACCATCATCTGCACCAGTTCATGGCCCAACCTGGCATAGAATCAGCCAGACTTTTCAAATGCGGGCAGCATATTATAGAGCAGGAGGAGCTGAGCAGATTGTACATAGTGTCCTATCTGCAGGCAGCATATTATAGAGCAGGAGGAGCTGAGCAGATTGTACATAGTGTCCTATCTGCAGGCAGCATATTATAAAGCAGGAGGAGCTGAGCAGATTGTACACAGTATCCTATCTGCAGGTAGTATGTTATAGAGCAGGAGGAGCTGAGCAGATTGTACATAGTGTCCCCATTCACTCCCAAACAGCTCTGGCCATCGTCTATTTACTGACACCACACAGCTCTTACCTATCCATTTCACTCACCACACACCTGCTTTATCATTTACTCACACACAGCTCTGCCATATCCATTCACTCAACACAGGCCCTTCATATCCGTTCCCTCACACACAGCTCTGCATTATCCGTTCACTCAAACACAACTCTGTCATATCCATTCCTCACACACACTCTGGCCCAAAAGGGGGGTTCCATTACTCACACACTTTTGTCTCTCCATTCAACTCACACACCGCCCTTCCATATCCGTTCACTCACACACCGCTCCTGCCATATCCGTTTCACTCAACACAACCTCTGCATATCCATTCCCTCACACACACTCGGCGGGGGGGCTCATATTAATATCCGTTCCTTCGCCACACACTCTAACCATATCCATGTCACTCAACACAGCAAGCTACATCCATACACTCAACCAACGCTCTGCCATATCCAGTCACGCACACAAAGAATGCTATAACCACTGCTTTATCATTCATCACACCAAAGCTCTTTCTCATTTATCCATTCTTCACAAAAGCTCTGGCTCATCCATTCAATTGGATACAATACTGCGTACATCATTTAACACCCACAACTCTTCTACAACCATTCACCCTCACGCACAGACCCTTTACAAACACTCAATCATCATATGTCTGCTACATATCCCCACAAATTTTTTCACCAACACTACTGTTGTCGTACCCAGTCTCAGGCATCACAATCTGAGCTGACTTCTCTGGTCCCTCTCCGGCCGCTTGAAAGGATTTAAGGATCTTCAGTTTTGCGGACGTATGGTGATCAGTCACGTGCTTCTGAACTCACTCTAGGTCCACAGTAATACTTATGTTGGGAAGAGCAAGGAAGTGAAAGAGAAGGTCAAGGTTCTGCTCTCTGACAGATCAGGGACACGAGGGGCTGGAAAGCTGAATCCTCCCCGACCTTCAGCTAGAAGATGCAGGAACATTTTACCCAGATACAGTATTTTTCGTATTTTTTAAGTTTTCTGACCCTCAGAAGTCTCAGAGGATCGTCAATTGTGTGTCCAGTCTACCTCAACGATGGAACCAAAAGGTGAGGAAAAAGACAGGTTGTCTACCACAACAATGAAAACCACAAAGGTGGAGGACAAGGACTAGGGTCTACACAACAAGGAAACCAAAAGGTGGACGAGAGACCAGGTCCCTCACAAACATAGAACCCAAAGGTGGAGGAAAAGACTATGTTCTACCACAACAATTGAAACCAAAATGTGGAGCAGAAGACACAGGGTCTACCACAACAATTGAAACCAAAGTTGTAGGAGAAGACCAGGGTCTACCAACATGGAAACCAAAAAGGTGGAGGAGGAAGACCAGGGTCTACCACAACATGGAAACCAAAAGGTGGATAGAAGACCAGGTCTACCACAACAATGGAAACAAATGGGAGGAGACACCAGGTGTCCTACCACACGATGGAACTCAAAAGGTGGAGCAGAAGACCAGGGTCTACTACAACAATGGAAACCAAAAGGTGGAGGAGAAGACCAAAGTCATTGATACTTATTCATGAAAAGCAGAAAATATCTGGCAATGTTGGGATTATTCCCCCTCCCCCCAACCATATAATCTGATTTCAGACAAAACGTGGCCTTCACAATGGCCGGTCGTCCAAGCATAACTAGGACATTAGGGAACGTCACAACGTTCGGAGGAATAGAACAGCACGAGTCTGCGCTGCCCTCAAAACAAAAAAAAAATAAAACAAAAAACCCCCCCATTCCCCAAAAATGCCGCCCTCCCCGCCCCCCTCCCCCCCCCTCCCCCTCTAACTCTCAAAGCAAAGAAAGATTATGCCTTACAGCGTCCCCGCACCATAAATCACAACAACTGCCCCCCGACACTCCACCCAAAAGGGGGGGGGAAAAAACACCCGCCGTTGTATAAACAGCAGACACAACGAGTAACAAAATGATCCTCTTGCTTCTTAACCTCATTCCTAGACGTAAGACATAATCCTAACAGCCGTTTCCAGCTTTGATAGCTTCACTTTCATCTTTTTATTCTCCAAATATATTGTACCAGTCCCAGACGTATATTTGTAATTAATATTTTAATGAATCCGTTGTTTTAATGGTACAAATCCTTCATTCGGGGGAAGAAGATAACGCGGAGCTAAGAAATGTTAAGGGCAGAAAGTCAGGGTGAATATTCTCATCTTCAAAAAGTTTTATTTCTGGTAACTTTGTAGATTTACTGGAAACAGAAGAAAATATTCATCCGAGGCCTCGCTCAATGCTGTATAGGCCGTGATTCAAGACTCAGGACATACTCTATAATATGCAACCTCTATTGTGAATGTGCTTTCCCCATATGAATAGGGGGTAGTCTTCTGCAGAAAGGTCCTACTGTTTGGAAAAAAGCATATCACTCTTCAAAATTGGCTAAATCCCTGCTCCGGCATCAGCCGTGACCAGAGACGTGTATTATACCTGAAATTGCGTTGCCACCACATCCAGGTCTGCATATGACTCATTATGTTTTTAGTAAAAGTTAAACACTGTCAAGGTGGACTTCTACTCTGTGAGGATCCCCCTTCCACAGTTTAGCTACCTACACTTATTAGCTCTACAAAAATCTACACTTTTTATACCCCCCTATGTACAGATATAACCTCTTACATACTACCCCTCCCCTCTATGTACAAGTTATACTACTATAAATACTGCCCCCTATGTAAAAGAATATAACTATAGATACTGCCCCTATGTACAGAATATACTACTACAATCCTGCCCTATGTACAAGAATATAACTACTATAATACTGCCCCCTATGTACAGTAATATAACTACTATAATACTTGCCCCTATGTACTGAATATAACTACTATAATACTGCCCCTATTACAGATATAACTCTATAATACTGCCCCCTATGTCCAAGAATAATAACACTATAATACTGCTCCCTATGTACAGCAATATAAACTACTACACATACCTGCCCCTGTGTACAAGAATATAACTACCATAATACTGCCCCTATTACAGGAATAAACAACTATAAAATACTGGCCCCTATTTACCCTAATATCCCTACTCATAACTACTGCCCCTATGTACATAATATAACTACTTATACTAGGCCCATATGACACAAGAAATATAACTACTATCATACTGCCCCCCTATGTAACAAGAATATAACTACTATATACTGTCCCCTATGTACAGGAATTAACTACTTAATACGCCCCCTATGTACAAAATATAACTACTATATACTTCCCCTATGTACAGTAATATAACTACTATAATACTACCCCCCCGCACCCCTATGTACAGAATATAACTACTGTATCAACTTGCCCCTATGTACAAAATTAACTACTATAATACTGCCCCCTATGCTAGCAACTGATCATAATCTCCTTATAATACGCCCCCTATGTACAGGAATATAACTTACTCTAATATCTGCTCCTATTGTACAAGAATATAACTACTCTAATACTGCCCCCTATGTACAAGAATATTAGCTACTATACTACTGCCACCTATGTACAGGAATAGAACTACTATAATACTGCTTTCCTATGTACAAGATATAACGACTATAATACTGCCCCCTATTTACAAGAATATAACTACTATAATACTGCCCCTATGTAAAGAATATAACTACTATAAACTGCCCCCCTAGTTACAAGAATATAACTACTATATACTCGGCCTATGACAAGAATATAACTCTATAATACTGCCCCCTATGTACAGAATAATAAATACTATAATACGGCCCTCTATGTAGCAGGAATAATAACTCTAATACTGCCCCCCATGTAAAAAGCTATGAGTATAATTCCGCACACAATGTTTCATAATATATGTCATATTACATGCTACACAGTAACTTGTTCATCAGTATATATACACAGTAACCCTACACCCCCCTGTAATACGTCTTCTCTGCCTATCGTTTGGAGACTGTTGTGACTTGATACAAATTCTGTTCAGTTCGCTCTCCGGAAATGTATATTTTCTATCTCTCCTGAAGAGAAAATAATTCATGTCGTCTGTCATGTGAGAAGAAATGGCAGGATAAGTTGATTGCAATTATTCAGTCCATAGTTCGCTGAATAGGCCATCATTTCCACACTAGTAAACAGCACTTCAGCTCAATCTCATGGCAGGAACCATCAACTGATGCAGGAGTGGAGATGGGCGTCCTCTACGCCACCAGCGCCGCATCCAAAATCTGCATGTAACCTGTATGATTGGTCTGGTCGCAGCAGGCAACCCATGTAAGCAAACCCTGTACACGCTTGTAGCACCTGTCACCTCACCCGTAGGGAATCACTTAATCACCTATTCAGTCACCCTGTAGCGTTTGGCTCAGATTCTGTATTCAGAGAAATTTTTTTGCCAGACTCAAGGGTGAGTTTTGCCATTTTGGGTACAAGTAAAGGCACAGTATGTCATGGGCCCCAACTGTCCTATCTGCCCCGATGGAACGACATGGCCCCTACTTGCATGCATTTCTCATACAGTGTCGAGCTATGTTGCATGTGGTCTCTAGGAGAAGAAGACCCCTTCTAGTGCAAAATCCTGGGGGTCGCTTTGGGATCCTATCGTTGCCACCAGTCTGCCAGCCCCATCGCGCTGGCACATCAGTAGTGGCACGTGCGTCCCTGGGGGCGCGACGGCTAGCACGCACAGCCGGCTTTTTACTTGGCCTACGCGTGTTCTTCATATTTTATCGTGTGCTCCATGTGTGGGCAACTCACTACAGGAACCGTATATTACATCGGAAATAGGTTGGGCTGTACATACATGGCCGAATGGGGATGGCACCTACATTCAACGTAAGTGGCATAAATGCTAGGCTAGCTAGGTGGCCACGGTTGCTCTCCCCTGCAGGTGGCCCTCTTTACACCCCTGTAAGGCTGATAGGTACACTGTTGCTAAGGGGAGACAGGTGTTCGGATCCCCCCAGTGGACCTCCCTCTGGTATCGTCCTGGCTCAAGTAAAGAGACTTTATTACTAGTAACAGGCCTCCCTTCCAGATATTTTCTAGTCAACTAAAACGGTAATCACTACCGTGCCAGACCTCGTACAGTGCAGACTGGTATCAGAGCAGGCTGTAGGAGAACTGGCTTAGTTTTGCCTACAACTTTGGCCTGGATGACTTCTCAGCTTGAAGACTGTTAGGACTATACTCTGCCTGGGGCTGAGCAAGGTTGTTTCAGCGCTGTATAAAGGTTTTGTAGACTATTCTCTACTCTACACTCTCCTTTATTTTACTAACTACAATAAATACCCAATAACCCCGACCTAGGGGGGATCCCCTTTCATACCAAAAAAAAAAAAAAAGAAAAAAAAAAAAGAAAAAAAAAAAAAAAAAAAAAAAAAAAAACAAAAAAAAACAAAAAAAAAAAAAAAAAAAAAAAAAAAAAAAAAACAAAAAAAAAAACTATTGGTTCTCTCTACCAGAAGGTTCTGGGCTGCTATCCGATGATCAAGTCTACCTGCTACAATCTGATGAGAACTACTAATAAACAACACATCTTAAAATATAAAATTAGCAAATGGTGGTGTTGTGTTCCCTCCTGCTCACTCAACATAACTAGGGCTTAATATGACAGAGAATTACCCCAGACAGAACTTAAAAGGGACCCCTTCCCCTCTCCCCCTCTCCCCCCCAACCTCCCAGTGTGTAGTTTTGTTGTATATCCTAAAGCTGTTCTTGAGTGAATAGTTTTCAGGGTGACAGTGTGTAGAACCATAGAGAAGACTGCTGGTGCGAGAGAAAAGACTTCTGGTGCCACGTATATGGTAGGTGTGTGCCCCCTTTATTTAAGAGGTGTATGTCCTGTATTTGGTAGGTGTGCACCATTTTTCTGGAGGCATGCACCCTTTGTGTGGATGGTGGATGCCCCATATCTGGCAGGCATTCATCATTCTTATGGGAGGTGCCCACCCTTATCTGGAAGGTGTATACTAGATATCGAGGAGATGAGCACCCTTTATCTGGGAGTTGTATGCCCCATATCTGGGAGGTGTATACCCATTCTTTGAGGTGTATGCTCCCATACATCTGGGAGTGATACCCCATATCTGGAGGTGTATGCCCATATCTGGAGGTGTATGCCCCATATCTGGGAGTTGTATGCCCCATATCTGGGGAGTGTAACCCCATATCTGGGATTGTACTTGCCCCATATCTGGGAGGTGTATACCCGATAATCTGGGAGGTGGTATGCCCCATATCTGGAGGTGTATACCCCATATCTGGGGAGCTGTGTACCCCATATCTGGGGAGGTGTATATCACATATCTGGGATGTGTATGCCCCATATCTGGAGGTGTATACCCCATAGCGTGGAGTTATACCCCATATCTGGGAGTGTAGCCCCATATCTGGGAGGTATATACCCCACATCTGGGAGTGTATGCCCATATCTGGTAGGTGTATGCCCATATCTGGGAGTTTATGCCCCATATCTGAAGGTGTATGCCCCATATCTGGAGGTATATAAACACCATATCTGGGAGTGTACGCCATATCTGGGAGTGTATACCCTATATCTTGGGAGGTGTAATACCCCTATCTGGGAGGTGTATGCCCCATATCTGGGAGTGTCTACCCCCTATCTGGGGGTAGATCAAACACATATCTGAGGTGTAACGCCCCATATCTGGGAGTTGTTATAACCTATATCTGGGAGGTGTATACCCTATATCTGGGAGGTGTATACCCCATATCTGGGAGGTGTATACCCCATATCTGGGAGGTGTATGCCCCATATCTGGGAGGTGTATACCCTATATCTGGGAGGTGTATGCCCCATATCTGGAGGTGTATGCCCCATATCTGGGAGGTGTCTACCCCATATCTGGGAAGTGTGTGCCCCGTATCTGGGAGGTGTGTGCCCCGTATCTGGGAGGTGTATGCCCCATATCTGGGAGGTGTATACCCCATATCTGGGAGGTATATACCCCATATCTGGGAGGTATATACCCCATATCTGGGAGTGTAGCCCCCGATCGGGAGGTGTAAGCCCGCATATCTGGAGGTGAGCCCCATATCTGGGAGGTGTATACCCCATAGCTTGGGAGTTTGATCCCCCTATCTGGGAGGTGTATGCCCCCATATCTCGGAGGTGTATGCCCCATATCTCGGAGTGTGTATGCCCCCCATATCTCGGAGGTGTATACCGCAATCTGTAGGTGTAAGCCCCATATCTGGAGGTTTAATCCCCATAACCTCTGGGAGGTTATACCCATATCTGGGAGGTTATACCCATATCTGGGAGGTGTATACCCCATATCTGGGAGTTTGTATCCCATATCCGGAGTGTATACCCCCATATCTCGGAGTGTATGCCCCATATTCGGAGGTGGTATGCCCCATATCTGGGATGTATCCCCCATAGCGGGAGTGTATACCCCATATCTGGGAGGGTATAACCCCATATCTGGGAGGTGTAAGCCCTATATCTCGGAGGTGTATACCCATATCTCGAGTGTATGCCCCTATCTCGGAGGTGTCTGCCCCCATATCTCGGATGTGTATACCCCCATATCGGGAGGTTATACCCCATATCTGGGAGGTGTATGGCCCCCATATCTGGGAGTGATGCCCCATATCTGGGAGTGTATGCCCCATATCTCCGGAGGTGTATACCCCATATCTGGGAGTGTATACCCCATATCTGGGATGTTGTCATGCCCCATATCGGGAGGTGTATGCCCATATCTGGGAGGTGTATGGCCCCACTATCTGGAGTTGTATGCCCATATCTGGGAGGTTTATGCCCCTATCTGGAGGTGTATACCCCTATCTGTAGGTGTATAACCCATATCTGGGAGGTGTAAGCCCTATAGCTCGGAGGTGTATACCCCATTCTGTTATACTTCTTTCTTAATCATGATTCATACTGATAGGTTTCATACCATGTAAATATATCCAACATATCTACTGTGCTAATTGTGCACCTGAACAGTTATTACCCTTAAATCCAGGGATGGATATTGGGCTGGATATCATAGGGTAAAAAAAAAAACAATATGTAAAAATGCAAAATTGACATAAGCATGTAAACCTTATTATTCATGGATTATTTAATATCATGATAACTGGCATAACAAACAGTTTGATTGTGGAGCAGCACAGCGAGTATAATGGATCAAGTTCAATGGTGAGTGCACGCCTCCAACAAACCCGATCCACCGATTTGTAAGATTGCGCTACTTCAGCTTGATGCTGTGAGGAGCAGAGAAGGCAGTAACAGTAATAAACTGCATATTCCTTCTCCCTAGGGTCACCGGCTGTCTCTGTCACCCGAAGACGCGGTCCTGCTCCCATGGCTAGCATCTTGAGACTCCAGACTTGCGTCTGGTGACATCTAAAGTCAGTGGGTGAGCAGAGAGGACGCATATATATATATACACTCACTGGCCACTTTATTAGGTACACCATGCTAGTAACGGGTTGGACCCCCTTTTGCCTTCAGAACTGCCTCAATTCTTCGTGGCATAGATTCAACAAGGTGCTGGAAGCATTCCTCAGAGATTTTGGTCCATATTGACATGATGGCATCACACAGTTGCCGCAGATTTGTTGGCTGCACATCCATGATGCGAATCTCCCGTTCCACCACATCCCAAAGATGCTCTATTGGATTGAGATCTGGTGACTGTGGAGGCCATTTGAGTACAGTGATTCCAATCTTCTACTGTCCAATTTCGATGAGCTTGTGCAAATTGTAGACTCAGTTTCCTGTTCTTAGCTGAAAGGAGTGGCACCCGGTGTGGTCTACTGCTGCTGTAGCCCATCTGTATCAAAGTTCGAAGTACTGTGCGTTCAGAGATGCTCTTCTGCCTACCTTGGTTGTAACAGGTGGCGATTTGAGTCACTGTTGCCTTTCTATCAGCTCGAACCAGTCTACCCCATATCTGGGAGTTGTATGCCCCATATCTGGGAGGTGTATGCCCCATATCTCGGAGGTGTATACCCCATATCTGGGAGGTGTGTACCCCATATCTGGGAGGTGTAAGCCCTATATCTCGGAGGTGTATACCCCATATCTGGGAGATGTGTACCCCATATCTGGGAGGTGTATACCCCATATCTCGGAGGTGTATACCCCATTTCTGGGAGATGTGTACCCCATATCTGGGAGGTGTATACCCCATATCTCGGAGGTGTATACCCCATATCTGGGAGATGTATGCCCCATATCTGGGAGGTGTATACCCCATATCTCGGAGGTGTATACCCCATATCTGGGAGATGTGTACCCCATATCTGGGAGGTGTATACCCCATATCTCGGAGGTGTATACCCCATTTCTGGGAGATGTGTACCCCATATCTGGGAGGTGTATACCCCATATCTGGGAGGTGTATACCCCATATCTGGGAGATGTGTACCCCATATCTGGGAGGTGTGTACCCTTTATCTTGCTTTATATACTTACATTTCTTCCCTCTGAATACTTGGGATGTGTTTAGGAACGATTTCCGTGTAATTGAATTAGACCATTTAGTGATATCATCTGCTCGGCGGAGCACAAGAATATTAAAATTCTGCTTCTTTTTTGGCGATGGTTCTGCAGTTTTACATTTCCTATTCCCGCTGCTATATAGAGAGTGCGGCCACATGAATCAAACCCCTCACCCCAGGAACCGCCGAGCGCTAATCCTGCTCCGTGTTTTTCTAATTATCTGCATTGAGTTCTTCATGTGAGATGTTTTCTCCATCCTGCAGGTTCCTTGTGTGAAGAGGTTTGTCATTTATAGAAATATTTGCTGCCGAGAAGCAGGAAGAGTAAATCCATTCATTTCAGTGGTAGATCTGGATGATTGTCTAGTGTAACCACAGCGCTGCTTATACACAGGGAGAGCTTCTGATATCGCACAAATGTTGTCTCCTCATTGGGGCCATTATTAACGACTTTCCACTTTTTCCTTGGTGTGCCTGGTGTGCCATATTTATGAAATGTCGGTGCCACAACTATGCTCCTTTTCCTACACCCACGCCAGTTTTTTTGGTCACTTAATTTTGGCACAACTTGTGAATTCCACTTTTCCTTTTGTCTAATCTAAAGGCAGCATGTTATAGAGCAGGAGGAGCTGAGCAGATTGTACCTAGTGTCCTATCTGCAGGCAGCATATTATAGAGCAGGAGGAGCTGAGCAGATTGTACATAGTGTCCTATCTGCAGGCAAAATGTTATAGAGCAGAGGAGCTGAGCAGATTGTACATAGTGTCCTATCTCAGGCAGCAATGTTATGAGAGGCAGGAGGAGCGAGTCAGATTTGGTGTATAGTGTCTATCTGCAGCAGCATTTATAGAGCAGAGAGCTGAGCATATTGTACATAGTGTCCTTCTGCAGGCGGCATGTTATAGGCGCAGAGGAGCTGAGCAGATTGTACATAGTGTCCTATCTGCAGGCAGCATGTTATAGAGCAGGAGGAGCTGAGCAGATTGTACACGGTGTCCTATCTGCAGGCAGCATGTTATAGAGCAGGGGGAGCTGAGCAGCTTGTACATAGTGTCCTATCTGCAGGCAGCATGTTATAGAGCAGGAGGTGACTAAGGGTCGGACGATTTACATATTTCCTGGTCTGACATGCCACAGCATGTTATGACAGGAGGATCTGAGCATTATTGTCCATAAGGTCCTCATCGGCGCATCATGTTATAGAGCAGGAGCAGCTGAGCAGATTGTGCATTGGTAATAAATCACATCTACCTTTGTCTTAGGGTCTCCTTCTCTCTCTACTGCGATCTGTGCAGGAGGAGGAGAAACTGCAGAGACACTGAAAGACATCTCTACAGACTCACCCCGCACCGACTGATGTCCAACGTCAGTGAGCAGTCAGCGATGAGTTAATAATAGCAAAAATATTTATAATAACAATGATAACACTAATGGATAATAAGAACGATTTAATAATAAAATATATAACTCAACAATGATAATAATACATATTTATAGCACATAGATTACAATGAATAAAAATACAATAATAATAATGAGTACTCATAATTATTATTATTATTATTATTATCTTTATACAGACATAATAGAACACAAATAAATTGTTTATTATTATGTTAAAATGCTAATTTACACCTAATAAAGCGGCTTATAATCCATATTAAAATGAGATTATGTATCAGTGAGTCCAATGATTTCCCTTCTCTTGTATCCGGGAGGCGTCTGCCAGTAAATAACGTTCTGTACTTTCCCTGACTTTTCTTCCTCCCCCCGTCGCAGCCATTATGGGGATTCTAGATGTTAGTTCTCCATCAGACATGTGCGAGGGGTAAACACATCATTTCCTCTATAATCAGTTACTGTCTTACACGGGGAAATTGCATTACTAATTTAATGGGCATGGCCAGCCTCTGCAATCTCGGAAAGCTATTTTTTTGTACAATTTAGGATTAGGTACATAATTGAGCGCTTTCATTGGCGGATGCATTCAATGTGTGTTGTCTAGATAAGAAATATTATTGCACAGTGTTTCTGCCCTTGTAGCTCCTTGCAAATAAAATTTCACTTCTTTTATGCAGTGATGAACAGTACGGAGCAGTATTTGTGCTGCTGTATACAGGGGATATATACACTGATTGACTTATTAATATATTAGCAGGACACCACGGTGTGTCAACTTAAAGGGGATGTCTAGAATAGAATAGACCTTTAATATCACATTGACGGACCCAGCAGCCCCGTAGATGAGGTCATACAGGATGGAACAGGAGGCAGACACTTACTTTTTCATGTAGGGGTTGGATAAGGTTATCACAGATCTGCTCCAATTTATGTGAATCTGAACTAGACTGCAATGACGCAGCTCAGCCACTGCACAGAGAATGGCGCTGTCTGCTCCCTGTTTCCTCCTCTGTTTGCTGTCATCATCTGATTTGTGGGGAATGAGAAATCTGTTTTAACTTATGCAAATTAGATGGAAGAGGAGATAATTTTTAGATTTAGTGTTACAGTTTCTTTTGAGAGATGTATCACAGAATTTCCTCCAATTGCTCCAAAATAGGCCGAGGAGTATTGTGTGCGCACGCGCGGAGTTTCCACAGGAGCGGGAGTGCGAACAAAACCAGCGCCGCGCGTGCGCCAGAACAGGCCAAGAAGCATTTTGTGCGCACGCGCAGGGTGTTCGTAAGATTAGATGTGGGAGCCACACGTGTATTCCTCTCTCCACGGTATGGTAATCAGACTCTGGTTGTTTTCTTGGATTTTCCTTTTACATATTTACATTTGTGCTTAGTCGCAGCAAACCAGTTTCCTTTACATTTTCCACACCGTTTATTTTGGGTCTGTTTTTGAGACTTTTTCTAACATGTTGGTAATACATCGTTTTTAACATTGGGTTTCCATTGTATTTTGCTACTTACCTACTTTTGTAATAATAATTTTTTATGTGATGTACTAATAAAATTCATTGAACATTTGTAAAATTATTTGTTTTATTGATCTTTTTTGAATGGTTTAACTTGAGCGTAGGATTATGTAGTGGCACCTTCGTTGGTGTCCTTTTCCGCAGCTCCCCCCCTGTCTGATAAGACTACACCTGTCGTTGTATAATAAAGCTGAGAACGTGACCCTAGTTGGGTCACCCTTGTTGTAAGAGCTGGGGCTCACATGACCCTCCATTATTTCAGCTTGTTTCAAGTTTTCCTGTGACGTTCTGTCTCCTATTGGTTTTGTTGGGTCAGTATTCAATGTATTCTATGAAAACTCCTCCCATAACACTTGTTGGGAGGTTGGGGCAAAGACATCTACACCCTCCAACCAGTGGTGTTCATGGAGGGGCAAGCATACAGTAATAGCCCCTGTGACCCATCCGAGGTCCTCAGAACACGGGATGTCACAGAAATTCCCAAAAGCGCGATTGCCCTCCACTAAGGCTTCATGCAAATGCCCCTATGAGCGCTGCTTACCCCTCCCCTCTCCATAGTGAGCTGAGTGGGCGCTCCACAAATCAGGACAGGAATAGGACCTACCCCTTGTAGTGCAGCCTCCCACCTGCCATGCACAATGTACATCTATGGCAGCCATTTTTGAGACCATGATGCCCTTATTGTTTCTTTCTTTTCCCATCTTCCTGCTGTTGATATTTTATGTACACTGCATAGAAATGATCTACATTCCAGAAACAGAATATCTCAATGTGCACAGAGTTTACAAACACCCGAGGTCCCTGATATGGATCAGTCGTACATTTATGGCATTTATGGTGTATGCAGTGGGGTAAACCTCTTTAAGATTTTTTTTTTTTGGCCAGGGTCGGTTTCAGGTTCATCTGTACCCGCGAACATGTCACATGGCTTGACAAGCTCAGAACATCTTGACCCAGATAACTTTGGGTCTATCATGCTCATTGTTCTCTTACATCTGCCTCCGGTTGAAGCAAACCCCGGTTTTGCTTATCCACACAATACATGGAGACAATGGGGGTCATTTACTAAGGGCCTGATTCGCGTTTTCCCGACGTGTTACCCGAATATTTCCGATTTGCGATGATTTTCCCTGAATTGCCGCAGGATTTTGGCGCACGCGATTGGATTGTGGTGGCTCAGCGCCGGCATGCACGCGACGGAAATCGGGGGGGGTGGCCGACGGATTCGGAAAAACCGCAGCATTTTTTAAAAAAAAGGGTTGTAGGACTCGCGCTTACATTCACCAGGAATAGGCCGGTGAACTTCAGGGCATTCCGGCGGGCCTCGGGGAACTTCACCTGGTGGACGTCAGAGGAACTACCTTAGTGAATCGCTGGAAGACCCGAATCCACCACAGAGAACGCGCCGCTGGATCGCGAATGGACCGGGTAAGTAAATCTGCCCCAATGAGGTAGGGAAGGGGGGGGGGTGTAGCATAAGCTGGCGCCTCGTGCCCTAGTACATGGTGTGACCCCCTCCCTCCGCATAAGCTATATATATATCAGTAGGCTCCAGTTCTTGTCTGGTGCAGGCTATAGGTAGTGTGCAGGGAACATCGGATGTCCGATTGTACGGCAGAAAACTAGTGTACAAGCCGTGATAGTATCTTCCAAATTCTTTGATCTTCTCACCATAAAGCTTCGCATGGAGCCCAGGATCAGGCTTAATTCTATGGGTTACAATATCTTTCTCACGTATCATTTGATTTCAAAATAAATTTTCCTACGAAATTGAAGTGAAGTTTCCCGGTTCCTCGGCTCCGGTGCTCGGCTAATGACCCTTGTAGTGAGCGCTATTACCCTGCTCTATAATCTACATTACGGGAACCTTCAGAACATTAATATCCAGTTCTAAAAGTCAAACACAATTCTGACCGATACAATTGTTTTGTCCAAACGTTTTGTTCCAGATGAAATGAAAATCCAACTCACTGGTAAAAGGGTTGAGGTCAGAAATCATGAAATTCCGAATCTTTCCTCTCCGTCGGCTCCCGCGCTGCGATGAAGAAACAACATTAATATTATCACATTTGGAAAAATAAAACCCGGTTATTGAAGTTGACAAGTAGCAGAATTATGTTCCACCGTGTCAGGGGTTTCACTGTAACATCACTACGTTTGGAGAAGAACTGAATTATAGGGAGTAAAATGATCCCCAGTGGGAAGGAAGGAGTTTGCTGAGGATGCAGGACGCCGGCTGCAAATAAATTCTAGGAATTGTTATTCCCTTCTCTGGAGGAATATAAACTTCTGAGGGGTCACCAGAACTGTATCATCTCAATTTGTATTCCTGATGTGAGGAGATGTGTAGCAAAATATTCACCCCCTATAAATTCTCCTTAAAGGGAACCTGTCATCAGCCTTTTTTCTGGCTCCCCTATGTCCCCATAGAGAATAGTGTGGACATTGCCAATAGAGTTTTTAATAGTCCAAAAAAAGATAAGTTAGATGAGAATTTACCTTTCTTAATGCAGAGCTGTGTCTGTAGTCCCATGGGAGGGGTTAGAGAGGAGCGGGGCAGACATGTATGGAGTCCTGAGGTTGTAAGCAACCGGGGGGAGGAGATATGGGGGACATGGGAGTTTTTTTCAAATTTGAAATTGAGGCATGGGAGGGCCAGTGAGGAGCGCCCCCCCCCCTTTGGGAAACCGCTCCTCACTGGCCCCTCCCATGAGACTTAGGACACAGCTCTTCATACAGAAAGCCAGAAAAAGGGTTCCTGATGACAGGTTCTCTTTAAGCAGGATGGTGACCTCAAGCCCAACACCAATGCAACACAGTAGCAGGAGAACGACACAGTGGGGCTCACAACAGTATATCAGTGCTTGGTTTACAGTCCTTCATCCTGGTGGTAAATGTCCTTTAATCATAGCGGATAATACATAATGAGAACTACTTCCAGCCCCGCAGGAAGAGCCACCTCCGGCAACAACTATGGCTCATATTATTCCCATGGATTCTGTCCTCCTGGTATGGGAGGCTACTGCAGGGGCAATGCACGGTGTGACTCTATAGAGACCATTAATGGAATTTAAAAAGTAAGTGATGAAGGGCCAGTCTTTCTGAATGACCAGAATGTATTGAATTGGAGAAATAACAGCCTCAAATGATACTGGGAAGGTATAAAGTTAAAGGGTTTTCTCGTCTGGGCAGTCACATTCAGTGTCATTAATCTGCCATACATGAATATTTCTTCAATTAGATGTCATTAAACCCGTGTGAAGATAATTCCTCATAAATGTAGACATGTGGTCCCTTAGAAACAAGACTTACTCCTTGGATACGACCACCTCTGCTGGAGGGATTGCACAAAGAAACAAAAGGTTTTTGTATCTGAAATGAACGGGAGTTACTGCAGGTCCCACAGCCGTCCTGTGGTAATGATCGCTGAGTCCAGGAGGTCAGGCAGGACTCTATAGCGCATGTCTGGCCACCTCTGCCAGAGTGTGACGGGGTCGTATCCGAGGAAGCCATCTTGTTTCTAAGGGACAACATGGCTATGTTTATGAGAAATTATCTTCACACAGGAACATTTGAAGAAATGTTGATATATGGCAAATGAATTTAATAAAATGTGATTGCCCAGATGGGAAAACCCCTTTAAGGAAAATATTTTTTACGTATATTCATTGTGCCAAGAACAGAATTCATCCATTATGATCCAATTAACATTGGAGTAAGAATTTTGGTTAGAAAAAGTTCATGAACTTTTTACCCTCTTTTGGATAAATATTAGTTCACATCAACATGTTACTGCCAGGGATGAGCAGAGCTGCAAAGGTCCCGGTTTGGAACGTTCAAATGAACCCAATTTGGTTTGATTTGGGCTCAGATACACTAATCCCCACTGGTAACACATGTAAATGCTGCGACTAGTGTTGAGTGCAACAGGCATTTGTTAGAAGTTCGGGTCCGATTCAACCCCTCCACCGTCCATTGCCAGCTCTGATCGCGGGCATTAACTCTTTAAATGCCACTTTCAAAGTAGCCGGCAGCATGTAAATTGCTGTGGCCCTGTGCACCGGCATCAGCCCCACTATTTTGTGGACGTAATAGGGAGCGGTAACACTCCCCAAAATAGTGGTGCGCAAGAGAAGGCAACAGGTCAATGAGGATTACATCAACAAAATTCCTTTCTTACTACAAATTAATCTCTAGAATTGGATCATGTTGGATCATGAACCCAAAATTTTCTGCAGAGACCCAAATTCTGCGGTTTGGATCAGCTCAGCCCTAGTTACTACATCTACATGTTACTGGGGGGGAGCTCAGACCAATGTATTAAATTGGCGCACGGCTGTTAGTTACTAATAGACGGTAATAATCAGTCGTGCGCCAGAAAATGCTGACAGTAATGAAGTGTGCGCCCAAATCTTACTTGGTCTGTGCCTTAATTTTGCTCTCTGACCATATTTTTCCTGGTCTATTGTGCGCCAAAGAATGCGCCTAAAAATGCTGACAAAATACACATAAATGTGACGGATAATGTGGAAAATTTAGGCCACGCCCACTTGCGCAAAAAAAAAAAAACCTGCGGAGGTGTCAGGATAGTCAGAAACATCTGTTCTTTCTGTCGCAAACTCATTATAAATGATCCGTAACAATTCTCCACCCAAAAATCGAAAGATTCCGGCATTTTATAGGCGCAGATATGATCATACATGTCCCCAATTGTGTTTCATAGAGCTCTGAGGAGTATTCAGCTCTTGGGATCCCGTCCATTGGAAATATAAGGTCAGGGACCATCGTTCCAGCACCATGAGGAGTGGCCTTGTGGGACAGAGGTGGTGGCTCATATTCATGGTTCTCCCCATTTTAATCTATGAGAGTTCCAGTTTGGGGGTCATTTACTAAGGGTCCGATTCGCGTTTTCCTGACGTGTTACCCGAATATTTCTGATTTGCGCCGATTTTCCCTGTATTGCCCCGGGATTTTGCCGCACGTGATTGGATTGTGGCGCATCGGCGCTGGCATGCATGCAACGGAAATCGAGGGTGTGGCCGAACGAAAACCCAACGGATTCGGAGAAACCGGCGCATTTAAAAAAAAAAAGTGTCGCGGGACACGCGCTTACCTTCACCAAGTATAGGATGGTGCACTCCAACAGGCCTCGGCGGACTTCAGCGCAGCAGCGACACCTGGTGGACGTCGGAGGAACTGCCTTAGTGAATCCCGGCTGGACCCCAATGCGGGAGAACACACCGCTGGATCGTGAATGGGCCGGCTAAGAAAATCTGCCCCAATGTGCATTGACTGTTACTATACTATGCACCATTTTGTATCTACCTGTACATTTAATTTATACTCTTTTTTTTATATTTTTTGTTCTATTTTTATCCGCAGAATTCAATCACCAATTTTCTAAGCGACACATGGGGTTCAGGAGCCGAGCTCACAGTACAAGTCGTCGCTGAAAGATCGGCAGCATTTCTCTTGTTAAGTCTTCAGATCTGTATTCCCCGGAAAGTTCTGTATTCCGGCTGCATTCCTGTTCTATTGCCTCTCCCTGCTAATAATGAACAAAATGTCACTCTTACCTTCCAGGCTTTACTTCACCTCGTCATTGTCATTGCAGGAGGTAGAACAGAAAAGGGAAAAATGAAGTCCTCCTGTAGCCGGGATCGGAAGAATCGGAGTTCATAAATATTCTATGCATCAACTTTATATGTGCAAAAGTGCAAAACTTTCTCCTGTTGACAATTCCATCATTCACAGCAGAGACTTCTGGGAACTCTTCAATTTTTAGAGAATTATGCTCCATCTATTTTTCCCTGTAGGATGTTATTCGGGTTTTTCTGAATTCATCTGCGCCCCTTCCACCAAAAGGCTGTATCATGTTTATTTCCAATACGTTACGCCGTGAAGCATCTGGTTATTAAAGGGAATGGTTGTAGCTATTTTGCATATGGTTTTATAATATCACTGGGTCAGAGCTGATGCTAATATATTGGGGATTTGTTCCATATAACATGTCAGAAAACACAGGGGGGGAAAAATCTGAATTTAGTGATTAATGTTGAGTGGACGTGAACCACAAGGTTCAAGTCTGGCACAACTGCCCCACCAGAAATGTCCACAATCGGTGCTGGCCCGTGGCGTTTAATAATTGTGGGCGGTGCCATTTTGAGGAGGATTGCTGATCCCTAGGATGTAATTGGATCTCAAATAAAAAACAACTCCCATGCCCCCCCATCTCTCTCCCCCTCCCTAGTCGTTTCCCCCTCTGGACGTCATATATATCTGCCCCTCTCCTCATTGGCCACTCCCATGTCCCTCATATCTTCTGTCGGTCATTTTCCTCCTCAGGACTCCATATATGTCTGCCCAACTCCTCACTGGCCCCTCCCATGGGACTATGGACACGGCTCTGCATACAAAAAAGTAAACTTTCATCTAACTTATCTTTTTTTGAAAAGAGAGAGTTTAGGAATACATTTTCAAAGTGCCAGCTTGCCAGGTACTGTAGTTGAGGAAGTGCTGAGGAAGCAGGGGGGAGGGGCAGATCACAGCGGCTCATTAGCATAATCTGAGAAAATTGTTGACGTACCGTGTTAGCCAGGAAAAATCAAAAATCTGATGTAAATACTTTTGTGTAAAAACTACAAAAGTGCTTAAGGAATGAGACCTTTATTAACTGACCAGAAAAAACACAATATTTGAGGGATGTTACAACAAGATGATTAGTACATATGGTGAGACTCAATGAAGATAAGCTGGGGTAATAAAACTAGAGGTTATGTTACACAGAGAAGGGTCATGGGATAGCATAATCTGGTACCACCCTTGGGAGCCATTCAGGCTCATTAGCGTAATTTTGAAAGTTGAAGGAGGCCATGGATAACAAAGATAAGAAGATACCTCAGTCCCGGTGTCTGGTTTATCAGGATTGGATTTTCATGGTAGATTTTAACTTTTTCATTCATTTCACAAACATTTTAAATTTGTTTCTGTGTTTTTTGTGTTTGCACTCATCTCATCTCCTGCATCTTACTACAAGCAGTTGAAGTCTATACTGACATTCCCGTTCAGCCCATTTCTGGCTACAACTTGACTCAAAGGTTCCCCTGTGTCCGTCCATCCCTTCACCTCTTCCGGCCGGTGTATTTCATGGTTTACCTTTTCTGTTATGTGGTAACACTCGTACATTCATTGCTGCCTCTCATGGAATCATTTTCCCTTCGTTCTGCGCTTCTGTCTCTCCTAACTATGTTCAAGAACTTTCCTAGCCCTGACCTTCTGCCTGACCGGTCATGTATTTAGCCTCCTGATTTGGTACTGCACCTTGGTATCCTGATCATCCTGATACATTCCATAATCAAATCCTAAGTGATTAAGAATATCTCAGCTAGACTTGTGTCAATGGTCACAACATTGGTCTCCAACCTTCTGCTGTGGTGAAGCCATAACTCCCAGCAAGGCCTGACAGTAATGAAGGACAGAAAGTAGAAACCAATCTTTGTCCACACGATGTCCCTTAATGTCTACTTCAAGTCCATTCATTGAGGACTGAATCTTTTGTCCCTATTTCAGGAGAGCTTGAATGATCTGTTAATTAAAGGTGGGCCAATTTAAGTTACCCCTTATCTACAAGAAAGAGGATAACAATCTGGTCTCTGAGGGTTCGACTGCTTGGACCCCCACTTATCACGAGAATGGGACCCTCAGTTATCAGTTAGTAAGAACAGGACCCTCATTCTTCAGAATAGAGATGAGCAGACCCCAACTCTAATTCTAGTCCGGTGTCCCAGACATATTGGTGGATTGAAGATCAACGGTCAATCCGGCAAATTGACTTTCATGGCCAACTAGCCATGGCTATGATTGGCCATTGCTGTCCCCCCTAGACAGCAGCCGCAGCTAGTTGGCTAGGGGCGTCATTTCGTCAATATGTCCGGGTTCACCTGAATTCAGGTTCCGCTCATCTCTACTTATGAATACTGGGGGACCCAGCAGTCAGACCCACAAGCTTAAATCATTACTGCAACCCCTTCAAGGAGGCTGTATCCCCTCTACAGGCCCATTTGATCAGGAGGATAGCTACATATTTGCACTACAGCCTTGTGTTTGATGGCTGCCTAAGGTTCTTCTTTCTCATAAGAGACACTAATCATGATGCATCATTGTTGCAAATCCTATTGACAGATATTATATGGGGCCAAGAACTTCAATTTAACCCAATGTCTCCAGTTCTGAAAACGTTCTTAGCAGCTACCATTATAAGTTACTAGTCTGAAGTTTACAGATTCTTTAAATGTGAGAAGCAAAAACAAGCAGAATAATATCTAATTGATGCCTGAAATGTAGAACACAGCAAATAAATGATTAATAGAAATCTGCTTCCTCGCTGAACAAACTATGGGAACACCACGGCCTCCCAGCGCTCGCTCCCCTATAATACTGTATATTACTGCTGTCATGCCGAGCCTGGTTATACAATATACTGCACCTCTCATAAGACTTGGGAGGAAATTTGTATCAATATCTGCAAAAATTATCCTTAAAATATTCCTTACTTTAACCTTTGTGCAAACTTTACTCAAGACATCGGGGGGAATTTATCTTTACAATTTGTCTTTGACTTGGTCGTCTATGATAACTAATAAAACTTTGTTTTATCTGAATTCATGGAGAGAGTCCATGTCTGTTGTTGTATTTGTTTTTTGTTTTTTTTTGGTTTGTCTCATAATATTGTCTTTTTTGTGTTTGTTGTGAAATGTTCTTTTTTTGGCGCACGTGTCCCTCTAGAGCTACATGCACACTGCCGTGAGCCCGCCGCACCGTAGCACGGTGGGCACACGGCAGCGCGGGGAGAGGAGGAGGAGGTGAGCGCCGCTCACCCCCGCCCCTCTCCATAGGTAGTTATGGTGCACGGCGCCATAATACGGGAATAGTTAGGACATGTCCTATCATTTCCTGGGCTACGGAGCCGACGGTGCTGCACGTACAGAGCCGTGAGCCCATAGAAGTGTATGGGGGACGTATAGTGTAGTATATACGTCCCCCATACATTTGGTAGTGGTTTTTGTCCAATTTCTACACCAGGGGGTGACTGGAGTCACTTTGTCCTAAAACATGCGCCTAAACAAAATTTTCTCCAAATCACAAATCATGAATTCAGTTCAGTTTTGTGAAAACCAGTCTATGTAAATAATGAATTTGGCACAAGCAGAGTCTATTTTAAAGTGACTTTGCACTGTTCTATGTTCATTTGGTGCAATGGAAAGTCACAAAACAGCATTTAAACCAGTGGTGTAACTAGGAGAAGCAGGGCCCCAAAGCAGGCTTCTACATGGGGCCCCCCTTCTCACTAAAGAAATATACATATTTGTATACTCACACATGCAAGTTATAATCACACATTTATACACACATATAAAGCCTATATACATCACATATATGTTATATACATGTTATGCTGTACAATGTGCAGCAGAATATGTATATAATGGTGCACATCCTCCACTCTTTAGTATGTCAGGTAGGATGACGGGGCCCCCCGACACTGTGGGCCCCATAGCGGCTGCTATGGCTGCTACCGCTGTAGTTACGCCCCTGATTTAAACCACAACTGCGGCAAAACAACGCCAAACATAGACAAAAGACGCAATGATAAATTCCCCCCATTGGCACCCAAAAAACTCCTCTATCATTTAAAGGGATTTATCTTCTATATACAGAATTGGGGATAAATGTCAATGAGGATCCTACTGTTAGAGCCAGCACTTAGGGAAGGATAGTACAGAGCACATCCAGCATTGAAGATTCCTGTAAACTGTCTCAGACGTTCCATAGAAGTCAAGACGATAGATTGATTCACCGATTTCTATGGAACATTAGAGACAACTTTCAGAACAAGTCCATCCCAGAAGTTTCAGGCTCATTAGAGAAGCTAAGGTGGATTTAGGGTCAAACATGTATCCTCTATCCAGTATATTTTAGAAGAAAACCCGCACATGTAATAGGAGAAGGAGCCTGTATTAGACTTTGCACTGTGGGGTCAGGGCCACTGCCAGTGTATAATATCATGTGAACCTGCAAACAGCTAGGAAGCCATGTGAAAAGGTCTTGACAGATGAAGAATGGTCCCTAGTCTGTTGCTTTGGGATTATCCACAGTGTCATCTACAGCTCCTTATCATGGTGTTGCCAAAAAGCCCTGAACACAGAAAACTGAGGGCCTCATGTAAAGGCCACATGTGGACCCCAGGTTCTTCCGTGTCTTGCCATCGCTCTCACAGTCCTCCAGTTTTCTTAGCTCGATCCTTTACATTAAACCCGATTGACTGCAGTAAGGAAATGGAGTGGTTTGGAGAAGCAGTAAGGAAATGGAGTGGTTTGGAGATGCAGTAAGGAAATGGAGTGGTTTGGAGATGCAGTAAGGAAATGGGTGGTTTAGGTAGCTGTTGGCCACTTACCCACTGGGCTTCCATTCAGTTGCGTTGGTTACAATCATTATGTGTCCACCTATGTTCCCAACGCTTCGTTTATCAATCTTCCAATGAGCAGAAGTTGAGTTCAGTTTATGCCAAGACCAATATTTGCATATAAATATGTATATTCTATAATTCAGCTATGATTTGTTTATGTTTTTTTTACCTAATCAGCTGAAGAACTTGGCCGTAAGCATTTTCCGACAAACTTTTAATGGATTTACACAAATGCTTCATTCCCAGCAGAACTTTATGTAAAAGCAAATGCATTTATATATAAAATAGGAAAGGTTTGCACCGCGTCAGCATTAAATGTGACATAATAAGGTCAATAATGAAAGAAAGTTATGGGGCTCCTCTAATATAAGAAGGTAAACAGTTATATACAAGGATGAGGGGCCAAAAAGCACTGAATATTCCTGCTATGCACTGAGCTAAATTAACATTTTTGTAGAAATATTCAGTTTTGAGAATCTTTAAATCAAGGGGAACCCACCAAAAACTTACACTCTCTAGCAGTATACCTAAATCTCTGGCTCTTACACTGGTGAGAAAGTATAACTCATAGGGGGGGATTTACTAATTCTGGCGCAAGCACGACTGTCGGCATTGGAGATCAGTCTCCCGAAAGCACAGCCCGATGTATTGAAGTGGCGCACAGCTGTAAGTAATTAATGGGTGGATGGTAATAATCAGTTGGGCGCCATAAAATGCAGACATCAATGAGATGTGCGCCAAAATCTTACATGGACTGCGCCTTAATTTTGCTCTATGACCATTTTTTTCCTGCTCTATTGTGCGTCAAAACTTGCGCCTAAAAATGCCATCAAAATACACATAAAAGTGGAGGATAATGTGGAAAAGTTAGGGAACGCCCAACAAAAAGACGGAGGAGTCGGGATATATTCGGAAACATCTGTTCTCTGTGGCACAAACTCATTATAAATGACCCGCAACAATTCTGCGCCCAAAAAAATGTGAGTTCCCGACAATTTTTTGACGCAGATACGATAATACATGTCTCTCATAATATCTTCTGCTTCAGTGGTATTTCTTAAGGGCTAAGTAATCCAGTTACACTGAGATGGGGACCTGATGAATATCTATTGTCCATCAGTCATACTGAATTCTAATATTGCCGATCCTTTGCCTTGTAGTGCCATCATTGGGACTGTAGGCTTCTGCCCTTATTCCAAAACCAACCCATTAGCACCATGGAACTCGTAAAACTATCTTCACATTTTTGTAGAATTTTTGGACTTCTGTTATTTTGCTCAATGAAAACTGGAAATAAAAATGGTGCCCACAAGACTCCTTTGACTACCGTGGGATCAATTTGGCTTTTGTCAGAGAAGTAGATTTTTTTAACTGATGAAAAATTCCAGTGTAAGTGGCTTCTCATATGTCATAGTCTAAAAGTGGATCTGACTTGTTACAGGTCTGGGCACTATGAGAGGCAATGATGAACTTTTTGGCTTTTTTTAAATAGTTTATTGGTAAAAAGTCAGCCTGTAATTGGATTCATGTGATTTCCATTGGTTAAAAATACATTTCGGACCTTGAAACTTGAAAATCTGCTTACAAGTATGGGCCCTGCACTATTAGAGTGACAATGCGAAAGTATTTGGTCACCTTTTTGAGAGTTAATGGGGCAGATTTACTTACCCGGTCCATTCGCGATCCAGCGGCGCGTTCTCTGCGGTGGATTCGGATCCGGCCGGGATTCACTAAGGCAGTTCCTCCGCCGTCCATCAGGTGGCGCTGCTGCGCTGAAGTTCCTCGAGGCCCGCAGGAATGCCCTGAAGGTCACCGGCCTATTCCTGGTGAAGGTAAGTGCAAGTTCCGCAACACTTTTTTTTTTAAAATGTGGCGGTTTTTCCAAATCCGTTGAGTTTTCGCTCGGGCACGGCCCCCGATTTCCGTCACGTGCATGCCAGCGCCGATGGGCCACAATCGGATCGCATGCGCCAAAATCCCGGGGCAATACAGGGAAAATCGGCGCAAATTGTAAATATTCGGGTAACACGTCGGGAAAATGCAAATCAGGCCCTTAGTAAATGACCCCCAATGGGTAAAAAGTAAAAGACTTGATTTTCTTGGGTTAGAAACACATTTGGACCTCGATACTTGTAAATTTGCATTTCATCTTTACACATTCAAGTCTAAGACCTGGTAGTGTTACACATTTTCTAATATCCCGACAGAGAAAAGGATTAACCCCAAGAGGCCTGTGGATAATTAGCTACTTAATAATGAAAAGATAAATATACAACAACAAAGTCCATTAAAATCAAGTCCAATGTCTGTGAATTTGCTCAATTTTCCAAAATTGATAAGATGATCTCCAAAGTTCTGTAAAGACCTTCTTCAGTGACCCTATATCAGCTCGTTCAGCTGTCGACTTGGTCCATATTAAAAATCAAGTCAAAAGTTATTTGTACCGGAGACCGGATCCCCCAGATTTCCAGACCACCGATCCCATCCGGGTCCTTAAACGTTTAGCATTTGTTACACTTCACATTTGATTACTGACGCTTGTTCTGCTTGTGCCAGAAAGTTATTTCAGCAGAAGAAAATTAAGAGTTTGCTGAAGGGAACATTTCGCTTCATGTATAATTATCCTTCCCGAGTTCTCTGATTTATATCACAGCATTTTTGGTTGTTGGCTGTTAATTATGTAGAATGTTTATACGGCAAAGAGTTTACAAGGAAAGCCAAGGCAGGTGTGAGCACTGGGTGAACCATCAATGGGAATATCATCAATGTCGTGTTTAGGGCTTTAGGTATTTTGTGTCTTTTTTGATATTATTTTAACAAAACTTCAAATTTTATTTGCTTTTTACTCTAATTTATAATCTTTACATATTTTCATTTACCATATATACTCGAGTATAAGCCTAGCTTTTCAGCAGAAAAAAAATTGCTGAAACCCCAAATTCGGCTTATACTCGAGTAAAAAAAAATATCGGTTTTACCAGATTTTTGTTGTAAAATTAGGGGCCTTGGCTTATACTTGAGTCGGCTTATACTCGAGTATATAATATAATAATATATATTATTATTAGTCATGATAGGAACCTGATTAGGTCCTAGACTGAGATTCTTGACTTGATATTTGACTTGTGACCTTGCTCCCTGCTTTGAGCAAAGAGACCTGTAGTTAAAGATTTGAAAAGATGAAAATAACTATGAAATTAATTAAAAAAAAGTTTTCTCCAAGAAGTATTTTTTTGCTCATCCACCAATCAGATAACAATAACTTCCAGATCATAGTGATTAAATATATGTCATGGGTTAAAGCTCGGAGGGGAATGAGCCTCCTTATAGAAAACCACCGGCCATTCAGAGATTGAGAGGACGCTTAGAATTTGGGTGTTTTCTGGAATGTGCATTGAAATTAACCCCTTCTTTCCCAGTACAACATTGTCCATTCATGTGAGGCTTTGCTTCATAGTGCAGTTCAACCTCACCCAGGATTTGTTTTCCCAAAGGTGTTTTAGATAGAGAATAAGTCTGTGATCCCTGGTTGTCCAATCTTTCCTTAGTGGTCAGGAGAATAAGGAGCTACAAGGGCTTTGAATGCTTCATATGAATAGAATCATGGTGTTTATACTAGACCCAAACTTCATTCACTTCTATTGGGCTTCCAGGATGGTTTTCTCCACTATTCCGATAGCAGTGAACAGTATGCACGCCACGTATTTGCTGTATCGGAAAGTGGTTCCTTGGGCCAACCTTTCATTGCTAAGTTCTGCCCCTGTTTACACTACCTCAGGTTCTCTAATTACTAATATAATCCCCAAAGTGAGCTCAAAGAAATCCCACCAAGACAAAGTATGCGATAATATCTCAATCTTTGTGGAGCACTGATGCGATGCAAGGCTAAACAGGTGTGTGATGCTTTATTTGCATCACAAAGGATTATATAGTAACTTTCAGTGGGGAAGGACCTGGGCTTGGTTAGTTAAAGATAAGAAGTAATGTCCACAGTTCATTGGTTAGTAAATTATAACATGGGCCTCGTAGAAACAAAAGATGTCTCTTTCCCTGGAATAGATAGTAAGTCAGTCCAGGGAGCCTTAAATTCTTCTTTGTACAGGATTGTGTTATTACACTTTTATCAATCTTCATCCACAGTTGAGCGTCCTCTTAGTTTCAGCATTTAGCAGCATATAAAATAAAAGCATTTTCATAAATTATACAGCAATCCTTCACATCATCAACCTCCATGGAAGTAGATCCTAGTTGGCTTCCAACCGGGTTATCTTCTGCTGTACCCAGGGTTCAGTATCAGGGTGGAACCCAGGACCACCAAAGGATCCTCTGGGGCTCAAACACTAACCACAGGCACCACTCATGGAAGTAGATCCTAGTAGGCTTCCAACATGGTTATCTTCTGCTGTGCCAATGGTTCAGTATTGGGATGGAACCCAGGACCACCAAAGGATCCTCTGGGGTTCCAACACTAACCATGGGCAGCACTTCTGCATTGCCATGAAGTTCTGGGGAGGAATTATTGGGCTGGAAGTGCCACCAGTCCGGCATTTATCATTATCCTGTAACTAGGGAATCCTGGAGAACCCCTATAAACAAGCTGAGCTTCTCCGCCATAAAAATATTGGAACAATAGCTGCCACTAAACTCAATTGATGCCCAACTTAAACCTGATATCATAAATAGAGAAAATACTCCATCTGTGAACTGCAAGCCCTAAACTGACTGACAGAAATATGGTCATAGTCACCCGTGAAGAAAGACTTCCTGACGCATTTCATCTCCAAACCTTGTAGAGATTAAACCGGCATCAAAAAGCGGAACACTACGATTGTGGCTTTCATTCTCAATCTTTCTGCAGCATTACGGCCCATAAGTCAGCGGTTGCATACAAAGCCCCTCACGTTGCTCCCTGCCAGCTGGTGTTGGCAAGCGGCGGCGGATACGTCTTTTGGTCTTTTTAAACTGAACATGAAATACACTGATGTGAAGTGAGAAAATACTTCTATCGGAATAAAAATAAGAGGAAGCCGTAGATCAAATCACTCGGCTCCGCTCTCTCTGTTCTGGGTCAGATCTTGGAAATACATTTCCGTCAATCAAACTCAACTGGGTGTAACAAGTTCTCTTCACTTGTGTATATGTAAGTGACGTGGAGGAGTCTATCGTGCGTGTCAGGCAAAAAAATAATAAAATACATAACAAATACAAACCTCCAACCTCTCCGACGGCTCAGAAATTCCCATGTTACCCAAACTGGTGGCCAAGTGTCCGGCGTTATGAGCCAGATTCAGGAGGGAATCTTTGGCCTGAATATAGAGAAATCCTAATTTCCAGGTATTTGCACCATGGGCAAAGGTCCAGTTTCATTACCCTGTGACTTCCTGTTAGAGTGGATTGACAGTTCCGTGCTCTCCTTGGACCTCACAGCCACATTCATGGTGCCCTTAAATACTCATCATCTAGAAGTTAGAATTTCTCTTCATTTTGTAAACACTTGAAAATTCCATCCAGTTTTTTTTTGCTCTAAGTCTGCTCACAGTTGCCATAAACCATGACTACCATGGCGACCTGCACCTTGCGCCATGTACTATGCTGTGGCCACTTACTGGCTATTGCATGGGGCTGCCTGATTCTGGCTCCATATCCTGTTTGAAGAATAGGTGATCAAAGTGCCGGCTGGGTGTCGTCCCGCCACTGACCATCCCTAAAATAGGTTATTATTAAAAAATAAGATGATGCTGTAATTCTATCTTAGGTCTTCAGATAATTTAAAGGAAATCTAACATCAAAATCCATCCTGAAAAACCAGGGACATGACTCATAGAACCAGGCACCAGGACTGTGATATCTTCTTATATTTGTCACCCATGGCTTTCTTTCTTCTACAATCAATATTTAAAATGATGCTAATAATCATGAAGGGCTCTGGGGGGCATTACCAGAGCCCCTCTGTGCTCCAGCTTCACAGGCTGTTACACTGTGTAACCTTCCCTCCCTCTGCTCCATCAGAACTTCCTCCTGTTTCTGCCTGATGTAATCTCACTGCAGCAGACAATGTTTCGGTACACCGTGTAACAGCCTCTAAAGCTACAGCATAGAGTGGCTTTAGTAAGGGAGATTTCCACATTGTAACAGATGATTTGTAAAATCCACATTGACTGCCGTTCTGTAGTATTGCAGTACATGCTAGAATCAGACAACAAAAGGTTAAAGCATCTTAGGGGGTCTGAAACATATGATAAATTTAATTATATGTAATCAAAATGGTTGCACAGTCCCCAAAACATCAACTCATCCTGCAAAAAATGACACCTCAGGCATCTCCATAGGAACAAGACAGAACTCACTGAGAAGGCAGATTACATAGAAAGTCTATACAGAGGGGAGGGGGGAAAGGGGAGTCGCAGCAGCTGCATCCGTCACCAACAGGACTCCACATTTAGGGCCAGAGATTGCAGAGGTGAGAGGTGTCAAGCATCGCATTGCTGCCGGCTCTCCGTGCAGCGGTAAAGAAGCCCGGCTCGGCCACAGCCGCTGACAGCGCGACATGGCCGTCCGGCAATGTGAGTGAGCCGGGTTGCGGCCGCAGCTGCTGTTAGTGCGGTGCGGCCGCACGGCGGAGAGCCGGCAACAATACGATGCTACCGGCTTCTTGTACAATGTGACCGCTGGCGGGGGGCGTACTGGGGGTGTGTCGGCACGCCCCCTCATGAATAACGCCGACTGATACACGATCCGACCTCTTATTTGGTAAGAGGTCGGATCGTGTTAAATCAATTTACTGCACATAAATTAAAAAAAAACCGGCTAGGGAGAAAGGGGCTGGGGGGAGGATTATGGGGGGCACATTTGGTCTGTGGGTTTTCCGAGGTGACAGGTCCTCTTTAAGAACAGTGTAACTCCTCCTGCGCACAGAATGAACTATTCATTTCCAAAACCTTGTGTAGTTGGCCAATGCGGACAGATTGAATAATCTGAATCCAGGACTGAGAAACTCATCTGAATTACAATTCCATCATATTCTGACCTGGGTTTCTTTTCTTTTTTGTGTCGCCTTCAGAGCTCACATGTTCTGGTTTCTTATGGATAAAACAGAGAGGCGGTATATGGGGGGGGGGGGGTATCAGGTTTGATAATTAGCATCCATCCACAGGATGACAACCTGAATGGTTGGGGGGTAACTACTAGGACCCCCACAGTTCACAAGAATGGGGGTTCTGATGTAACTCATAGATTCTTCCTGCCACACCATTCAATGCAATGGGAAGAGAAATTGTCAAGCACAGAGCTGGGGCACTACCGGCAAAACCAATGTCTGACGGAGAAAGTCAAGGCTTGTGCTTGGCAATTTCTATCCCTTATTATAGAATATATGATCCTTCATACAATAATTAATTAATAATCAATTAATGTTTGGCACATGATTAGAGCTCAGGACTAGTTATAGGGGGACTCATCAAAATTTGAATCCGACCAAACCTGAATTATAAAACTCTGCACCCGAACGCCCTACCAGTGACACCCAGCACGGAACTGTTTAAATGCCACTGGAAAAGTCACCAGGGGCATTTAAAGAGGTTTTCTGGACATTACATTAAATTGAATTCATTTGCCTTATGTAAACATTTCTTCAATTGGATGTTATTAAAAAATGTTTCTGTGTGAAGATAATTTCTCATAAATGTATCCATGTTGTCCCTTAGAAACCAGATAACTTCCTCGGATACGACCACGTCACACTCTATCAGAGGTGGCCAGACATGCGCTATTGAGTCCTGCCGGACCACCAGGATTCAGCGATCATTACCACAGGATGTCTGTAGTATATACATTAACTCCTGGACATTTCATATACAAAAACAATTTGTTTCTTTGTGCAATCCCTCCAGCAGAGGTGGTCGTATCCAAGGAGTCTATCTGGTTTCTAAATGACTACATTTATGAGAAATGATCTTCACACAGGAACATTTTTTTTATGACATCTAATTGAAAAAATGTTTATACAAGGCAGATTAATGAAACAGAATGTGACTGCCCAGACGAGAGAATGCCCCTTTTAATTACTAAAGCCACACCGGCAATGACATGCCAGCAGCGCGCCCCCATTCTGGAAAGGATCGTGACTCCGCATGAGAGGGGTTCCCCCCGAAAACCAAAAATCAACGAACACCATGTCTCACATACTTCTAATGAACTCTGTGGTTTGGGTCCCATATCAATACCAGGACTTCCATGAGACCCTACAATCCTTGTCCTTGCATTTGTGGTTGTATTATACATTATTTGCTGTACATTCGCTGGGGTAAGTGGACACAATCAGTCCCTCTGAAAATTATCTGGAAGGAAAAGTAGCTGATAAACAGTGAAGCTAAAATGACTCCAGGCCCAGAGCTTGTTCTCTATTTTCATGGCTCCTATAGATGGGATGTGCTATGATGCCATCTTCTAAGTATAATGTGTCTCATATCGTTGTATCCTGGAAGGAATAAACCAGGTGTGGGGGTAGGTCGTACATTATAGAAAAGTCATAAAGGGTCAAGAATTGCTAACCATGCTCTGTGGGAAAAGATGAAGCACAGAAGAATAGCTGGGCCTAATGGGCTTTCCATGGTAGGTCCTTAGGTTGTATCTACACTCACCGGCCACTTTATTGGTACACCATGCTAGTAACGGTTTTGGACCCCTTTTGCCTTCAGAACTGCCTCAATTCTTCGTGGCATAGATACAACAAGTGCTGGAAGCTCCTCAGAGATTTTGCTCCATATTGACATGATGGCATCACCAGTTGCCGCAGATTTGTCGCTGCACATCCATGATCGAATCCCCGTTCCACCACCTCCCAGAATGCTCTATTGGATTGAGATCTGGTGACTGTGAGGGCCATTTGTGTCCAGTGACCTCATGTCATTTCAAGAACCAGTCTGGATGCTTCCAGCTTTCTATGCACATGTGCGCATTATCCTGCTGAAAGTAGCCATCAGATGTTACAGGTACATTGTGCTCAAACGGGATGGACATGGTCAGCAGCAATACTCAGGTAGGCGTTGGCTTGTACCAGGGGCCCAAGACACCATGACACACCACCACCACCAGCCTGACCCCTGATACAAGGCAGGATGGATCCTTCTTTCATGTTGTTGACGCCAATTTCTGACCCTACCATCCGAATGTCGCAGCAAGAAATCGAGACTCATCAGACCAGGCAACATTTTTCAATCTTCTACTGTCCAATTTCGATGGCTTGTGCAAATTGTAGCCTCAGTTTCCTGTTCTTAGCTGAAAGGAGTGCACCCGGTGTGGTCTTCTGCTGCGTAAGCCCATCTGCCTCAAAGTTGATGTACTGTGCGTTCAAGATGCTCTTCTGCTTCTTCTACCTTGGTTTGTAACGGGGGGCGATTTGAGTCAACTGTTGCTTTCTAATCAGCTCGAACCAGTCTGCCCATTCTCCTATGACCTCTGGCATCAACAGGCATTTCCGCCCACAGAACTGCCCGCTCACTGGATGTTTTTTTCTTTCGGACCATTCTTTGTAAACCTAGAGATGGTTGTGGTGAAAATCCAGTAGATCAGCAGTTTCTGAAATACTCAGACCAGCCCTTCTGGCACCAACAACCATGCCACGTTCAAAGGCATCAGATCACCTTTCTTCCCCATACTGACTCGGGAGAACTGCAGGATATTGTCTTGACCATGTCTACATGCCTAAAGCACTGGGTTTGTTAATGAGCATTTGGACAGTGAACCTAATAAAGTGCGCCGGTGAGTGTTAACAGTTGGGATTTCTGTCTTATACTTTTATCCAATATGTTTTCTGATCACCAGCTAATAAAGTCTTCTATTTATTTCACATCTATAAAAAGACACAAATAACAAAATGTGCACATAAAATAGGTGACGGGTTTTGGACCGATGCCAGGTCACAATTTTTGGCCAAGAGAACCTGTTGCCGAACACAATGGGGCACATTTACTAAGGGTCTGAACACCAACCGCATTTTTGCTGGGTTTCCCGACTTTTTACTGTTTTGCCCTGAATTGCCCCGGGTTTTTGGTGCAATGCGATCGGATTGTGAATTAAGCATTGTCTTGCAGGTTTCAGGCAGTACGCGCATGCATACATGATCTCTCGGCACTTTTTACTTTATTTTTGACTTTCTTTCATGTATAAAATAATTTTTTCACTTTTAGCACTTAATAGAATTTTTCTGGCTTGTCGTCGCTCCCAGCATAAGACCGACATTAGATTTAATGTTGGCAATTTATTAGTAGCACAGACAGGTGCACACTAGAGATGAGACGACATGCTCGTCCGAGCTTGATGCTCGGTCGAGCATTAGGGTACCGAACTGCTCGTTGCTCGGACGATACTACTTTTGCCCGCTCGAGAAAATGGCAGCTCCCGCCGTTTTGCTTTTGGCGGCCAGAAACAGAGCCAATCACAAGCCAGAGACTCTGCACTCCACCCCGCATGACTGGTACCCCTTACACGTCCGATAGCATGGTTGGCTTGGCCAGATCAGGTGACCCTGGGATAGACTAGCGCGCGGGCCGCGCTGCTCGATCATTCTGTCTCTGGATGCCGCGAGGGAGAGAGCTGCTGCTGGTCAGGGAAAGCGTTAGGGTGTTCTAATTAGCCTTCGGTTGGCAGGAGTGAAATTCTCAAAGAACCCAACGCCCTTCTAGGGCTACAATAACGTTCTACTTTTTTTATTTTAATTGCATCTTTTTACCATTTTGTGAGGAATTAGCAGGGGTACTTGCTACCGTTGTTTTTAGCTCTTAGTGGCACACATATCCATAGCAAAGACCGAAGTGGGAAAATTCATAGGGGTTGGATTTCAATTAGGCAATAACTCAGTGTCATCTCATCTGGCATAGTAGTGTGCTTCCTTTGATACTTGGCTAGAAATGGCCATAGGAAGAATACAATAGCTTTCTGAAGCCTACAGTAGCGTTTCTTATATTTGATTTCTGGTTGATCTGCTGGTGGCTGTAGTTTCTGCAGTGCATGTACTTGCCAATTCTGAGCAATTTGTAGTGAGACTTGCGACCGCTGTGTTCTGCGCTTAGTGGCGCACATATCCATAGCAAAGGCTAAGTGGGAAAATTCAGTAGGGGTTGGGATTCTATTAGGCAATAACTCAGTGTCATCTCATCTGGCATAGTAGTGTGCTTCCTTTGATTACTACTGGCTAGAATAGCCATAGGAGAATACAAATAGCTTCTGAAGCCTACAGTAGCGTTCTAGATTTGATTTCTGGTTGATCTGCTGGTGGCTGTAGTTTCTGCAGTGCATGTACTTGCCAATTCTGAGCAATTTGTAGTGAGACTTGCGACGCCTGTGTTCTGCGCGCTTAGTGGCGCACATATCCATAGCAAGGCTGAAGTGGGAAAATTCATTAGGGGTTGGTTTCTATTAGGCACTAACTCAGTGTCATCTCATCTGCATAGTAGTGTGCTTCCTTTGATACTTGGCTAGAAAATAGCCATAGGAGAATACAAATAGCTTCTGGAAGCCTACAGTAGCGTTCTATATATTTGGATTTCTGGTTGATCTGCTGGTGGCTGTAGTTTCTGCAGTGCATGTACTTGCCAATTCTGAGCAATTTTGTAGTGAAACTTGCGACCGCTGTGTTCTGCCTTAGTGGCGCACATATCCATACAAAGGCTGAAGTGGGGAAAATTCAGAGGGGTTGGATTTCTATTAGGCAATAACTCAGTGTCATCTCATCTGGCATAGTAGTGTGCTTCCTTTGATACTTGGCTAGAAAATGCCATAGGAGAATACAAATAGCTTCTTGAAGCCAGTAGCGTTCTATATATTTGATTTCTGGTTGATCTGCTGGTGGCTGTATTTCTTGCAGTGCATGTACTTGCCAATTCTGAGCAATTTGTAGTGAGCCTTGCGACCGCTGTGTTCTGCGCTTAGTGCGCCACATATCCATAGCAAGGCTGAAGTGGCAAAATTCACAGTAGGGTTTGGATTTCTATTAGGCCAATAACTCAGTGTCATCTCATCTGGCATAGTAGTGGCTTCCTTGATACTTGGCTGAAAATAGCCATAGCAATAGGATAGATTGTTTGGTTCTAAAAACCAAAAACAAACAAAAACACAAAAAAAAAAACAAACAAACACAAAAAACACCACAAAAAAAAAAAAAGTAAAAAAAAAAAAAAAGTTATAACTCTCATTTTAAAATGTTTAACCCCAGGGCTAGGGGTAAGAGACGAGGGCGGGGACGTGGGCGTCCAACTACTGCAGGGGTCAGAGGCCGTGGTCCTGGCGGGGTGAGACACCACCGGCTGATGAGGGAGCAGGGGAACGCCGCAGAGCTACACTCCCTAGGTTCATGTCTGAAGTTACTGGGACTCGTGTTAGAGCACTGTTGAGGCCAGAACACGTGCAACAGGTGATGTCGTGGATTGCTGACAATGCTTCGAGCAATTTGTCCACCACCATCAGTCTCCCACGCAGTCCACCCATGTCACCGAAATCCCCACTCCTCCAGCTCCTGCACCTCAGCCTCCCCCCCCCATTCTGCCCCCTCCCAGGAAAATTTGCCATTTGAACCGGCATACTCTGAGGGAACTGTTTTCTGGACCTTCCCACGTCACAAACCCCTTGTCCGGGTTGCTGCTGCTGGCAATTTTCCGATGCCCGGTTTTCCACCAGTCACAGTCTGTGGGTGATGATGACCTTCTTGCACGTAGTGGAAGTGTGTAAAGAGGTGTCCGACGATAGGAGACACGGTTGTCAGACATGGGGGAATTGTTGTCAGGGGCAGGAAGTCCAGGGGGGAGCAGACTGAGGTCGGAGTCCCAATGATGAGGTGACCGACCCAAGCTGGGTTGAAGGCCGGGTAACACAGTGCTTCTGGAGGAGGAAGTCCTCGCCCTGACAGGTTGGGAAGAGGCAGTGTGGGGCCAGACGAGGAGGGCCAGAGCGGTGCATTCAGCGCCACTGTCACTAGTGAAGCTCCCGTGGTGATGGCTCTTGGCGGCGAGGGCTAGATCTTCAGAAGTAGTGGAGGTTCTTTAAGGAAAAACACCGGATGACCGACGGAACTGTGGTGTGCAACTTTGCCAAACCGGCTCAGCCGGGTTTCCACCACTACGTACTTAACTACACCAGTATGCGCAGGCTATTAGATTACAGGCAGCCACCCCCTCATGGCACAAGCCGTTCACCTCCGCCGTGCACCCCCTGCTCCTTCCCCTGTGTCAGCTGCTAGTCAGCCCCCCGCCCAGGACCCTGGCCCACAAAACCCCATCGTCGCCTCCACATCCTCCACAGCATCCACCAGCGTTCAGCTCTCCATACCCCCAGACCTGTAGCGGAAACTCAAAATATAGTGCAACCCCCCGCACGCCCAACGCCCTTAATTTGCACATCTCCAGATTGCTTAGCCTGAGATGCTGCCTATAGGCTATTGAGACCGAGCCTTTCGCAAGCTCATGGCGGCGGCCGCCCCTCGGTATTTTCGCTTGTCCCCACCGCCCTACTTTCCCGATGTCCGTCCCAGCCCTGCACCATGCACTTGTCAGACAACCTATCATCCGTGCCCTGACACGCCGTGTTCTGACAGTCCACCGGTACACCGGACACGTGGACGAGTGCGCCTGGGCAGGGCCCACTATATATCGCTGACGGCACATTGGGTTAAACTTGGTGGGAGCTGGGACGCGAGCCTGACCCTGGGGCTGCCATATACTGCGCGACGCCGAGGATTGCGGGGCCTACCTCTCGGTCCAGTTTTCTCCTCTATGCCCCTCCTCCTCCTCCCCCACCCCCTCCACCTCCTCCGCCGAACTACCATCCGTTGGGCCACGGCGCCATCATCGGTATCCTAGCCCACCCCCGCAGTGCCGTCGCCACGCACACCCGCCAAATACCCCCCCCCCCGCTGTAGGCCACAAGCGGCAGGTAGGCTGGGTTGTCGTTTGCAGCGGTACGCTAGCGAAAAAGGCACTCACCGCCCCGATCTATTACAGTGTGCATCACGGCGCAGACTGATCTTGGGCTGGACCGCTGAACCCAAAGGCCGGGAATGGTTTGTGTGTGAACAACGGCCGTAACCCTGGTGGCGGCTCTGCAACTCGGCAGAACTGACCACTGGGCCATGCCTGGCCCATGTGTTAAATGATAGTGCAAGCGTTCCTCAGCATCCCAAATCTGGTCTGATTGCGTCACGAAGGTGCGTCCGCATCTGTGCGCATTTTCAGGAAGTCCATGCCCAGATGCTGCCACTCTCAGGGCAGCGCGGCCGCCGCTCCACTGCCCGCTCACCGCTGTTGTGCGACGTTGCCCACGAGGTGGAATTCAACACTGACCAGTTATCCAAGTTACCATCACGCAGAGTCGATTGTAGACTGCCACATGTCATTCCACAGAACTGGTATCAGGTCAGTCAGCTTCCTCAGTCTACAATGAGGGTGGACGTGGATGTCTGATACTGTCAGGTGCTGAGTAACTTTGAGGATCACACAGATGGTCATGCGATGCCGCCATCACAGCCTCACCATCCCGCTGCTTTGGCCTGTTGAAAAACTCTGGTCAGCAGAAGTCGGAAGCTTTGCGCTCGTCACAGATATACGGGGTAAGAATATTCCCTTGTTGATAGCCAAACACCTGAGGTTGTTTCTCAGCGCAGTATCGGAGGAGGTGGAGTGGAGGAGGATGAGGAGGAAGAGGAGAGAATGTTGCCGAGACACAAGAGCGGGGACATTGTTGAGTCCTTCACTGTTCAGCGTGTATGGGCAGAAAAAGGAGTTGGAGAGATTGGGAGGATAGAAATGGACAGTCAGCCGTGAGGGAGTGAATTCTTACGTCGTTGGTACTCTGCCATATGGCAGTTTCATGCTAGCTGCCTATCCGTGACCCTCGCTTTCAAAATTTATTCCAGCACCGATTACTGGGTGTTTCACTCTCGCTGGACCCACGTACAAGCAAAATCTTGCCACTCTCATCCCTGCGAAGGAAGGAGTGTGAGAATGCAGCTACCAGCAGGCCCTGGTGCACAATGCTGAAACAGTATTTCCCTTCTGACAGCGCTACGGCAGAGTGCGTATTCTGCGGGACAAGTAAGCGAGGGAGAGTAGGCGAGCGGCAGCTTGTCCACTCACTGGCAAGTTTTCAGCATTACAAGTGCTTTTGCCAGGCTTATTTTGTCACCCCAGAATACACAACTGCACCTGTCCCAGTCCTCGCCTCGCAGTAGTAGGGCTGATCTTTACAAAGAATGTGAAGGGAGTCGTACTGACCATACCATCGTCCTAAAATGATCACACAGCTCCCTACAACTACACTGTGTTTCAAAGCGGACATGTGGCACGAACTGGCGTGTACGCCTTGAGGTTCTTGCTGCCCTGCCGCTCGTCTTGTCCGAGCGGGTTGTCAGTGCAGCTGGTGGCATCATCAACCGATGAAGCGTACACGCCGTCGACGACAGCGCTGACAGGCTGACGCTTATTAAAATGAATAAAGGCTGATTTCTCAGAATTTTTCCAATCTCCACCAGGTAATGAAGCTCAACCTGAATTTGATCCCTCTAACCTCCCTCCTCCTCCTCATTTCCTCCTTCTCCTCCTCTTTGTACATAAAGCAGAGGAACATGGCTATTTTTTGACAGGGCCCCACTGGCTCTTCTACTTCATGCATTAATTTTTCTGGAGGCCACCTAACCCGGTCCTCTTGTTTGAAACCTTTTTGTGATGTGCCACCATACAGGCACTCAATCTATCCATTTTTTCTGGAGGGCCACCTACCCGGTCCTCTGGTTTGAACAATTTTTGGGACTGCCACATACAGCACTCAATCTATTCTGCATTTTCTGAGGGCCACCTACCCGGCCTCTGGTTTGACAATTTTTTGGGACTTGCCACTACGAGCACTCAATCTATCCCATTTTACTGGAGGGCCACCTACCTGCTCCTCTGGTTTGAAGATTTTTGGACTGCCACTACGCACTCAACTCTATTCCATTTTATCTGGAGGGCCACCACCTCTCCTCTGGTTTTGAAACATTTTTGGGACTGCCCCATACAGGCACTCAATCTACCCATTTTACCTGGAGGGGCCCCTACCTACAACTGCTCTCTTGGTTTTGAACAATTTTTTTGGACTGCACATACAGCACTCAATTAATTCCTTTTCTGGAGGGCCCTACCTGCTCCTCTGTTTGAACATTTTTGGTACGGCCACATACGGGCACTCAATCTATCCCATTTTACTGGAGGGCCACCTACCTTCTCCTCTGGTTTGAAACATTTTTGGGACTGCCACATACAGGCACTCAATCTGATTTCCATTTTACTGCAGGGCACCACCGCTCCGCTGGTTTGGAAAGCCATTTATACACATTACATACATATACACATACATATACTCATTACATACATATACACATTACATACATATACACATTACATACATATACACATACATATACTCATTACATACATATACTCATTACATACATATACACATTACATACATATACACATACATATACCCATTACATACATATACTCATTACATACATATACTCATTACATACATATACACTAGAGATGAGCGAACATGCTCGTCCGAGCTTGATGCTCGGTCGAGCATTAGGGTACTCGAAACTGCTCGTTGCTCGGACGAATACTTCGCCCGCTCGAGAAAATGGCAGCTCCCGCCGTTTTGCTTTTTGGCGGCCAGAAACAGAGCCAATCACAAGCCAGGAGACTCTGCACTCCACCCAGCATGACGTGGTACCCTTACACGTCGATAGCAGTGGTTGGCTGGCCAGATCAGGTGACCCTGGGATAGACTAGCCGCTGCCCGCGCTGCTCGGATCATTCTGTGTCTGGATGCCGCTAGGGAGAGAGCTGCTGCTGGTCAGGGAAAGCGTTAGGGTGTTCTATTAGCTTACTGTTAGGCAGGAGTGATTCTCCAAGAACCCAACAGCCCTTCTTAGGGCTACAATAACGTTCTACTTTTTTTATTTTAATTTGCATCTTTTACCATTTTGTGAGGAATTAGCAGGGGGACTTGCTACCGTTGTGTTTAGCTCTTAGTGGCACACATATCCATAGCAAAGACCGAAGTGGGAAAATTCAGTAGGGGTTGGATTTCTATTAGGCAATAACTGCCCGCCTCTCAGCACTTTACCGGATAACTAGCAACTTTGTGCCTTGGTCTACCTCTTTCTGTACAAATTTTTCAAACGTGCTCTGGGGCTTCTTACTGGCTGTGCACTAGCACTTTAGAAACTAATATCCGTTTTGGCACCTCAATACTAGGACATATCTGCCCTATAAACATCTTACCGATATACATTTTGTGTGGATTCTGTGTGGGAGGAATGTTTTTTCACCACTGAGTGTTTTTGCAGGTGGTAGCACTGTGTTGACCCTCACAACGGTCTGCAGTTGCATTTCATGTATATTAAATGTTTTTAAATGTATGTGCTATTTGTCGTCTCTGTTTGGGTTCAAATAAAATTTACTTGATTGTGATAGTTGAGCAGTTTTGGTGCATTCTGTTTTTCTTGTTGGATTGTGGATTGTGGTGCCAGCTTGCATGCGATACAAATCGGGGGGGGGGGAATTGTGTGGACGTCGGTCTGATTTGAACAAACCGCGGAATTTAAAAACCAAATTGTGTCGCAAGATCAGCACTCACATACACCGAGAAGAAGAAGGTGAACTCTGTCGGACCTCAGCGGGGGAAGCCACACATGCAGGAAATTGGACGCACGATCTTAGTGAATCGTAGCAGACCCGAATCCTCATCGAACATTCCGGATCGGCGGCGTCAATGGGACAGGTAATTAAATGTGCCCCAATGGATGAAGCAAATCCCTAATGGTGGACAATGGTAAATATACAAACAAGTAGCAATAAGACTCACATCAACAGCAAGTGAGTTTTACATGTCAAGAATTAAAGGGAGTGCAGAGAAACTCAGAGTTGGGACAAGAGCAGCACAAAGATAAAGTATACTGTATATACCATGGTCTGCACCCAGAGATGTAACCTGATGGCAGGTATAAGGTCATGGGACCTGCTGAGGCTCCTGTAAAACAAGTGATGTAACTCAGGTCCCCTCAGTGGGTCCCACGATGGCCAATACTTCTGTTGCAGCCAGGGATGTCGGCAAACTGACACTTCCTGTGATGCCGGAACCAGGAGCGGGAGTAATGTAAAGTAAACTGTCCTAGGGCGTAGCTGTAAAGGAAGTATTTGTATATGAATGTACAGATTGCAAAATGAATACGATTGGGTGAATTAAGTTCCTCAAGAGCGTCGCTCAAATACTCCTGTTTTTCATCTACGGAGGAAATGAGCCACACTCATCTGACCACAGGTTCACCTGGACCACGGAGGATATGAAACTCTAGGACCGGCCGCAGGGAATTCTATTATATGCACGTCGCATAGCGCTACCAGGAGAGAGTCCAGTTATATTGTTCTACACACTTTTTTAATAGTGACAAATCACAAGGAGAGTGCACCTTGTCTTCCTATCCTTTCCCTTACCGGAGGCTAGTACTTTGGAGGTGCCGGCTCCTCTGCCTCCTTTCCCAGGTCATTTATTAAATTGCATACGAGGCCTCCTACATTCTAACCTAGTGTTAATAGTGCTGGCCTCTTCATGTGGGGCAAGTGAACTCCATACAGGCCCATCAAAGTTCCTGGATCCATACAATTGACACCCCTAAGATGCTGCCCCTGGGTACGTGGTACAAAAGGTTTGTGCACTGCGGTCTAGTGTCTTCTAAAGGCTCTTGGCCCCATTGGCTTAGGTCAGTGATGGCAAATCTTTTAGAGAGTGCCCAAAATGAGACCCAAAACATACTAGTTTTCCCTAAGTGCCAACATGGCAATTTAAGCAGTAACAAACTTATTGCTACCAGAATCTTTGAGCTCCAATCCAACGCTGTCCACACCTTCTCTCTCTTCGGATAGGACCAGGCAGCAAAGGATGGGTCACTTTTAAATATCAGGGCAATACTTGGACTGCCAGAGACTGCAGGAAGATGTCATGTCTGGCAAACTCTGTGTCTGGGAGACAGCCCGCGTGCCCACAGAGAGGTCTCCGAGTGCCATCTCTGGCACCAGTGCCATAGGTTCGCCACCACTGGCTTAGGTCATGTGGCAGATATTTTGGCTCCCACCATAGTGTTAACACCTAAAATTCCTAGTCAGAATGTGTAATATGAATTACATAGCAAACAGCCATATTATATAAATGTTGCCTATCCAAGTAAGGTTCATGTCTCTAAGTACTCAATATCTCCAGACGAAAGCCTAAACATCCAACTTCTCATGCAAATCCTCCAAAGTCTTTACGATGTACAATTCTGTCTTGAGAGAGGTCGTAACTCTGAAAGTTGTCAGTAAATTGCAGAGAGTAAGAATAGCTTCAGCCAGACATAAGGCCATTTCCAGCTCGGCAGTGTGTCCATAGCTCAGACGAATATTAAACCTGGATATTTTATGTTGTGATGAGGTAGATGGGAAGACTTCTCGTGTTTTATGGAGCTTTCCTCGGCTTTGAGCTGAGGTCATTACTTTACAGTGCAGGATGTAAAAACACAGTAGAGAAATCGGATGGATAAGAGCGAGGTATTAAGGCAGAGTCTCCCCGGAGGGCAAAGGGTTTCACTTGACATCACATCAACGGCGAGTGAATCGGTAATTGGTCGCTGATACAAAGATCTCGCCTTGAATTTATTAACTCGCTGTGTTTTTTTTTTTCCCTACCTTTTTTATGTTGCGTCCCCTCAGTATGCAGAAAACTCACTCAAAGGCCCGGGAAGAAATTCATTCCGCACAATGGCTACAAAAGACATAAAAATGTTAATCAACATCTGCTCAATATCATTTGTTTGCATATTCAAGGATCTCATTCTGGAGGATTATACCTGAGTCACTTAAGATGCTCATTTTATGCACTTTCAGTCTTCTGTACTGTCTTGTAGAGAATACTTACAGCGCCTGGCGTTATGATTTATTCTCCGGTAATTCGGGAGGATGTGCATTATTCTCCACGCTCTTGTCTTCATATTTACCGGCAGGTTCGCTATTCTCCCAGACACAGATCAACTTGTATTATGATTGGAACAAAGGGAATGTTTGAGTCCAAAACCTGAAGACGACTTAACTTTAAAAAAGTGAATATGTGTCTTAAAGGAAACGCCGAGCCGATCTTGTATAACCCATATTAAAGCTTTGTATCCAAGGTAAGTCTCAGGTCATATGGGATGGATGACCACAACACGCAAACACTTAAAAGTCCACAAATGTTTTGTGAAACAATAATAACAAACAAGACAACAATCAAGACCGTCCTACTATATATGTCCACAGAAACATCACAAATCTTATCAGACATGAATAACAGGAACTCATCGACACCAAGGAAACACAACTGGATCATCTTACCCCTCATGTACAGTACATGACGGAGTTTGCCCGAATTTGGGACGGTCAGAACACCCTCTTTTATGTACAACCAGTCAGGAACTAGCTCAGGGCATTGGGAATACTTGCCCTATGTTAAAGGAAATCTACCACCAGGATGAAGAATTATAAACTAAGCACTGACATACTAGTGTGCTGCCCTCTGGCAGGATCCATTTTTTGCCTATGTTTTTAAGAATAAAAGGCTTTAAAAACTATGCAAATGAGCCTGAGGGGCTCCAGCTCCAATAAAACCTATGCATAACCTGTGCATAATTTTACAATTCTTTTTTTTTGTAAAAAACAGGGCATAAGAAGCTAAATGAGGAGCAGATCCTGCCAGAGGGGGCGCACACCTGTATGGCAGTGCTTGGTTTACAATCCTTCATCCTGGTGGTGGATGTCCTTTAAAACTTTCTGCTTCATCCAGCTTATATAATATGTTATAATGGAATAGACCAGAGTCCATATCTCTTCTGTCCTAGGGAAACTTTCTACGTGAACTACTCTAGAGGAATCACATATAAACCCTGGTGTTGAATAGAGACACATTACAGAATCATAACTGATACATACACATACCCATACAAATAATTTAACTGTAACTAATAATTTAATATAAGGAAGATCTAAAGCAGGTGAAATATTGGATTCCTCAATCCCTGTCTCCTCATCCAACTACAGCTTCTTCCTTAACTCCGAGCTCAGTCATGAAGACCTCCGGTTTATAATCCCTTTACTCTTATTGGCTGCCTTTCCTATTTCCTGTGATGGCGGGAGACAGACAGGAAGGGGTGGGGACTAGGAGAAGTGCTGGGGCTAGAACTACATTTATTTAGGTTACAGTCCTAAAACCCTTTCAGCATAATTTTACAATGCCATACATCCCACCTAATTATTCTGATGAGTGAAGAAGGCTGGAGGTCTTAATTGCATTATCTTTTACTAATGTGAATGTTATGAGTCAGTGATTATAATAGAAATAATGAACCATCCTCTGTAATTTATATGGTCATTAGGAAGAACAAACATTACCAGACAAATGCTCCTGCAGGTCATATATGTGTCAAAGGAGTCTTAAATTATCATACAGCGACCTGTAAACAGGGTCAGATTAAGGTAGGTGGAGGCCCCTGGGCACAAAAACTGGTGGAGGCCCCCACTGAATGTAGCCCAGACATTAACATTCATATTCTAAACTAGTCCCATGCTCCTCTGCTGCCTAGAGTGCTCTCCTCCCACAGATCAGGCCAAGTGATCAGTGAGGAAGTAAACCCAACAATGATTGGCCAGGACCAGTGTTAGTAATAAGGGTGGAGTCACACGTTCAGTTTTTTAGATGCAGTTTTTGAAGCCAAAAGCAGGTGTGGATCATAATGGGTCGAGACAAATAATTAAAAGGTCCTGTTCCTCCTCCTACTTTTACTCCATTCCAGGTTTGGGCATCAAAAACTGAAAAACTGAACGTGTGACTGCAACCTAAGGAAGTGGGGGATCAGGTGTCACTCTGCGTTCAGTACAGCTCCTGAAAAGCTGCTGCATGAAGAATGTGATTTTGTACAGCAGGGTGTGAGTGTCACAGCTTCGGGGCAGGCATAAGTGCAGTTATGAGTAAAGTGGTGAGGGCCCTGGAGTGCATGCCCCTGGAGCCCTCTATGTAATCCGGCCCTGCCTATAATTAAACTCATAGTTTAATATTCTGTAATTTCTTTGATATTTCGTTTATATATTGTATATTACTGCACAACATTTTTGTAGAGTTCTGAATATGATATGAAGACCACAGAAAGAAAAAGAAAAGCTGCCAGAGGCTGCAGAAATGGGAAATTGTAGATTATGAGGGATTACAAAAAATAATAAGCTGGGGTAAACACAGATAAGAAATTATAAGTGTGGAGGTCTTCACAAAAGGGGCAATGTATTGGGCTTTATAAGTGGAGACTGAAGAATGGATGGCATAACTCTATGTGGGAGCCACTCAGTGGGGTAATATATGAGCAATCTAGGGGTGGGGTTAGGGCACTTAATGAACTGTAATGCAGTGGTAACTGTATTACGTTGCCAGGTATATTTACGGTCAAAAGTTTGCTACCAGTTATTTCTAGTTTTGCCTCTTGTTTCATACACAATTATCGGGTTTGATGACCTGTAATACCCCATTGTTCCTCTAGGGGCACTGCAGGAGAAGTAATCATCTGATACCATCTTTCAACGCAGATTTTAGCTATTTACAATAATGTTTTCTGCTTATTTATCTGTATACTTTTTCCAAAAACAAAAGTCTAAAACAAGCAGTCGCAAGTAAGCAAAGGCCATAAGAAGAAATGCAAAACAGTAAGAGAGTAACTTTGCTGCATTCTGTATGGCAGGTCTGTCATAGCTCAGTTGTTACTGTCATCATAACTCAGTATCTATGAAGCCGCAGTCTCTGTTCAATGAAAGCCCAGGAAGGTGACTGATGCTGATACAGTCGAGGAAAGCGTAAATGGAATTACATTTCATCTTCCCTAAAAAGGACTGTCACTCCGATGACACTGATCTATATGAACAATGCAGGGAAGAGAAATCACTCCCAATATCCTCTCTGTCCTTTTTAAGAACTGGCAAATTCACTATAAAACTATTGATTTTGGTCACTTGCTGTAAATTTCACACTCACATCAATTCCAAAAAGGGAAACGTTCAATTGATTTTTCAGATTGTGGATATTTATCAATATCCCACAATATTCCATAGGCCAAAGTGGATAAACAAGGCTGCTTGTTTCATTTTTTCGATAATATAAGGTGATTAAGGACACTAAATCCCCAGTCCATAAGACCCTGTAGGGGGTTTAGTGTTCCGAAACACCTGCGCAGGTTCCCTTTCAGTAGGCAGGGTTACCTATTACATTAAAAATGTGCAGTGGTGTTACCCATTAGTTATTGTATGCAACATGGTTTCAATATTATCACAGTATAATCTAAATACATTTCATTATGTACAAAGTTTTTGTAAAGGTCCTTCAAGTGTTGCCTAGAACTTTACACAAATTGATATTGCTAGATACTGGTCTTTTTTGTCTAAAATTGTTCCTCTCCCATAAACAGCCACTTCCCCGGCCTCTTCCTTCTGCACTGATCTGCTCCCCTCAATTTTGTCATGGCAGTGAATGAGGAGCAGGCCCGAGCTACCCAAAAAGCATGTTTCTGTCTATTTATCGAAACTGTACTATCCCACAGGGGACAACTGGATGACAGTCCCTACTTTCAGTAAGTGCTTAGAACAGGAGTCAAATGAACAGAGAAAGACAGAAGGATAGAAGACACAAGTGGAGTCAGGATAACCAAGTCAAAAACCAAGTTGGCAGCAAAGTACAGAATTGTGAGGCAAAAAATAGTCCAAAATAAAGCAAGGGTCAATATATAGCAAAAGCAGAATAGAGGAGGTAAAAAGCACAAGGATCAGAAGACCATAACCAGCAACCGGATGGTGGCAGAGCACTTGAAGCATTCCTGGACAACACTCCGGGGCAACCAACCCAAGCCCAAACTGAGCACAGCTTTCCCAGAACACACACCCAGAGCTTAATTATTTTCTAAAATCTCTGAACAAACAGAATGGCAACTTAAGGGGACGCACAACAAAGCTCCGTTCACATGGAGGACATGCAGACCTCCATTCTGTGAAATCTCATGTGAAATCCATGGCTGTGAAATCTCACACAATCAGACATTTTTCCCAATTAATTAAGTTTGGCATAATCCTGTAAAGCATCACATGCATTAAATACATTTAGCAGAAGAGTAACAGGGGAAGAGCATAACAGAGGTTTAAAAATGGTTATTTCAAGGGAAATACAAAACTTACAAATACACTTTTGAGGTATATTGACCCTTACTTCAGAATGAGACTACTATTTGCTGCACAATTTTGTACTTCGCTGCTACCTTGGTCTTCCACTGGGTTTCCCTTCTTTGTAAAAGCAGAATATACATTTTGAATATAAAGTCAGGTTTGGATAATATATTGTATAGTGTAGTGAAGGATAAATGCTTCTTTCTTGTCAGGAAACATTGCTGGACGGACACAGAATTGATGGATTAGCAAAACATTACAATTGGAATTCATTCTGTCTACATGTAATGACTTAAGTGACTTCATCGAAGGACGACCATTAAATTGTCATTACTCACACATGTACACACCAGGGCTGGGACTCAGAGTATCTGGGAGAAACTCATGGAGGATAATCATTTGTAACACTACTTAAAAGGGTTGTGTCAGGAAAACAATTCTGATTGCTGGGGCCAATGGTGCTAAATAGGGAATGGCAGGTGCTCTGCCCTTTATAAGCTTCCAGGATGCGTCATCCGTTTTGCTGTGCCAGAAGTCCACGGAACGGGGGCAGCAGAAATGTAGTTTATATCTGCAGACTACAGAAGCCAATATTAATTGAGGAAATGTTTCATATTTATAGAAAACAATGGGTTGTGCACCTGGTATGTCTGTGGGCCACCACTAATGGATTTATACTGGAAACCACCAGTTTTCACCCTTTTATCTGTAAAATCGGGATCTGGAATTCCCTGGGAAGTGATTGCAATGCCGCTATCTCTTGTGTTAGTCTCAGTGTGGTCCTGGTGGGTCAGGGGACAATGGTGCGAAGCACCATGGGACAGGTCCAGGGGAGTCCGAACAACAAGCTTGGGTTGTTATTCAGATTCTGGCATCCAACAAAGCCCAGGGAACACCTCTGCTGGAAACAATAGAACCACAATGCTCAGGCACCGGCTAGCGGATGTATGGATCAGTGGAGGACAGATTAGATATGTGCACACCGGTTCTTTTGATATTAGGAACTGATGGGTGGTCATGGAGATGTCTGCCAGGAGCAGGATAGGGTGCAAGGGCCACAGGAAAATGTCAAGGGCCACAGTGAGGGCTGAGGAACATGGTGAGCATCAGGATAGTGGTTACACCAGGTAACGTGGAGACGACCCCCTTACTATAGTCCTGAAGGAAGACATCTATTCCTACGTCACAGAAGTGAATGAGTGAAAACATTTGGCTCCTAGAAGTGGCGACTGTTCGACAGCTGCATTTTAAACCCTGCCTGAGGTTTTTTGACCTAGAAACCAAAATTCCCAGGTTCAGGTTGAAAAACGTTTGTTTCCGTATAGAATTTTTGGGGAAAACTCTCAGCGTTGATCAGAAAGCAATGAGCTTGAGGTTGTAATTCATCAAATGATGTCTAAATTTTAGCCTCCACCATCCCCCCAATCATTCTTCATCAGCTTCCCCCTTAGAAATGTTCCAATCCCTGAACAAAAGGAACGTAACGTAGGCAAGATTTGTGTATTACAAGAGCAAAATCCCTCCTAAAATGTAGATGAATAGCAGAATAATAGATGCCACATGTCACCTCACGTTAAGTCATTTTCCACTACAAAAGGAAATCACAGTCATTACGGAGTCAGTGGGAATTTGGGAACATTCAGTCTCGCGGCTTGTACACATAATAAGCCGCATTTAGCCGAATAGTAATAATACTAGTAATAGCCACAGGAGCTCCGCCGTGTCTGTATTGTAAGTCACAGCCACATTTATAGAACATAAAGTCTCTGAGGACATAAGAAAACTATAGGACGTGTGATTGACAATCTTCATTGGATTTGTGTTGGTAAAGGAACAATTTTATTTTATTTTGGAAGGGAACAAATAAATCCTGTTGGTAGGTGATAAATGCCTGAATGTGGGGGTCATCTACTGGGGCAACTGGTGAGAAGAAGAATTGGGAACCTCAAGTTCCCCCAAGACACTTAATCCCATTGCACGAGAACTGATTCACTCTGAGAATTTCCTGATTTGGAATCACTGAATTTGATCCACAGGTTGAGGAAATCCCACAATTACACAGAGTAAGTTCCTTGTTCTTGTTTCTGACTTTTACCTCGTTCTTTTCCTTCAGCTTCACTTCCTGCCTCCGTTCCTCTCTGATGATGTCATTGAGCCCCTTTCGCCTCCTCATCTCACGAGTAGTGATGGTTCTGGTGTTACTGATGGTGGTTGAGCCCAAATGCTGAATACGAGCCACTGCCTGAAGTCCGGGGACCCAAACCTACAATGTAGTTGGGTCTGCTGAACACTATTCACAGGTTCTGCACCAGAACAATTTATAGGAGTCAGAGAAGAATCCGCAGTGAACAAGATGCAGGATCTATTCTTATATTCATACAATAAAAATATCTATTGTGTATCTCAGATCTGCACATGTACACATATATATAAACATATTGGGAGATATTTATCAGGCCCCAAAGATCCACTAGTGATTATTTCCCCCTATATGGCAGCTCCATGCCAAGTGGTTGTGGAAGGGGGGCAAGGTCACGGCAGAGGGGGTCATTGCCGGGCGTTCATGCCCCTGACCTGTGCACAAGCTGCAGCGTGGAGACTTACAGGTAAGAGCTCCCACGCTATGGAGCTGGCGTAGAAACAAGAGCTGCACAGTAAAAAATGATGAATAATTTGGTGCAGGGCTTGCAGCAAACAATAGGTGAGAATTCATTGAGAAGGTGTAACGTTGCCTGGTGGAAGAGAAGACACATTCCTTATGAAAGAGCAGATTATTGATCTTTGCACCTAATGGAGCGATGTAACTGCTTAGTCGCATTATTTATTACTGACCGTGCACTACATTTATTACTGACCGTGCACCACATTTATTACTGACCATGCACCACATTAATTACTGACCATGCGCCAAAATTTATTACTGACCATGTGCCAAATTTATTACTGACCTGCACCACATTTACTACTAACGTGTGGCAAAATTCTTAAGCATGAACAAAGTGCACCAAAATGGTGCCACTTCCCGAGCTGTGCAGGGAAGTGCACCCTGCATACTCCACAGGACATTGCACATAATACATACTGCACTGGTTCTCTGCACACAATACACACTGCACTGGTTCTCTGCACACAATACACACTGCACTGGTTCTGTGCACACAATACACACTGCACTGGTTCTGATACTGGTGGCCACTGTGTACCACTGCTCAGAAGAGTGAAGTATTGTCCATATTCCTTTAAGGAGATAATATTCTACTCTCTATTCCGGCACAATTACAGTTTCAGTCCTGGAAACTGCATCGCTGTCTCTCCCGGAGATTAATGATGTCTGTATGAGGATTGCTCTTTCCACTGGTCACCTGTCAAAAACGTAATTCACATGAGATGGATTAAAATGTGCATTGCCTAAAACTTTTTATTGTTTCATTTGCCATGTACACACCCGTCTATAGAATCCTGATTTTCTACAAATAACTTATAGCAAACATGTAGTTACAATTCTATCTACATAAATGCATGTATCCACTATCAACTGAAATGTCTCTTTGTAAAAGGGAACCTGTTACTTTTTAAAGGGCAACTATGGGAGGACTTTATGAAAGGGGTGGTCTTCAATGACCGGTACATGTCCATACGATGACCACTACTTGTACATACAATGACCGTTACATGTCTATACAATGATTGATACATGTCCGTACAATGACCGTTACATGTCTCTACAATGACTTCTAGATGTCCGTACAATGACCACTAAATGTACATATAATGACCGATCAGCGCGCCCCCATTCTGGAAAGGATCGTGACTCCGCATGAGAGGGGGTCCCCCCGAAAACCAAAAATCAACGAAACACCATGTCTCATACTTCTAATGAACTCTGTGGTTTGGGTCCCATATCAATACTCAGGACTTCCATGAGACCCTACATCCTTGTCCTTGCATTTGTGGTTGTATTATACATTATTTGCTGTACATTCGCTGGAGATAAGTGGACACAATCAGTCTCTGCAAAATTATCTGGAAGGGAAAGTAGCTGAATAAACAAGTGAAGCTAAAAATGACTCCAGGCCCAGAAGCTCGTTCTCTATTTTCATGGCTCCTATAGATGGGATGTGCTATGATGCCATCTTCTATATGTATAATGTGTCTCATATCGCTGTATCCTGGATGGAATAAACCAGGTGTGGGGGTAGGTCGTACATTATAGAAAAGTCATAAAAGGGTCAAGAATTGCTAACCATGCTCTGTGGGTAAAGATGAAGCACAGAAGAATAGCTGGGCCTAATGGGCTTTCCATGGTAGGTCCTTAGGTTGTATCTACACTCACCGGCCACTTTATTGGTACACCATGCTAGTAACGGTTTGGACCCCTTTTGCCTTCAGAACTGCCTCAATTCTTCGTGGCATAGATACAACAAGGCTGGAAGCTCCTCAAGATTTTGCTCCATATTGACATGATGGCAATCCACACAGTTGCCGCAGATTTGTCGGCTGCACATCCATGATGCGAATCTCCCGTTCCACCACATCCCAAAGATGCTCTATTGGATTGAGATCTGGTGACTGTGGAGGCCATTTGAGTACAGTGACCTCATTGTCATGTTCAAGAAACCAGTCTGAGATGATTCCAGCTTTATGACATGGCGCATTATCCTGCTGAAAGTAGCCATCAGATGTTACAGGGTACATTGTGCTCATAAAGGGATGGACATGGTCAGCAGCAATACTCAGGTAGGCTGTGGCATTGTACCAAGGGGCCCAAAGACACCATGACACCACCACCACCAGCCTGAGCCGCTGATACAAGGCAGGATGGATCCATGACACCACCACCACCAGCCTGAGCCGCTGATACAAGGCAGGATGGATCCATGACACCAGCACCACCAGCCTGAGCCGCTGATACAAGGCAGGATGGATCCGCGCTTTCATGTTGTTGACGCCAAATTCTGACCCTACCATCCGAATGTCGCAGCAGAAATCGAGACTCATCAGACCAGGCAACGTTTTTCCAATCTTCTACTGTCCAATTTCAATGAGCTTGTGCAGATTGTAGCCTCAGTTTCCTGTTCTTAGCTGAAAGGAGTGGCACCCGGTGTGTTCTTCTGCTGCTGTAGCCCATCTGCCTCAAAGTTTGACGTACTGTGCGTTCAGAGATGCTCTTCTGCCTACCTTGGTTGTAACGGGTGGCGATTTGAGTCACTGTTGCCTTTCTATCAGCTCGAACCAGTCTGCCCATTCTCCTCTGACCTCTGGCATCAACAAGGCATTTCCGCCCACAGAACTGCCGCTCACTGGATGTTTTTTCTTTTTCGGACCATTCTCTGTAAACCCTAGAGATGGTTGTGCGTGAAAATCCCAGTAGATCAGCAGTTTCTGAAATACTCAGACCAGCCCTTCTGGCACCAACAACCATGCCACGTTCAAAGGCACTCAAATCACCTTTCTTCCCCATACTGATGCTCGGTTTGAACTGCAGGAGATTGTCTTGGCCATGTCTACATGCCTAAATGCACTGAGTTGCCGCCATGTGATTGGCTGATTAGAAATTAAGTGTTAACGAGCATTTGGACAGGTGGACCTAATAAAGTGGCGGTTGAGTGTATATATAGGTAGAATGCTCTTCGTCATGAAAGCTGACGGATTTCGATTCAAATCTCAGTGAAATCTCTCTAGAACCTCTCTGACAGGACCCCTTATCTAAAAGATTGGTTTTATAATCAATAACTGATTTTTTTTTTTATTACAGTCTATGGACGATGCCCCCTATCTGCGGACCACCCCCTTCCTGCGCAGAGAAGTTTCCCTGTATATACAATGTGCTGGATCTGATCCAGTCATTAGAATCGATGGGGAGTCTCTGCTCTGTTACATACCTTTAGTGTGGCAATGTACAAAGATATCCTCCTTGTAATTGGATGACCTGGAGCATGTGATCAGTCACACTTGTGACATCACTCCAGGTCTTTCAGTTTTATACATGTTTTATAATTGCTTTACCATTTAATTAATATCTTTAAAAGAAAAGAAGCACAAACAAAAACTTGAGCAGCACAAATGTAGCTTAATTGCTTGGCACCAGTTATGTTTGATTTGGGTAATGTGGGGGAGGGGCTGGCTGACCTTTTGATCTTTGCATTTTCATTAATATCTTCAAAACAAAAGCAGCAGAAACACAGCAGAAACACAGCACAAATGATTGGCACCAGTTTTGTTTGATTTGGGTAATGTGGATGACCTCTGATGACCTCTGGAAACTTTTATCAATATCTTGAAAAGCAATAGCTGCATCTGGCCCACTCAAGTGCTCCCGCGTTTCTGACACCCTGCCAAACCAGGGACTATCTCTGACCGGACTTGGGTCAGCTCCGGGAAAAAGGAGGACATCCTATCAATATCTGAGCGCATGACGCTGAGGAGTTCAGCAGCTCTGGTAAGGCACAAGTCGCTTCCACCCAGAACAAAAACACATAGCGGGAGGGTGGCGAGGAGCAATAGGAGAGCCTGAAACAAAATGAAAAGCAAGCGGTGGCCGATGCGCATCACCTCTGCATTGTGCAAACCCGACCGAGCTCCTTCAGTAGCCGCACCAATAAGGAATTCCTAAGAATTAACCCGTTCCTCCTCTAAACATTTTTTGAAGACGGAAATGAACTGGAAGTGAGAGAGAGAGAGAGAACCCGTCGCCCAATAAAGGAAGGGATAAGAATCGGGCAGCCAAGGAGTAGGAGCAAACCGGACCGGAAACGGCCTCCAATCTAACCCAGGAGCTCAGCTTTAGGCCTCCTAATCCAGATGCACCACGTTCCATGCCAGGAGAGGACCACGTACCTTTTGCTGCATATTATGGTGAATATACACATGTGGGGTAAGTATAAACTCTTCATCTTACTGTTTCTAGATAAGTATATTTTATATCTATAAGTATCTGGATGTGAACATATTTTGGAAGAAATATTGAATTTTCATGTAATTTTTGCATGTTTTTACTGTTTGCTGCAAAGTTGCATGAAGGTGGTCGTGTGTATGAATTTAAAAGTTCATTTTGTAGACCTGGTAAGTGGTGATTTCTGGAAAAAAAACTATTTTTAAACACATCTGTGAATTGTAACTGATGACCTGCTTTTGTTTTAGCATTTTGAGAAGCACCGGAAAATATAACTGGAATTTTCACTTTGTTACATAAACTTTTGGAAGGTTCCTGTGGGGTGAAATTTCTCCCTTTACCCCGTGACTTTAGGGATGTAGTTTCTAGAATCTTCTTAGGTTTCCACGGTTTCGGGACCTTAAGGGATCTACAAAATAATTCCTACTAAATCTTTTTTTCTAAATCCCTTTGTCACTCGTTATGCTCCCGGGTGCATTGTTTTCGGGTCTAGTTTCTAGAATGGGGTCATTTGTTCAGGATATCCGGTTCTATTAACTCAAAGGATCTGTGAAAGCTTCAGAAAATGACTCTACTGCTGCTGCTACTTCTGCCGCACCATCCATGAGCCCAGACACTTAATGGTTTTAAAATATCTGCCTATAAAAATCTTTGAGAACTGAATTTCTGTAGAAATTGGGTTTAAAATTAAAAATAAAATAAATAAAATAACTATTTTTGGAATGTTAACCCCTTAACGACTTGGCCTTTTTTTAGTTTTTTCATTTCCATTTTTCACTCACCAACTTAAAAAATCTATAACTTTTTTATTTTTCCACATAAAGAGCTGTGTTATGGCTTATTTTCTGCGTAACAAATTGCACTTCATAGTGACGGTATTTAATATTCCATGGCGTGTACTGGGAAGCGGGAAAAAAATTCCAAATGCAGTGAAAATGGTGAAAAACCACATTTGTGAAGTTTTCTTTGTGGGCTTGGATTTTATAGCTTTCACTCTGCGTCCCAAATGACATAGTCATAAAAGGGTCAAGAATTGCTAACCATGCTCTGTGGGTAAAGATGAAGCACAGAAGAATAGCTGGGCCTAATGGGCTTTCCATAGGTAGGTCCTTAGGTTGTATCTACACTCACCGGCCACTTTATTAGGTACACCATGCTAGTAACGGGTTGGACCCCCTTTTGCCTTCAGAACTGCCTCAATTCTTCGTGGCATAGATACAACAAGGTGCTGGAAGCTCCTCAGAGATTTTGGTCCATATTGACATGATGGCATCACACAGTTGCCGCAGATTTGTCGGCTGCACATCCATGATGCGAATCTCCCGTTCCACCACATCCCAAAGATGATCTGGTGACTGTGGAGGCCATTTGAGTCCAGTGACCTCATTGTCATGTTCAAGAAACCAGTCTGAGATGATTCCAGCTTTATGACATGGCGCATTATCCTGCTGAAAGTAGCCATCAGATGTTGGGTACATTGTGCTCATAAAGGGATGGACATGGTCAGCAACAATACTCAGGTAGGCTGTGGCGTTGCAACGATGCTCAATTGGTACCAAGGGGCCCAAAGAGTGCCAAGAAAATATTCCCCACACCATGACACCACCACCACCAGCCTGAACCGTTGATACAAGGCAGGATGGATCCATGCTTTCATGTTGTTGACGCCAAATTCTGACCCTACCATCCGAATGTCGCAGCAGAAATCGAGACTCATCAGACCAGGCAACGTTTTTCCAATCTTCTACTGTCCAATTTCGATGAGCTTGTGCAAATTGTAGCCTCAGTTTCCTGTTCTTAGCTGAAAGGAGTGGCACCCGGTGTGGTCTTCTGCTGCTGTAGCCCATCTGCCTCAAAGTTCGACGTACTGTGCGTTCAGAGATGCTCTTCTGCCTACCTTGGTTGTAACGGGTGGCGATTTGAGTCACTGTTGCCTTTCTATCAGCTCGAACCAGTCTGCCCATTCTCCTCTGACCTCTGGCATCAACAAGGCATTTCCGCACACAGAACTGCCGCTCACTGGATGTTTTTTCTTTTTCGGACCATTCTCTGTAAACCCTAGAGATGGTTGTGCGTGAAAATCCCAGTAGATCAGCAGTTTCTGAAATACTCAGACCAGCCCTTCTGGCACCAACAACCATGCCACGTTCAAAGGCCACAAATCACCTTTCTTCCCCATACTGATGCTCGGTGTGAACTGCAGGAGATTGTCTTGACCATGTCTACATGCCTAAATGCACTGAGTTGCCGCCATGTGATTGGCTGATTAGAAATTAAGTGTTAATGAGCAGTTGGACAGGTGTACCTAATAAAGTGGCCGGTGAGTGTACATACAGTTGGGATTTCTGTCTCTTATACTTTTTAGCCAATATGTTTTCTGATCACCAGCTTAAAAGTCTCTAGTTTATTCTCACATCTATAAAAAAGACACAAAATTACAAAAATGTGCACATGAAAAATAGGTGACGGGTTTTGGACCGATGCCAGGCTACAATTTTTGGCCAAGAGAACCTGTTGCCGAAACACAATGGGGCACATTTACTAAGGGTCTGAACACCGCATTTTTGCTGGGTTTCCCGACTTTTTACTGTTTTGCCCTGAATTGCCCCGGGTTTTTGGTGCATGCGATCGGATTGTGAATTAAGCATTGTCTTGCAGGTTTTCAGGCAGTACGCGCATGCATACATTGATCTCTCGGCACTTGTTTACTTTTATTTTTGACTTTTACTTTCATGTATAAATATTTTTTCACTTTTAGCACATTAATAGAATTTTTCTGGCTTAGTCCGTCGCTCCCAGCATAAGACCGACATTAGATTTAATGTTGGCAATTTATTAGTAGCACAGACAGGTGCACACAAAAAATAGAGAATGTAGCGAACATGCTCGTCCAGCTTGATGCTCGGTCGAGCATTGGGTCACTCGAAACTCAGCTCGTTGCTCGGACGAATACTTTGCCCGCTCGAGAAAATGGCACTCCCCCCGCCGTTTTGCTTTTGGCGGCCAGAAACAGAGCCACAACAGCCAGGAAATGACTCGCATCCCACCCATCATGACGTGGTAACCCTTAACGTCGATAGCAGTGGTTGGGCTGGGCAGATCAGGTGACCCTGGGAGAGACTAGGCCGCTGGCCGCGCTGCTCGTATCATTCTGTCTCTGGATCCGCTAGGGAGAGAGCTCTGCTGGTCAGGGAAAGCGTTAGGGTGTTCTATTAAGCTTACGTTGTTAGGCAGAGTGATTCTCAAAAACCCAACAGCCCTTCTTAGGCTACATAACGTTCACTTTTTTATTTTAATTTGCATCTTTTTACCATGTTGTGAGGAATTAGCAAGGACTTGCCTACCGTTGTGTTTAGCTCTTAGTGGCACACACTATCCATAGCAAAGACCGAAGTGGAAAATTCAGTAGGGGTTGGATTTCAATTAGCAATAACTCATGTCATCTCATCTGGCTAGTAGTGTGCTTCCCTTGATACTTGGCTATAAAATAGCCATAGGAAAATACAAATAGCTTTTGAAGCCTACAGTAGCGTTCTATATATTTGATTTCTGGTTGATCTGCTGGTGGCTGTAGTTTCTGCAGTGCATGTACTTGCCAATCTGAGCAATTTGTAGTGAGACTTGCTACCGCTGTGTTCTGCGCTTAGGGCGCACATATCCATAGCAAAGGCTGAAGTGGGAAAATTCAGTAGGGGTTGGATTTCTATTAGGCAATAACCTCAATGTCATCTATCTGGCATAGTAGTGTGCTCCGTGTGCTTCTTGATACTTGCTAGAAATAGCCATAGAGAATACAAATAGCTTCTTGAACCTACAGTAGCTCTTTCTATATATTTGATTTCTGGTTTGATCTGCTGTGGCTTGTAGTTTCTGCAGTGCATGTACTTGCCATTCTGAGCAATTTGTAGTGAGACTTGCGAGCGCTGTGTTCTGCTCTTAGTGGCGCAATATCCATAGCAACGGCCCTGAAGTGGGAAAATTCAGTAGGGGTTTGGATTTCTATTAGGCAATAACTCAGTGTCATTCATCTGGCATAGTATGTGCTTCCTTTGATACTTGGCTAGAAAACTAGCCATAGAGAATACAAATAGCTTATTTGAAGCCTACAGTAGCGTTCTATAATTTGATTTTGGTTACTGCTGGTGGCATGTAGTTTCTGCAGTGCATGTACTTGCCAATTCTGGAGCAATTTTGTAGTGAGACTTGCGACCGCTGTGTTCTGCGCTTAGTGGCGCACCTATCCATAGCAAAGGCTGAAGTGGGAAAATTCAGTAGGGGTTGGATTTGTATTAGGCAATAACTCAGTGTCATCTAACTCTGGCATAGTAGTGTGCTCCTTTGATACTTGGCTAGAAAATAGCCATAGGAGAATACAATAGCTTCTTGAACGCTACAGTAGCGTTTCTATATATTTGATTTCTGGTTGATCTGCTGGTGCTTGTAGTTTCTCGCAGTGCATGTACTTGCCAATTCTGAGCAATTTTGTAGTAACTTGCGACCGCTGTGTTCTGCGCTTGTGGCTCACAATATCCATAGCAAAGGCTGAAGTGGCAAAATTCAGTAGGGGGTGGATTTCTATTAGGCAAATAACTCAGTGTCATCTCATCTGGCATAGTAGTGTGCTCTCCTGTGATACTTGGCTAGAAAATAGCCATAGAAATAGGATAGGATTGTTGGTTCAAAACCTCAAAAAAAACAAAAAACACAAAAAAAACAAAAAACACAAAAAAAACTCACACAAAAAAAAAAAAAAAAGTAAAAAAAAAAAAAAAGTTAATAACTCTCATTTTAAAAATGTTTAACCCCAGGGCTTAGGGGTAAGGACGAGGCGGGGACGTGGGCCGTCCAACTACTGCAGGGGTCAGATCGTGGCCTGCGGCTGGGTGGACCCTCCCCTGCTTGATAGGAGCAGGGGACGTCCGCAGAGCTACACTCCTAGGTTCATGTCGAAGTTACTGGACCGTGGTAGAGCAGTCTGTTTAGGCAGAACAGTGCGACACGGTGATGTCGTGGATTTCTGACAATGCCTTCGAGCAATTTGTCCACCACCAGTCAGTCTTCCACGCAGTCCACCCATGTCACCGAAATCCCCACTCCTCCAGCTCCTGCACTCAGCCTCCTCCCCCCCAGTCTGCCCCTCCCAGGAACAATTTTGCCATTTGAACCGCATAACTCTGAGGAACTGTTTTCTGGGACCCTTCCCACAGTCACAACCACTTGTCCGGTTGCTGTGAGCAATTTTTCCGATGCCCAGGTTTTCCACCAGTCACAGTCTGTGGTGATGATGACCTTCTTGACGTAGTAAGTGTGTAAAGAGGTGTCCGACATGAGGAGACACGGTTGTCAGACAGTGGGGGTTGTTGTCAGGGCAGGAAAGTCCGAGGGGGAGCAGACTGGGGAGGGAGTCGAGGATTATAGGTGACCGAACCAAGCTGGGTTGAGAGGCCGGGTGAACACAGTGCCTTCTGAGACGGAGGGGAGAGGTCTCGCCTGACAAACAGTTGGAAGAGGCAGTGGTGGGGCCAGACGAGAGGCGGGCCCAGAGCATGTGCACTCAGCGCCACTGTCACTAGTGAAGCTCCGTGGTGGGTAGGGCTCTTGCGGCGGAGGGCTAGACTCTTCGAAGTTGTGGAGGTTCTTTTAAGGAAACACCTGGATGACCGACGGATGTGGTGTGCAACCTTGCCAACACACGACTCACCGAGTTCCCCACTACTGCTACATACCCACCATTATGCGGCAGGGCATATGGAATGCTAAGCACCCACCAGTGGCAACACAAGCCCGTTCACCTCCCCGGCCGTGCACGACCAAGCTGCTCCTCCCGTGTCAGCTGCAGTCAGCCCCCACTGCCCAGGACCTGGCCCAAAAACCCCAATCGGCCTCCACGATCCTCCCACAGCATCACCAGCGGTTCAGCTCGTCCATACCCCAGACCGTGGGCGGAAACCAAATATAGTGCACACCCACAACCGCACTGCCCAAGCCCTTAATGCCATCTCGATTGCTTACCTGGAGATGCTGCCCTATGGTAGTAGCACAGGCCTTTCCGCAACCTCTTGGCGGCTGGCCGCCACCTCGGTATTCGGTCCCCAGCCGACACTACTTTTTCCCGAGTGCCGCCCGCTCTGCACAGCACGTTGTCAGAACAACATCTCCTTGCCCTGACCAACGCCCGTTTTCTGACAAGGTCCACCTGACCACGGACACGTTGACGATGCTGCCGGGCAGTGGCCCACTATATATCGCTCTCCGGCAACTGGGGTTAACTTGATGGAGTGCTGGGACACGAAGAACTGAGCCCGGGGCTGCCATATACACTGCACGACGCCGAGGATGCGTGTGCCGACCTCTCCAGGTGTTTCAGGCACTAGCATTCCCTCCTCCCTCCCACCCCTGCCGCCCCTCCTCCTCCGAACTACCATCCGTGGCACGGCGCCATCAAGTCGGTAGATCTAGCAAGCGCAGCCAGGCCGTCGCCATCGACAGCAGGCGGTGCCAAAACCTTAGCCTAGGCGACAAAGGCACACCCGCCAAGAGTCTAGTTACAGGCATCACGGCGCACGACTGCTCTGGTGGCTGCACCAGCTGAACCTCAGCCAGGATGGTTGTGTGTGACAACGTTCCGTACCCTAGGGTGGGGCGTCATCTGCACTCGGCAAGAGCTGACACATGTGCCATGCCTGGCACACCATGTGGTAATCTTATAGGGCAGCGTTCCTTCGCCCCTCAAGGACATACCCAGATTGTCTGATTTGCTACGAATGATGCGGCCGCACGTGTCGCGCATTTCAGGAAGTCCAGCCCAGATGCTGCTCACTCTCAGGGCAAGCGCAGCGCGCGCCTCAACTGCCCCTGCACCGACTGTTGTGGCGACGGCCCACGAAGGGTGGATTAATACACTGACCATGTTACCAGCAGTTACACAGCCCAGCGAAGAAGCGATTGTAGGACGCCAGAATGTCCAACTTCACCCAGAGAAGTTAGTCAGGTCAGTTCAGCGTTCCTACAGTCTAAATGAAGATTGGAAGTGGCGTCTGATATCTGTCAGTGTGAGTAACTTGAGGATCAACACACGATGTCAGTGGCGATGCCGCCTCATTCAGCCTCCGCATCACCGCCTGCTGGCCTTTGAAAAACTCTATGGTCAGCATGAAGTTCGGAGCTTTGCCGCTCGTCACAAGAGTCGGGGGGAAGAATCTCCACTTGTTATAGCCAAATCACCACTGAGTCTGTTTTCTTCTCATCGCATAGTCGGCGGATGGGTAGTGTGGAGGAGGAATAGGAGGAAGAGGAGTGAAATGTTGGCGAGACACATAGGGGACCATTGTTGAGTCCTTCACTGTTCAGCGTGTGTATGGGCGAAGCAGAGAAGAGGAGTTGCGATGAGTTGGAGGAGAGGAATGGACAGTCAGCCAGTGAGGGAGGAGTGAATTCTTACGCTGTTGGTACTCTGGCGCATATGGCCGATTTCAAGTGGCTTATGCCTCATCCCTTGACCTCTGCGTTAAAGAATTTATCCAGCACCGATTACTGGGTGTTCCTCTCCTGGACCCACGGTTCAACAAATATCTGGCCACTCTCCATCCCTGCGAGGATGAAGGAGTTGCTGAGATGCATGAATACCAGCGAGGCCCTGGGCCACAGCTGAAACAGTAGTTTCCCTTCTGACAGTAGCTAGCAGGGGGCAAGTGCGTAGTTTCTGCGAGGCACAGTAGCGAGGGGAGTAGTAGGCGAGCGGCGGCTTGTCCAGCAACTGGCAAGGGTACTGCTTTACAAGGCCCTGGTTGCCAGGGCCCCTTTATCACCCACAGCAACACCTGTCACATGTCCCAGTCTCGTGCAGTAGTGGCTTGATCTTTTACAGAAAGATGGTGTAGGAGGAGTACGTAGCTGTACCATTACCATCGTCCTAAATGTCACAGCACTCCCTACAGACTACTCTGGGTTTCAAAGCTGAGACATGTGGAGCCGAACTGCGCTGTACGCCTTGGAGGTTCTTGCCTGCCCTGCCGCTAGCGTTCTGTGTCCGAGCGGTTTCCGTGCAGGATCTGGTGGCATATCAACCGATAAGCGTACACGCTGGTCGACTGGAGCAGCGCTGACATGCTACGCTATAGTAAAATGAATAAGCTGGAATTTTCTCAGAATTCCATCACTCTCACCAGTAAGGAAGCTCTAACCTGAATATTGTCCACTCCTCCTCCCCTCCTCATTTTCCTCTTCGCCTCCTCTTGGTACAGTAAGTTCAGAGGAAAAAATGGCTATTTTTTGACAGGCCACTGGCTCTTGCTATACTTCATGGTCATTTAATACTTTTTTTCTGAGGGCCACCACCCTGTCCTCTGTTTGAAACATTTTTGTGAGTGCCCGACATACAGGGCACTCAATCTATTCATTTTTTCTTCTGGAGTGGGCCACTACCCGGGCCTCTGGTTGAACAATTTTTGGGACTGCCCACATACAGGCACTCATCTATCGCTTTTCTGGAGGAGTCCCCTACCTCCCGTCCTCTTGTTTTGAGACATTTTTGGGACTGCCCACAAGCACATGACACTCAATCTATTCCATTTTAACTGGAGGGCCACCTACCGCTCCTCTGGTTTGAAGAATTTTTGTGGACTGCCCCCAATACAGGCACTCAATCTATCATTTTACTGCGGGCCCCCCTCCCTGCGCCCTCTTGTTTGAAAACATTGTTTTTGGGGACTGCCACATAACATGCACTCAATCTATCCCATTTTACTGAGGGCCACCTACCTTCCCTCTGGTTGAACAATTTTTTGGACTGCCACATACAGCACTCAATCTATTCCCATTTTTACTGGAGGGCCCACCTACCTGCTCCTCTGTTTGAAACTTTTTTGGGACTAGTGCCACATACAGGCACTTCAATCTTAATCCCATTTTACTGGAGGGCCACCTACCTCTCTGGTTTTGAACACATTTTTGGACCTGCCACATACAGCACTCAAGTCTATTTCCATTTTACGCATGGCCACCCTACCTGCTCCTCTGGTTGAAACAATTTTTGGGACTTAGCCACATACAGGCACTCCATCTATTTCCAGGGTTTACTGGAGGGCCACCTACCTGCTCCTCTTGTTTTGAACATTTTTGGGACTGCCACATCAGGCATCTCAATCTACCCCTTTTCTGGAGGCACCTACCTGCTCCTCTGGTTTGCAAACTGTTTGGGACTGCCACATACAGGCACTATCCAAATTAAATTGTCTCCATAGCACCTCCACCCGTTGTCTCCATTTCCTACCTCCAAAATTCGTCCATATAGCTGCCGATAGCTGGCCTCATACATCGTCGCCTTTTTCAAACGAGGTGTTCAGGCAAAATTTGGGTTGTTTTACATGGTTTTCCACATAAAGTTTTACTTTGTCGCCACCCTGCTGTGTAATCCACAATTATACTTGCAAACTTTTCCATTTAGGGATTTATTTCATCGCTTCTTGATCCTTGCGCATCTGTTTTTAACAATTCCCCTCACCCCCCGTCCATATCCAAACTTATAAGACCGCTAGCTACACTTGACTAGACAAAAGGCTGTTGGGGAGTGGCCTAGGACAGGGGCTTGGATGTGCGAAAGCTCGCCTTGCAGCGGAGCCCAGCTCCATGCGCATCATGCGTCTTCTTGCGACATCTTTTTAGACATTCCCCTCACCCGCTATCCTAAACTTTAAAGACGCTAACTCTCTACTACCACTGATCTTATACAAATGTTTTTTTTTTCTTAGAAGTTGCTGTTTGGGGATAGCCTAGAGACAGGGTGCTGGATTTGCTAAAGCTCTCCTGGCAGCGAGCGCCAGCCTCCATGCCAAGATTCCACTAACATAGTGTTTCAACTGCCAGCAAGCACCTTTATTCTACTCCTATTTCACTCTCGTCATAACATGGTCGCCCTTATCAACGAGCGTTTCAGGCAGAATTTGTGTGGTTTCAATGGCTTCCATGTTAACTTTGTCGTCCACCCTGCTGTGTAATCCCACAAAGTACTGGCAAAACTTTTTCATGTTACCCGATATTTATTTGAGCACTTCTTTGCTCACCCGTCCTTTGGTTCCTCTCTGCCACCCATTGGTTTTGAAGCCTGATTCATTTAGGTATTTCGCCATGACACTCCCTAGCCTGCTGCCGCTGCCCCTCATGCTGTCCGTCCCCTATAGTGTCCATGGTCAATTATTGCATGTTTTAGATGCTATCTAGCTTATTCTGTCACTCTGGTCATGGCCATGCTGTTAAGCCCCTAATTTTGGCACTATGGTGCGTTAAGCAGCCCTCAGAGGCATCCATGCATGCTCCCCTAGCTGTTCCTGTCCTTTCCGTGGTGTTTCCATCCTTTTCTTTCTGAGGTTTCCCAGGTGGTTTGGCCAAGCTTCCCTGGTGCAGTAGGCCTGGTCCCCCTTGAAACTGCTCGAGTCCCCTTGACTTCATGGGGTTCGTTATTCGAGACGGAGCACTCGAGCATCGGTGAAAAGTTCGTCTCAATAACGAGACCCGAGCATTTTAGTGTTCGCTCATTCCCCTCTAGTGCACACAAGGTAGTTTATGGCTTATAGTTTACATCACCTTTACATCATATGTGTACTCTTATAAAATATACATAACCGCTGAGGTTACGCTGTTGGTTTTTGTGCATTGTCTGACTTACGTGTCTGCTCGTGCATCACCATGGGAACATGGCACCGCTGGCTGAGGATAGCGCACGCGCAAAATTCATCTCCTCTTACTTCATCCTCGCCGCTTCGGTACCATGGCAACACTATGCTCTAGCCTGGCTGGTGCATGCACATTGTATTAAATTTTACTTCCGGTACCGGCGTTCCATACTTCCGGTCATGCGCAGTCAGTGTTATCGAACCCGCGCCTGTGGGTTGAATGTTAGCTGCTGTGTTTAAGTGAGTGTCCCCAACTGGGGCTACCATACCCCGAAAGAAAATGAGGAATCGCCTAGTTTGGTACGAAACGCTTGTAGAGCCTCATGACCCCTGCTTTTTCCCCTCCACCTGTATGATGCCCGCCTCTCGCACTTTACCGGATACTAGCAACTTTTGTGCCCCTTGTGGGTGAAGGTTGCTGGTGTTTAGGTGATGCTCAACTGGGGCTAATCCCCCTGAAGGAAAGTCGCCTACGTGTGAACGAAACGCTGGAGAGCCTCAATACCCTGCTTTTCCTTCCCCTCCACCTGTATTCCCGCCTCTCAGCACTTTTAAACACCGGATACTAGCAACTGTGTGCTTGGTCTACTCTTTCTTCTGTACAACTTTTTTCAAACGTGCTCTGGGGCTTCTACTGGCTGTGCACTAGCACTTAGAAACTAATTCCTTTGGCACCTCAATACTAGGACATATGCATATCTGCCCTATCAATTTACTTGATTGTGATAGTGGCGCAGTTTTGGTGCATTCTTTTTTTCTGTTGGATTGTGGATTGTGGGTGCCAGCTTGCATGCGCTAACAAATCGGGGGGGGGGGGGGAGAGGGTGTGGGCCGTCTGACTGATTTGGACAACTCCGCGGAATTTAAAAACCAAATTGTTTTGCAAGATCAGCACTCACAGTACCGAGAAAAGAGTGCACCACTTCCAGAATACACAGTACTTGGGGTTTATTGGGGGCAAAAAGCTGCATCACCATTCCCAGCAGGAACATTTACTCCTCTTTCGGAGGGGGCGTCCACGGAGCCCACATGCAGGAAATTGGAACGCAAGATCTTAGTGATCGTAGCATACCCGAATCCTCATCGAACATTCCGATCGGGCGTCAATGGGACATGTAATTAATTTTCCCCACTGGTGAAGCACTCCCTAATGGTGTACAATGGTAAATATACCAACAAGTAGCAATAAGACTCACATCAACAGCAGTGAGTTTTTACATGTCCGAATTAAAGGGAGTGCGTGGGAACAAGATCAGCACAAATATAAATATACCGTATATACCATGGGTCTGCACCCAGAGATGTACCTGATGCAGGTATAAGGTCATGGGACGATGAGGCTCCAATGTAACAGTGATTAAACTCTATCCCCTCAGTGGGTACACACGATGGCCAATACTTCTGTTGCAGCCAGGGAATGTCGGCAAACGACACTTCTGGATGCCGGAAACTCAGTAGCGGGAGTAATGTTAAAGTAAACTTTACATTTTTTTTTTGTTGCCTTTGTCCTAGTCTTTAATGTTTAATCCTTTTCACCCCTCTTTCCTAGGGCGTAGCTGTAAAGGAAGATTTGTTATATGATGTACAGATCTGCAAAATGATACATTGGGTGAATTAGTTTCCTCAAGGCGTCGCCAAATACTCCTGTTTTTTCATCTACGAGGACTGAAGTCACACCCTCTGACCACTGGTTCACACGGACAACGGAGGATTAATGAACTCTAGGACTGGGCGCAGGAACTGATTAGATGCACGTCCGCATAGCGCTGACCAGTGAGAGTCCAGTTCTATTGTTTCTACACAGTTTTTTAATATTGACACATAACAAGGAGAGTTCACCTTGTCTTCCTATCCTTTCCCATACCGTAGGCCAGTACTTTGGAGGTGCCCGGCTCCTCTGGCCTCCTTTCCCAGGTCATTTATGAATTCAATACGAGGCCCTCCGACATTCTAACCTAGTGTTAATAGTGCTGGCCTCTTCATGTTCGGCAAGTGAACTCCATACACAGGCCATCAAAGTTCCTGATCCATACTTGGACACCGCCTAAGATGCTGCCACCTGGTACGTGGTACAAAAGGTTTGTGCACGCGGTCTAGTGTCCTTCTAAGGCTCTTGGGCGCCATGGCTTGGTCGTGATGCGAATCTTTAGAGAGTGCCCAAAATGAAGACCCAAAACACACTAGTTTTCCCTAAGTACAACATGGCAATTTAGGCAGTAACAAACTTAGATTGCTACGAGAACGTTGAGCTCCAATCCACCCTGTCCACATCCTTCTCTCTCTTCGGAAAGGACCAGGCACACAGGATGTGTCCACTTTACATATCAGGCTCTACTTGGACTGCCAGATGACTGCAGAAGATGTCATGCTGGCACAACTCTGTTCTGGAAGAAACGCCCGGTGCCCCCAGAGAGGTCTCCGATGCCATCTTCTGGTCACCATTGACCATGGTTCGCCACCACTGTCTTAGTTCATGTGGCGAATTTTGGCTACCACCATGTGTTAACACCTAAATTCCTAGCAGAAGGGTAATATGAATTACAATAGCAACAGCCATATATATAAATGTTGCCTATCCAAAGTTAAGTTCATGTCCTTAAAGTCTCAATACTCCCAGACGAAAGCCTAAACATCCAACTTCTCTAGCAAATCCTCCACCGTACTTTTACGATCACATTCTGTCTTGATAGAGGTCGTAACTCGACAGTTGTCAGTAACATTGCAGAGATAAGAATAGCTTCAGCCAGACATATGCCATTTCCATCTCGGCAGTGTGTCCATACTCAGACAATATTAACCCTGATTTTTATGTTGTAATGATGGTAGATGGGAAGACTTCCGTGTTTTATGAGCTTTCCCTCGGCTTTGCGCTGAGGTCATTACTCTTTAAGTGCAGTGTAAAAACACAGTAGACGCAACGGAATGGATAAGAGCCGAGGTCATAGGCATATCTCCCCCGTAGGGGCAAAGGTTTTCACTTGACCAATCACATCAACGGCGAGTGGATCTGGTATTGGTGCGCTGATACAAAGATCCTCGGCCTTGATTTATGTAACTCGCTGTGTTTTTTTTGTTTGCCTACCTTTTTTTAATGTTGCGTCCCCTCAGTATGCAGAAAATCACTCAAAGGCCCGGGATAAATTCATCCGCACAATGGCTAACAAACGACATAAAAAATGTGAATCAACTCTCCAATGTCATTTGTTTGCATATTCAGGATCTATTCTTGAGATTATACCTGATTCACTTAAGATGCCATTTTATTGCACTTTCAGTCTTCTTACTGTCTTGTAGAGAATACTTACAAGTCGCCTGGCGTTATGATTTATTCTCCGGTAATTCGGGAGATGTTGCATTATTCGCCACGCTCCTTGTATTCATATTTACCGGCAGGTTCGCTTCTAGATGTCCGTACAATGACCACTAAATGTACATATAATGACCGATACATGTGCATGCAATGACGGATACATGTCAGTACAATGACCTCTACTTGTCCATACAGGGACCTCTAGAAATCCATGCAGTGACCACTACGTGTCCATACAATGACCTCTACATGTCTATACAATGACCTCTACATGTTCATACAGTGACCTCTACATGTTCATATAGTGACCTCTAGATGTCCATACATTGACCGCTACATGTCCATACAATGACCTCTACATGTCCATACAATGACCTCTACATGTTCATACAGTGACCTCTACATGTTCATATAGTGACCTCTAGATGTCCATACATTGACCGCTACATGTCCATACAATGACCTCTACATGTCCATACAATGACCTCTACATGACCATACAATGACCTCTACATGACCATACAATGACCACTACTTGTCTATACAATGACCGATACATGTCTGTACTATGACCTCTACATCACCATACAATGACCTCTACATGTCCATACAATGACCGCTACATGTTCATACAGTGACCTCTACATGAACATACAGTGACCACTACATGTCCTGTAATGACCTCTACGTGACCATACAGTCACCACTACATGTCCATACAATGACCTCTACATCTCCATACAATGACCTCTACATGTCCATACAATGACCTCTACATCTCCATACAATGACCTCTACATGTCCATACAATGACCTCTACATGTCCATACAATGACCTCTACATGTCCATACTATGACCTCTACATCTCCATACAATAACCTCTACATGTCCATACAATGACCTCTACATGTCCATACAATGACCTCTACATGTCCATACAATGACCACTACATGTCCATACAATGACCTCTACATGTCCATACAATGACCTCTACATGTCCATACAATGACCTCTACATCTCCATACAATGACCCCCCTGCGATACTGTCTGTACTATGCACCTCTACTCACCATCATCATGACCTCTACATGTCCACAGGACCGCACATGTTCATACAGTGACCTCTACATGAACATACAGTGACCAACTACGGTCCATTTAATGACCTCTACGTGACCATACTAGTCACCACTACTTCCATACAATGACCTCTACATGTCCATACAATGACCTCTACATGTCCATACAATGACCTCTACATCTCCATACAATGACCTCTACATGTCCATACAATGACTACTACATGTCCATACAGTGACCTCTACATGTCCATACAGTGACCTCTACATGTCCATACAATGACCTCTACATGTCCATACAATGACCGCTACATGTCCATACAATGACCTTTACATGTCCATACAATGACCGTTACATGTCCATACAATGACCTCTACATGTCCATACAATGACCTCTACATGCCCATACAATGACCTCTACATGTCCATACAATGACCTCTACATGTCCATACAGTGACCTCTAGAAATCCATGCAGTGACCACTACATGTCCATACAATGACCTCTACATGTCCATACAATGACCTCTACATGTCCATACAATGACCTCTACATGTCCATACAATGACCTCTACATGTCAATACATTGTAGCTACGTCTTTGTGTTACTTTATGGTAATTTTTGAACAAAATCGCAAAGATTTCAAGAAAGGAAATCTGAAAATTGAACCTGAACGCGCTTTTTGTTCATTGACTTGTAGATTGTGCCTCAGGCAACCGGCAAAAAGAGAGAAGATCTCAAACTTTGTTGGAAATCAACATGTCACTTCTAATCTAGCAGAGAATATTTTATGCCGGGAAGTCTCCGTATTTTATCATGAAGGGAGAAATAAGTGACTTGTACTAAAACAATCCGTCATGGAGAGACAGTGTACAGAGAGATCATCTGCTGCAGAGGGGAGGATGCAGCAGAGCTGAGTGTGTCCGTGTAGCCCAGCTCATCATGATGCCAGGATTTATCACCATTTTATTGGATTTTAACCCCTAAACAACCAGCATGTCAGGATTTTATGGAGGCCGCAGAGAGGGCGATTTCTGATGTGTAACCTTTTAGCCGTGATCCGTTACAATAATGCGCTGGGTCCTGCTGCATTGCTGGGTTATAACATCAGAGCATCGGCATTAACACCCGAAACTGGAAGATTTACAATTCTGGGTGTTTAACCCCTCTGCTACTGTGGCCATCTACAGGCCATGTTGTCCACCTGGCATTAGAAGCTCCTTCTGCCGTCTGTAGGAAACCCACAACAACGATTACCGGATGTAGCGGGGAATCCGCGGTCATCCTGGAGCACTTAGTGACTGTAGGGACTTTTTGTATAATACTCTGCGCATCACAGGTTTTATGTTTTATGTAAAAAAAATTGTAAGTATTTTAAAAATTGTAGTAAATAAAACCTGTTTATCCCAAATAAAAAACACTTCCAGGTGCACGTGTGAGGCGTGTGCCGGAGGGCTAAGCATGCAAAGAGTAGGAGATAATGAAGGAAAAGTCCCCTTTAAGTTCCTGAAAGTTCAGTCCGGGCTTGGGTCCGTTACCAAACCCGAATGTTCAACCAGTGGGTTCTACTCTTTATGCTGCCAGAGGATTTTCCCTACTTGGGACATCATCAGGGAGCGAGGATCCCAGAGTACAGTAGGTGGCAGCACACATGACGTGCATTCCGTCGGTGGCAGCTAAAGAGTTAACTCCCGCCATTGATGCAAGGCCCTATTGCGGGTGTTACTGGCAGAGGGGATGAGCCGAATGACGAATCCAAAACAGAACTTTAGGCTGAAGTCCAGGTTCGGGAATAGGAAAACACAACTTTTGGCACCGACCTGAAGATTGCAGTTTGGGTTCACTCATCACCGCTCAGAATCCATAAAACAAGGCCTTGCCAATCCCCGGTCATGTCCATTGTGACACTTCTTAGATGTCATACAAATCCGTCTTGAAACGTTTAGCCAATCCGGTGATTTGAGGGTGAGCAGGAAATGGAAGTCGGCATGGAGCTTGAGCGGCGTGGCCGGCAATCGTGCAATCGGGGACATGTTCCCCACTGGATAACCCTTCCATTTTCCATTCCTCCTTTCTAGTTTTTCTAGAGATATTTGTTGCTTTGCTCAGTGCAGTTTTTTCCCCCCTCAGCAATTTGCTCGATATTTTTATGTGTGGCTCAGTAAAAATTGATTTTTTTTTCAGGTGGCAGCTACTAACGCCGCCAATACATTATAAAGCCAGACGGCAAACAAAAATGCTTGATCCTTTCTGGTGAAATTGGAAGCTTAACTGCGGCGTCGTAAAGAACAATCAATGACAAAGCAGGAAAAGTCTTATTGAATTTGCCTGTAATTAGTATATATATGTATGGAGTGAAGCCGAGGCCCGGGCACCGCAGCCTCATAAACACAAATATCAGCTCCACAATTACCTAATATTAGTTTAAAGTGCTCTACACTCTTCGAGGAATTGATTTAGATAGGCGCAGGTTATACATCATATCAACACACCGGGGGCTATCATATACTTTAGGAAAGTTTATTTAGGGGGAAATTGAGTGAACTTTTAAAAAAAATCATAAAAAGAATCTAATTCTATTGCGTTCTTATTAGAGATGAGCGAGCACTAAAATGCTTGAGTGCTCATTATTCAAGTCAAACTTTTCCCGATGCTCGAGTGCTTGAATCGAATAACGAACCCCATTGAAGTCAATGGGAGACTCGAGCATTTTTCAAGGGGACCAATAAAATGTGTCATTTTATTGAAAAATAAGGAAGTCAGTCGTGTTTCTTTGTTTTTTTTTATTCAATGGTAAATTCGTGGAACATCAAAAAGGAGAATGACCCGGGTTAAACATCTGTAATGTGTTCTTCACACATATTGTTCTTCACATACTATTGTGAAGAACACCTTTCTGCACTAATGTCTTCTGATTATCAGATGTACGGAAACATCTGCAATGTGTTCTTCACTGTGTTCTTCACTTAAATGATCCTTAAGTGAAAGCTCGTTATCGAGTAGGCGAAATACTCGTCCGAGCAACGAGCCGTTTCAAGTACGCTAATACTCGAACGAGCATCAAGCTCGGACGAGTATACTCGCTCTTCTCTAGTTCTTATACAATTCCTAAATATTATCACGTGCAACAGAGAGATCTGTAGAAAGTCCACTTAATTCCATCACTAAGAATCACTTTCGACCAAAACGAGTTTCTTTTAGAAGCAAAGTGGAGAAACGCTGTAACATTGTGGCCAGTGGATTCAGGTTTTCTGTATATGTAAGTAAAAACTTAAAAAAAAAATGATAAAAAACATTTTTTTTACACACTGGGGGTCAAAAGATCCATGACACCCATATATATCAGAAACAAAATGGGTGTGACGGTTCTATCTTTTAGGCTATACCCAGAACCTGTCCATCATCTTGAAATCCACCATATTGGATCAGCGGTAGGTTTTTCCAATGGGAAGACGGTCATGTAACATGTCAGAAGGCAGAAATGTCTCAGAAGTAGATTGCCGCAATCAGTTTTTCATTATTAGGAAATAAAGTTGCAATAACAACTGGGATGTACAGCTGTTTGACATGTTGTCCCTGGTGCTATCATAATGACCCCACATACGTATCTACAGAGAATCTGGGTCTTTATAACTTTAGAACCACAAGATATATTACAGATCTGATTGCAGCAATTGATTTCAGGGACAATTCTGCTCTTCTTTGATATTCTACATGATCATCTTCCCAATAGAAAAACTTGACCATGATCCAATATGGCCAGCTTTCAGGATGGTGGCCATGTTTTTGCCATTGAATCAAAGATAGGTCCTGTCACCCGTTACTTGCTGGGTTACTCAGTTGTGTTATTTATGCATTAAAATGAGAACTGTGCCTTAACTGTGGCTCGGCAGACAATGCAATATACAGAGTTGTGATCTCTGGTCCTCACCGTACCCTGTATCAGTAGATAAGCAGGGATGCTGGGTATCCTACTTCCACCAATCAACCATTTATGACTCATAATTGACTGATGTAATTTTATGACTTGTATGACAAAGAGTTATAGCCTTGTAGAGCCTTATAGAACCTTATAGAACTGGCATTGCAGGGAAAGAGGTGTGGTCTAAATTGCACCAAAAGTCCTGACCGTACCCTGTATCAGTAGATAAGCAGGGATGCTGGGTATCCTACTTCCACCATTGAATGACTTATGACTTATAATTGACTGATATCATTTTACGACTTGTACGACAAAGGGTCGTAGCCTTATACAAGAGGCTCTGCAGGGAAAGGGGCGTGGCCTAAATTGCATCAAAAGTTGTTACTTCCATAAAATAGGTAAATAATAAGAGTTGCAAAGTTAGACTAGGCAGATTCTGAAACTCAGGCAGGTTTATCATTCAGGAATACCAGTCCACAATTTGATCATCCAGTCAGCATGGTGGGATATGCAAGGACTCCTTGTACCATGTATGAATATAAGGTTGGACACCGGTCCCCATGGCATGCGGCCACCATGTGCAAACACCCGTGTGCATGGGCCCTTAGACAATGGAAAACATGGATCATGTGCATTCATTTCTGCTCTACAATATAAAAACGATCACTATTGGTTATGCTCCTGTCACATGACTTCAGTCTAGTTGACCGCTAACTCCTTATTTACATGAATAATAATACACGGAGTAGAAAAAAATTGCAACATTTTCAGATTTTGAGAAAGCAATGAACATACAATAAAAAATAAAATAAAAGTCCTAAAAAAATGATACAGCAAAAATCCTATAAAAATCACCAATAACAGGACGAGATTATAATAAAAAAGATGTAAAATATATTTATGACTCTTCTTCTTTACAAAGCCGGAGGGTAACGTTCTTCGCGGCTCGATCCGTCCCATGTAACAACTCACAGCAGACTTGGCTTCCGTCATTAAGGTTCTAATGATAATGAGACTAATTACAGAGACGGAGCCGCACTCTAATCCCCTTCCACGTGACTAAAAAGGGGGGTTTTATTAAAATGATCACAAAAGAGGGAAGCAAAATGAAGAAATATTCTATTAGCGATAATGATTCCTGAGCCGAAGAGAATAAACAAAAGGCACAAAAACAAACACGGGAACGTTACGATCCGCAGCGACGTCTCCATGGAGGGAAACAAAGGCAATGACACTAATGACATCTCTATGGAGTCACTTCCTGTGATCCAGACATTGAAGGAGACCGAAACGGGGGGAAACCATGTTTGTTCTCTTTCATGAGAATTATATAAAACCTTTGCAGCTGCCAAATAGAGGCTCTTCAAGGGTCATCTGACCGACATCTAAATGGAAGTTGTATTGAGCTGGTCAAGTCTTAAAAGGTCAACCTGTCAGGTGATCGTGTCTAGTGAAGGTCAAGTCCACTGGGGATAATATATAAGGATAGTCCCATAACACCAGGATCGCTCCATAGATTCTCACTAATAGATTCTCAGTGTTAGAACGAGGGATTTAGTGAAGGGCAAGATACTATGTCCCATGATGCCGCGCTCCACCTCTGTGGTCCCAGACCTGGTATAGAGACAGATTCCTCCAATAACGTATATAAAATAAGAGCCACATTTTTTGCATTGTGTAAAGAAGACCCGTCATCTCTCCTTATTGTCTATTTTAGAAAATAATTGTATTCCCAAAATATATAACATTTTCTAGAGAATCTTCTGGAATTTGTGCTCTGGTTCATGGTTACCCATCTTAGAAATTTATGGAGGTTAATTCACACTTTTACACTGTCCGATCAGAGCTGGCAGTATCAGACTGTGTTGGGGCTCATCCCCTTTGACATGGGGAATGACAATATTCAGTGGAAGGTTAACCCTTGTGATGCTGGCAGCTGGTTACCACTGACTCGCTCTCTTTCCTCTTCAGCGTGGTGACTCCACCTCTTTGTCTATTCATGTGCTGCCCCCTGCCCCAAAATGGCATGTGTGCTCTGCATTAGTAAAAGTTATAGGACCGGTTTGCCCTACAGTCCCAGACAGTCCCAAGTTATTAACGGTACCTTTACCCTCCGATTACCAGCCTGCTAGATCCTTGTCATCTGCCCGCTGATCTGATCTGATTGCCCTCTATTTTTACGACCCCCTGGCATATGACCTTGATTTTCCTGCTCTTATGACCTTTCATGATAACCCCAACTTTACCCAATCTCAAATCTGTGGGGTCTGCCCTGTAGATTAACTATCAAGACCATGGCTGGTCCATGACTGTTTTTTCTGCTTGACCCCCTGGCCCTTCACAATACTATATGTAGACCCATTACCCATTTCAGATGTCCCCTAGACTAGGAATACAGAGAGAGGTACTGACCCAATGACCCTGCATAAACCAGCAGTGACACTTAGACATTGCCCTTGGGAGTTCTCCAAGGTCAAACTGTTTAGGCGACAGACAAGAAAACAACTTTTACTTCTGCCGATGTTGAGTTGAACTTCTGCAGATCCTTCTATTCTCATTCACCGGGCGAATCCTTCACTTTATCTGCAGAAAGTACAATATTTATTTCTGTGATGGATTTTTTTTTTTTTTGCATTGAGATGAAAAATCTGAGTGGAAATGTTATTGTAATAAGGTTTTAGAAGCCTCTTCACATTCTTGGGATATACTTGGTTTTGGCGGAGCAGAATCCAATGACAGTTTCCAGTTTCCAATGTGACACGTGTGATCATCCCCTGAGCCGTCCGTCCTAGTGATGGTTCCTGTGATGATGTAGTCCGGGGATTATTCAGATAAATGGATCATATCAGTAATTAACACTCCCTATGCGCCCATACACTGCACAGGATTCTCATCACTGGTGGACAGAGGATATAATGAAATATTCCCCGAGGTTGTAAGGTCGGAATCTGAATGTGACAGATAGAAGGAGAAGTAAGATAAAACATGTCACCAGACATCCAAGGAAACGCTGCCTACCGCTCCTCTATCATGGGACACATTCATTGTAGTGATCCCATGTCCTGTATCTAAACTTCTCCTTCTTATTGTCCTTTAGATCATATCCAATGCCCAAGTTGACCAAGCATGAGCTAGATGTCAGATTTTTTACATTTTAGCTTTTAAACCTTTATCCGACGTGAGAAATTTCCATGGACGTCGTAGCTTTTCTTTGATCTTCATATGAAATAGTAGAGTTTAGCTAAGGTCAGGCTTAAAGTCTCAGTGAAGAACATGGTAAGTCTTTGGGCTGTCAATTACAGAACATCTATCAGTTGCTTACATTGCACCAGAATGAGAGTTGAACTTTGTTTCTGCAGCTCAGCTCCTTTTTACTTGAACAGGAATTGAGTTGCAATTACCCAAACCAGTCACTATATAAAGAATGGAGCTGTTCTGTCCGGTGCTGGAGGATAGTTCCCCACTGGTCTAATATTCATGACCTATAAAACAGGTGATCAGCATCGATATAATGGGAAACAGATTAGAGAGGATCGGTTTGATAATGTGACCAATAGACCTGCTGCCAATGATCGTCCTCCGTAATGGGGTTTTCCCACGAACCAAGTTAGGCCCTAACTTGCTGATCAGTGGGAGTCTCTGTGATGAGACCCCTCACAGATCACGAGAACGAGGGTTCTGATGGGGTCCCAGGTACCTCAGTCGGACGCCTTGTTGCTCCCAGAGATTAATGGAGCAGACGGCGCGAATGACCGTTCTGCTCCATTAATCTCTATGGAACTGATGGAGATCGGTGAGTGTGACGCTTGGCAATTTCTGTCAGCTCCATTGAGATGTATGGAGCAGAATGGTCATGCACAGCTGTCTGCTTCATTACTCTCATGGAGTGACAAGGGGTCTGACGGAGGTACCTGGGACCCCTTCAGACCCCTCGTTCTTGTGATCTGTGGGGGTCTCATCACTGAATATGGCCTAACTTGGTTCATGGGAAAAGCCCTTTAAACCAATAAATGACCCTGGTAACTTCCAAATATAACAAGCAGTGGGCCATTCCCAAAGGCTTTTTCCAAGTGTCCTCATTAGTATTTTAACTTTAACTCTGAAATAGGGACCTGGACTTTTCTGTGTTGAGGACACATTGCTGCAATTGGAGTAGCCTCAAATTATTACAGTGAAGGCCCTAGGCTAAGGGGACAAGGGGGACAGGGGTGAAGCATTAAGAGTCCGGCAGGGAATAGTCCCACGTCTCGCTCAACCGTAGAAAAGTAGTAACATGAACCCACAGGGACATCTGACTGGGGTCCGTTAGATCTTTAGGCTTAATGTGCTAAAGGACATAACATGCGGTCAGGACACAGAAGAAGGAGAGCAGAGGAGCCAGGGGGTTTGGATGGGGGGGGGGGGGGGGGGTGGGCACAGCCAAGACAGGTGTGTGGTGAGAACCATGGTGGAGTTAACAGGGACCCCCAATGTTTCACCAAACTTTTTGATTCTAAATATACACTGGGGATACCAAGTATCTGACCTTCACCAATCAGTGATGTTGAGGAGATGCTAGGAGTTACATGCCTCTGGTCCCATGGTTGTCCATGGTTGTCCATGGTTGTCAAGGTAAACATGTTCCATTCTTGTTAGGGCTGCTATAGGACTATAGGGCTCTTCCCAGCCACCCAGAAGCCCCCAAGTACCTGGATCCCGTAAGTCCACAAGCTTATAATTATAATACAATCGTCCGCACCAGACTGATGTTTTTGTAACAACATTTCTATTATTAAAATAAATCTATAGAATTTAATGTTTTTGTTTCTTCATTTCCCATAAATACAGAAACCTTGAAATTCCATTCTAAAGGTGAGGAAAACCTTTCTATGCCAATTGTATGTGGCGTTTTCTCGCCTGCGGATAAATACCTCCAAAAACTCCATCCCTTGCCACCGAGTGATTTATGGTGCAGATGTAAGGTCCTAATGGAAGTATTACTCTTATAGAAAAATGGGATTTATTTCCATCCCTGTGATACACTCAAAGGAAAACATACATTGTACACGGACCCGACCTAATCGCTGTAAAGACCTTCTCATCCTTCCAGAGTGAATTAGCTCAAGTGTGATCATCTATGAGCTATAGGACGAGCATGAAGAATCATAGAGCAGATGAAAAATAAAGGATTTCAAATGGTTCTGGTTCTAGTTCTGTGATATATACAGTAAATAGGGGATTTATGGTGTTTCTTGTCACATGGTTATAGGACAATGTATATACAGGGATTACAGTAATAGCCAATACTATATAGTGGACATATAGGGGCATTAGGAAAGCAATGATTGGATATAAAACACCACCTGATTTATCCAACAAGTTTGTCTTTTTCCATGTTCCAGTTCCGGTGTCCATGTGCTCATTGTGCTTTGCTTTAGGGTAAGTCTTCAATATAAAATCAAGGTCAACCCCTTTAAGCCAAAGTGGGAAAGTGGAAAGAAGAAATATTAGTCTTTTTTAGAAAGCATCGCTTAGAATTCACATCATGGCATGAACCTTACTGTGATAAGTGCACTTCCCAAGAGTGGAGCATAGACCACTCATACCATTGGGATTGATGATTTATACCATTGGAATTGATGGTTCGTACCATTGGGATTGATGATTCATACCATTGGGATTGATGATTTATAACATTAGGGTTGATGATTCATAACATTGGGATTGATGATTCATACCATTGGGATTGATGATTCATAAGATTGGGGTTGATGATCCATAACATTGGGATTGATGATTTATACCATTGGAATTAATGATTCATAACATTGGGATTGATGATTTATACCATTGGGATTGATGATTTATATCGCTCACCTTGTCTTCTCCCAACAATCGGAAAGGGGATTCATCAGAGAGAATGACTTTCCCCCAGTCCTCAGCGTCCACTCCCTGCACCTCCTGCAGAATATCAGTCTGTGACAACTATCTCAAAAGGACATTAAAAACGTAAACTTTATTAGGACAACGTTAAAAGTGTTCGTGGGGCTGCCTACAATTCTATTTTATAATGAGGCCAGAAAACAAGATGGACATACATATATTGTAGTATAGAATCCAACACACTAGAGGTTTCTGTGCAAAGACAATGGTGCTGTATTAAATGGTTGTACACACACCTATCGCACCTAAACACTCAACCAGTGTAATAAGCAGTGTTGGAGGCCATTCATCCACAACAAAAGATGGTACTAAACCCTCATGGTACTTGTGTCAGTTCACACATGAGGGTCTGTACCTAGTGTGACCATACGTCAATAAGTGCCTGACGCGTTTCCCCGCTACATATACTGAAGTAGCGGTTCATCAGAGGAGTATTACGATAACGACCCCCTAACTCTCAACTATCTTTACTAGCCTTAAGCATTGATGTCAGCCTGCTAGCTAAGCTAGACTACAGAGGGGTCGGTCACATTGGTATGGTGACATACGCTGGCATTTGTTTGGCCGCCAAACGCGGGGAAACGCGTCAGGCACTTATTGACGTATGGTCACACTAGGTACAGACCCTCATGTGTGAACTGACACAAGTACCTAACCATGAGGGTTTAGTACCATCTTTTGTTGTGGATGAATGGCCTCCAACACTGCTTATTACACTGGTTGAGTGTTTAGGTGCGATAGGTGTGTGTACAACCATTTAATACAGCACCATTGTCTTTGCACAGAAACCTCTAGTGTGTTGGAGACTATACTACAATATATGTATGTCCATCTTGTTTTCTGGCCTCATTATAAAATAGAATTGTAGGCAGCCCCACGAACACTTTTAACGTTGTCCTAATAAAGTTTACGTTTTTAATGTCCTTTTGAGATAGTTGTCAATTTTGAAGTTTGGACATAAACCACCACTATCGATATATCATTTTTTGAATTTTCCAGAATATCAGTCTGTCCCTGATGGTTTCTGGAGAGAAGCGGCTTCTTTTCTGCCCTCCTGGACACCAGGCCTTGCTCCAGGAGTCTCCGCAGTGTCACAGTGCGTGCAGATGCCTCACACCTGCTGCTGCCATTCCTGAGCTCTGCACTGCTGGGAGCCCCATCCCCAAGCTGAGACACTTGTAAGAGTCGGTCCTGGCGCTTGCTGGTCCTTCTTGGGCGCCTGGAGCCTTTTTGGTAACAATGGATCCTCTCTCGTTGAATTCCTTGATGATGGGATAGAGTGGTGACTGAGGTGCAATCTTTCTAGCTGCGATACTCTTACCTGTGCGACCAGTTTTGTGCAGTGTAATGATGACTGCACGTGTTTCTTTAGAGATAACCATGGGTAACAGAAGAGAAACAATGATGCCAAGCTACTAGTGGAAAATTCCTTGAATTCCAGTGGTTCACAAAGCATAATGGCTATCACCAGCGGTAAGTGACATGTACTGTACACCATGTAGCATAAAGGATGGGATCTATACAAATCTCACTCAGACGCTGCCTAAAAGATTTAACCATTGCAGTACATTCTGCTGCAGGCATTAATCCGGAACTTCTCTCTGCCGCAGACATTCTGTAGGGATTCCGCTGTGGGGGAACCTTGGCTAAGATAAGAGAGTGACTCAAAAGTGGTAAAACATTTGTAAAACATTTGGCCTTCATGAAGTCACCTGACCACATCCAAATATGCCCCTCGCTATGTAGAACATTATTCACTATAACAAGATCCTAATTTTCTTAATTAATTAATGCAAAACTACTTAATTCTTCATTAGTCGGCATAAAGATAAGATTCTAAAATAAAAGTTCCATATCTACTATCATAAAAAATGAAATTTGGAAAACACAGAAAAAAATCTTCAAAAATATCTCAAAAATATCCATAATTTGTCTCATTGTAAAAGGAAAATAATTGAATTTCGACAGAACGATAAAGATTTGTAAATCCACACAAGTTCCCGAAGAACCGCCTGGAATTATCTCGCTGCCGTATTAAAATGTATGAAAGCAGCGACATTAGTTTATGAAGCAGAAATTATTATTCTGGAGATGTGCGGGAGCCATCGCATTCAAACAAATCTGCAGATTAGCGCTGGCAGAACGCGGCACAATGGCCAAAGCTGAAACTATTGAGACGCAGGAGGGAGGGGGGAGCGCTGCAGATAGAAAATTAAAAAACCCAGGATATCCAGGGACATAAACATCACGTACACACAAGTAGGAGCCAGAATGATGGGAAATCCCAGGTCCGGCAGCATGAGGTCCATGTAGAATGAGAATGTACTGAGAAACATATCAGGTTTACATTAAATTTATGAAAATGTTTGTCCAAAGTCAGTATTACCCCATAGATAATTGATTTCAGTTATCAAAATTTTGACCAATAGGCTGGTACAGAATGATCTTAAAGGGGTTGACCGCTTACAACCTTTCCCTGTTCTCAAAACCAAAAACGACAAAGAACAGAGAACAAGTTAATTGTTATATAAAATGTATCTCTTTATTAACTATAATCTATAAAAATATGTAGAAACAATGAATTCAGGACGAGGAGCGCAGGTAACAGACTATTGGTAGTAAACCCATTAACACTTAAATAACTGATAAAGTGCACTTTGGACAACGTAATAACCAAACTACCACCCACCCTTCAGAGGCTTGTTGTTGGGTGTAAAACGGTCACAGCATATTTTAATGGCACATCCTTGTGGAAAACAGCTTGGCCAATTTAAGCCATCAGGTTTTATAAGGCACCAACGGTAGATATTATTTGCACACCACCACCAGGAGGGGTATGCCCAGCCGGACTTCCGGCTGGCAGGTCGTCCACCTGGTAACACAATTGTCTCCTTTTCCACCACAAGGAGGGCAGTGTACTCCTATACTGCACTCCGACCACCAACCAACAAAAACAAAGCCTGTTCTATGCAGTCCTGAAGGCCCGACAAGAAAATGTCGAGGCCAATGTCATTTAAGTGCACTCCGTCCTCCCTCATCAAGTTCGCATTATCCCCCTTCAGCTGCCGATGGCGAACCACTACACCAAACCGGGATCTAACAAATCTGGCCATACGGGAATTAACTATCTGCCTAGCGCGATCCACGGCCCCAGAGTCCATAGCCCCCTGCCATACTACCCTTGGGACTATCTCGGACCACACCAGGACCATTTTGGGGAAAAAGGATATATGAGCGCATCAGCGCGAGCAACTCAGCTGCCCTGGTAAGGTACAAATCATTCCCCCCAGCGTGTATCACTAATATAACTGGGCCGGCTGCAGAGACACTGATGTTGACAACCTCCTTAAGGACCTGAGACCACCTCAGGCCCCGAATCCCTCTCCAATGCAGGTTAACACCTCGGAAGCAAAGATTTCTGCCGCCAGGCCGTATTTCCGCGCTTTGCGCTGCCCAGAAAACGTAGGAATGACCTAATAACCAAACAGACGGCACCTGGCGTTGCTGCTGAGCAGAACCTAAAAAGAGAAAAAACATTAAACCAAAATCACTGTAACAAGTCCGGCCTGATGTACCTAGAAAAACAAGCAGATCGCCACCTCTATGCGCATCACTTCCGAATCGGGAAGGCCTGCCCTGGCCGCTTCCGTAGCGGAGCCAATGCGGAACGAGTGCATACCATACTCCGAAGGGATCATGCCCGAGACCTCCAGGCATTTCATAAACACCGAGGCGATCCGACTCACTAGTGGACACCGGTCTCTCCACCACTATGGCCAGCCAGTTTACCCATGCCTTACCATATTGCTGCCACATTACCAGGGCCAATGACGCCCTCACCAAGGACATCAAACCTGGATCAAGTCAAGACCTGAACACGATATTGTATTGCAAGCAACGTAGCACCAGGTGACGAAGGAGAGATATCACTGGTAGAGAGGAAGAAGATAACTTGTTAATACAATAAACAACAGAAGAATTATCTGTCCAGAAACATATACTCAGATTTGCCATCTCCGGTCCCCAAATCTCAATAGCAACGACAATGGGAAACAGCTCCAGAAGAGTCAGGTTCCTACACAGACCAGATTGCTGCCACCCAACCGGCCACGGAGCGTCGCACCAACCGGTGCCGAAAAGCGGCCCGAAACCTGTCGAACCGGCCGAATCCGTGTACAGAGACAGCTCAGAATTGGGAACCAGGGGTGGCAGCCAAAAGGTCTGACCATTGTAGGTCAGAAGGAAGCGCCGCCACACCATCAAGTCCTCACGGAGAGAACAAGTGATACTAATGTGATGGTTAGGCCTAGTCGCGCCTCTTGTGGCAAGAGACAAGCGGCGGGAAAAAACCTGCCCCATGGGCATTATCCTGCACGCAAAAACCAGCATTCCAAGCAGGGATTGGACCTGCCAAAGCGTAACACTGCATACCGAACAAAACCCATCTACCACGGACAGCAGGTGTTCGAGCTTCTCCTTAGGAAGGCGGAAGACCATGGAATCAAGCTCTATTCCTAGAAAAGTGATAACCTGGCTAGGACCCTCCGTCTTCTCCTCCGACAGGGGGACCCCGAAAAGCTGCATGAGGAAATGAAAAATGGATAACAAAAAGGAACACACTGGGCTATCCGCAGGGCCAATGAAAAGAAAATCATCAAGGTAGTGGGTAACAGAACGATGACCCGACTCCTGACACACTACCCACTGGAGAAAGGAACTAAACATCTCGAAATAACGGCAGGAAATTGAACACCCCATGGGCAGGCATGCGTCATAGAAATATTGACCGTCAACACAGCACCCCAAAAGATGGTAGCAGTCAGGGTGAACTGGCAACAGGCGAAATGCTGACTCGATGTCGGATTTTGCCATCAAGGCCCCTGGGTCGGCACTGCGCAATAGCACAACGGCCCTATCAAATGACGCATATGTCCCCGAGGATTCCTCTGGAAGGATACCATCGTTCACAGAGGAGCCCTTTGGGAACGACAAGTGATGTATCAGGCGATACTTACCCGGTTCCTTCTTTGGCACCACCCACAGTGGGGACACCCAAAAATTAGAAAAGGGGGGGGTAAATGGGCCAACTATGCGCCCCAAAACAACTTCTTTATACACCTTATCCCTGAGAACTTCAGTTAATTCACGGGCAGACTTCAAATTATCCGCGAAAAACCCAGACCTCTCCAAGGAAAAGGGGATAAAGAAACCAAACGTGAAACCCCCACACAGGGTGACCGCATCTGACTTATTGGGATACCTGTCTAGCCAAGGCCCCATTGCAGCTATGCTCACCGGGGTCCTTTTGTTCTTGACCGTGTGTATCCGTTCTACCCGATTTAATGGTGGGTCGAGTGCAACGTGAGGCGGCGTGCAAACCGCCGCAGGAGGAACATTCGTGCTTGTACATACACAAGCCGAAAAATTTACAATGGCCTTCGTTGAAGACTCTGCTCCAGGTCTAGACGGCCTGCCATTGGCATTCTATAAACATTATAGTAAGACGCTTTCTCCTATTCTAGAAACGGTTTACTCAGCAGCACTCACCGCAGGGACAGTCTATGGATCAATGACGGAAGCCTCTATAGTTTTGTTCCTTAAAAAGGATAAAAAAGAGTCAGAGATGGGTTCTTATAGACCCATCTCTCTGTTGAATTCCGATGTCAAGATCCTGGCCAAGATCCTTGCGACGAGGCTTCAGAAGGTCATCTCTTATATTATCCATCCTGATCAAAATGGATTTATTCCAGCCAGGGGTACAGCCTATAATCTTCATAGACTGTTTTCCGATATGCAATTAGGGATAGGGGAGGACCGCTCCATCCTGTCTCTGGACGCCACTAAAGCGTTTGACATGGTGGAGTGGCCCTTCCTATGGAGGGTATTAGAAAGATTCGGGATCGGAAGGGAGTTTATAGACTGGATAAAAACAATGTACCATTCCCCTAGAGCACGAATGTGTATAAATGGAATATACTCTGAGCCATTTCGTTTGTATAGAGGCACCAGACAGGGTTGCCCTCTCTCCCCCCTTCTATTCGCCCTTTTCGTAGAGCCTTTAGCTATTAAAATTTGCGAAGCAGAATGAATTAAGGGATGGGGGTGTGGAGGGGAAGCAGAAAAAATATCACTTTACGCCGATGATATCCTGCTGACCATTCACAATACAGGTAGCTCCATACACGACGTGATCCATTTGGTGAACGAATTTGGCTCTCTCAGGTCTGAGCATCAATTGGGAAAAATCCATCCTTCTCCCTATGGATAGCGCTGCCCAGGAGAGAGGAGATTTGGTTAAGGTCCTCAGGAGAGATGAATCGTTTAAATATCTGGGGATTTATGTTTCAGCGGATCTGGGACGTTTTGCTGATTTAAATATTATTCCGCTTATAACTAAAATTAGATATAGTATTAATGGCTGGCTCAAGTTACCTCTCTCCAGAGCAGACAGGGTAGGGATAGTTAAAATGGTTCTTCTCCCGCAGCTTTTGTATCCCCTCTCGGTCTCCCCGGTCTGGCTACCCAACAGATTGTTTAGACTAATGGAAGGATTAATCAGAGATTTAATTTGGGGGAAAAAATGCCCCAGGATTGCGCTGTCGTCTCTTTGCTGCCCAACAGAAAAAGGGGGGTTGGGGGTTCCATATCTCTTTGGGTATTTTATTGCAGCCCAACTTGCGTTTCTGATTACAAGGAGGGAGTGTAGCGCCTTTGGGAAGTTATTACAAATAAGTGAGTTTACTAGGGATTCAATTTTTAGCCTTTTGGATAGTGGGGAACTTGGGCACGATAGATATAGAGGCACTTATATGGGGAAATTGTTGGATAAGAGTTGGATTGCGTATAAGAAAATTAGAGGTATTCGAGGTATTTTTTGTTACACTCTAATATGGGGGAATTATCACTTTGAAGAGTTTAGATCCATTCCGGATGGTAGATATTGGATGATAAGGGGGGTAAAATTTTTCACACAATTTACCAATTTAGATTATTCACAGAATTTTTTAGATGCTCTCACACTAAATAGAAGAGTTGATATATGTTTTTTAAAACTCTTTCAATTGCAGCATGCATATAATTCGGTAGAGGACAAAAGCAGGTTTAACTTATGCACAGACGCAGGGGTAGAATTTTTATTGGGATCCTCCACTGGGAATAAGGTGGTAGCACATGTTTATAGATATCTAATCCAAGGTCTCGCAAAAGGAGTTACTCATCCTTCTAAAAGAAAGTGGCAGGAACATCTGGGCGCTTTTGGAAAAATGCTATAAGAGTATTGGGCTGTCTTCCCTCTCTTGGAATCATAGAATGGTACAATTTAATTTTGTGCACCAATTGTATTATTCCCCTTATAGCCTATTTAGAATGAAACTTAAGAGACAATGCGACTTGTCTGCGGTGCAACCTGGAGAATGCGGATTTCGTTCATGTATCTTTTGTATGTAATAAAGTATATGTCTACTGGTCCAGGGTCTTCCCCGCACCATCCAGGTTGCTTTGCTCAGCCTTCATCAGCTTTGTAATAGGGAAAGGGGGAAAAAGCTGGGGGTCAACAAGGTTCTCCTGTTGGCAAGATTGGTGATTGCACGAAAGTGGGGGAGTCCGACTGCCCCGTCCCCGGAAGAATTCTTAGGAGAAGTGGAGAAGTGTAAAAAATATGAAAGATTGATGGCGGTTAAGGGAGGACATTTGAATAAGTGGAAAAAGATCTGGTGTATAGAGACTGAGAACTAGTGAAGGACAGTAAGATAGCAAAAGTATGTGCATCAGCAAAAGGTCTGTATCAGGGACATTAAATGTTAGTTTGTCTTTCCTTTTCTCTTCCTCACGGCAGAAGGGGTGGGTAGGAGGGGGGGGAGGGAAGGTCGCGGGAGCTTTCGCGGTGCTCAATTGGGTTGCAAGCTCCCTTTGTTACTTTATGATTGGAATAAAACTTTGATATAATGTTTATAATGTTTTGTAATCCACGATGCCAATGTAAATTCATTATTTTCATAATAAAAAAAAAAAAAAAAAATTGCGCACTCTTATGCGGACTACCTCAGGGCCCAGTACCACGTCCCTTCTCAGAAGGCCACCGGGGCGAGAGAAGGAAAGGGGGACCAGCTCCCCAATGCGAAAGACACCGAATAAGGAAAAACTAAATGCCAAGGAAAAAAGTAACGACTCATGCTCGGATGAGCATACCACCGCACACGCCTGCACTAGGGAGCAGAGCAAAGTAAAAGATACCAGGCGGCGGCAGTCGTCAGACACTCCCTCCTGTTTCCAACCCGTCAGTATTTGACGGACTATGAAAACCTTGGTGACATGCACCCATCCCAACAACTGGAAATGGAATGAGATGCCAGCAAGGCGCCTCTGTGCCACAGAGCCAGATACCTGACTGCCCCGCAGAACGGGCAGGTATTGGCACGTAACATCAAGGCAATCCGACTCACTAGTGGACACCGGTCTCTCCCCCGCAATGGCCAGCCAGGTTACCCACGCCTTACCATATTGCTACCACGTTGCCGGGGCCAATGACCATTGCCGGGGCCAATGACGCCCTCACCAAGGACATCAAACCTGGATTAAGTCCCACTGCAGGGACGGACACTTCCGCCCCTCCGGGAGGGACGAAGGCAGCAGGGACTGGAATTTCTGCCAATGAAACCGAGATAAAGAGTCAGCAACAGAATTCAAAACACCCAGGACATGACGGGACCTGAACACGATATTGTATTGCAAGCAACGTAGCACCTGACAAAGGAGAGATAGCACTGGTAGAGAGGAAGAAGATAACTTGTTAATACAATAAACCATGGAAGAATTATCTGTCCAGAAACATATACTCCGATTTGCCATCTCTGGTCCCCAAATCTCAATGGCTACGACAATGGGAAACAGCTCCAGAAGAGTCAGGTTCCTACACAGACCAGATTCCTGCCACCCAACCGGCCACGGAGCGGTGCACCAATCGGTGCCGAAAACCGCCCCGAAACCTGTCGAACCGGCCAAATCCGTGTACAGAGACAGTTCAGAATTGGGAACTGGTGGTGGCAGCCAACAGGTCTGACCATTGTAGGTCAGAAGGAAGCGCTGCCACACCATCAAATCCTCACGGAGAGAACAAGTAATCCTAATGTGATGGTTAGGCCTAGTCGCGCCTCTCGTGGCAAAAGACAAGCGGCGGGAAAAAACCCGCCCCATGGGCATTATCCTGCACGCAAAGACCAGCATTCCGAGCAGGGATTGGACCTGCCGAAGCGTGACCCTGCGTACCGAACAAAACCCATCTACCACGGACAGCAGGCGTTCGAGCTTCTCCCTAGGACCATAGCCACCGAACCAAGCTCTATTCCGAGAAAAGTGATCACCTGGCTAGGACCCTCCATCTTCTCCTCTGACAGGGGGACCCCAAAAAGCTGCATGAGGAAACGAAAAGTGGATAACAAAATGGAACACACTGGGCTGTCCGCAGGACCAATGAAAAGAAAATCGTCAAGGTAGTGGGTAACAGAACGATGACCCGACTCCTGACACACTACCCACTTGAGAAAGGAACTAAACATCTCGAAATAACGTCAGGAAATTGAACACCCCATGGGCATGCAAGCGTCATAGAAATATTGACCGTCAACACAGCACCCCAAAAGATGGTAGCAGGCAGGGTGAACTGGCAACAGGCGAAACGCCGACTCGATGTCGGATTTCGCCATCAAGGCCCCTAGGCCGGCACTGCGCAATAGCACAACGGCCTCAAATGACGCATATGTCACCGAGAACTCCTTTGGAAGGATACCATCGTTCACAGAGGAGCCCTTTGGGAACGACAAGTGATGTATCAGGCGATACTTACCCGGTTCCTTCTTCGGCACCAACCCTAGTGGGGACACCCAAAATTAGTAAAGGGGGGGGGAGGAAAATGGGCCAACTATGCGCCCCAAAACCACTTCCTTATACACCTTATCCCTGAGGACGTCAGGAATTTCACGAGCAGACTTCAAATTATCTGTGAAAACCCAGACCTCTCCAAGGAAAAGGGGATAAAGAAACGAAACGTGAAACCCCCAAGCAGGGTGGCCGCATCTGACTAATTGGTATACCTGTCTAGCCAAGGCCCCATCGCGGCTACGCTCACCGGGGTCCTTTTGTTCTTGACCGTGTGTAACTGTTCTACCCGATTTAATGGTGGGCCGAGTGCAGTGTGAGACGGCGTGCAAACCGCCGCAGGAGAAACATTCGTGCTTGTACTTACACAAGTCGAAAAATTTACAATGGCCTTCGTTGAAGAGCCAGCAGGCTCTGGGTGACTGAAAGGGGGGTTTTGGGAAACCATAAGCCGCAGCCATACGTCCGCTGCTTTTACCCCCCATCCTATATCCGGATTTAATGCGTCTACGAAAATCCTCATCGTAGCGCCACCAAGCTGCAACCCCGTGTGTCTTATACGACGTATAGATCACGTCCATATATGTAAAAAGCTCGGCACAGCGCTCCGGATGCTTCTCACCCATCACACAGCCGAGCACCATAAAAGCTTGCAACCAAATATTTATGGTTTTCGCAACTCTGGGCTTACGCTCCTGGGGCTTCTCGGACCAAACCCTCCTCTCTCTATCCACGGTGTGCTGATCTGCGACGAACTCAGCTGCCTGGTACGGCACCCTCATTCCCCTCCAGCGGAATCACTCATATATGGCCGGTGCAGAGACCACTTGATGTTGACACCTCCTCAGGACCTGAGACCACCTCTGGCCCCGACATCCCTCTCCACTGCCGGTTAACACCTCGGCCGCCAAGATTCTGCCGCCCGGGGCCTTATTTCGCGCTTTGCGGCTGCCCCGCAACCCGTCGGACATGCCCTACTCCACCAAACCGACGGCACCTGTCGTTGCTGCTGAGCGACCCCTCACCCGAGACAAAACCATTAAACCCAACCTTCACTGTACCACGTCCGGCTGATGTACCTAGCAAAACAAGCCGATCGCCACCTATAGCGCATCACTCCGAATCGGGACGGCCGCCTGGCCGCTCGTAGCGGAGCCAATGCGGAACGAGGCATACCATACTCCGAAGGGTATGGCCCGCGACTTCCAGGCAGTTCACAATCCGAGCGATCAGACTCACTCGTGGAACCGGGTCGCCCCCACTCTGGCAGCAGTTACCATGCCTTGCCCTATTGCTGGCCCCATTCCAGGGCCACTACGCCTCCCCTCTGGCCCTCAAACGGGCTCACGTCCCGCCCTGCCACCGATCTTGTCTGGCCCGTCACGTCGCCCCCCGGGACGAGGAGGAGATATCACGGTCGCGCGGGAAGCCGATACCGTGTTAATCAAGAAAACACAGAAGACTTATCTGTCCGAAACCTTACTCAGCTTTGCCATCTCCGGTCCCCACTCTCACTCGCAACGACACTGGGAAACAGCTCCAGAAGCGTCAGGTTCCACCCAGCCCGCTTGCTGCCCCCCCCCCGGCCGGCGGTCGCCCCCCCGGTGCGCACGCTGCCCGAAACTGTGCCGGTGACTTCCGTGTCCCGCGCCCGCTCCGCCTGGGCCCCCGGGGTGGCCGCCCCCCGGTCTGACCCTTGTCGGTCAGACGGACGCCGCCACACCCTTCACGTCCTTCCGGAGAGACCCTGCTTCCTCATGTGATGGTTGGCCCTAGTCGGCCTCTTGTGGCCGCGCCCAGCGGCGGGTCCCACCCTGGTCATGGGCCGTACTGCCGCCACAACCAGCATCCACGCAGGATTGGACCTGCCAGGTAACCTGATCCGAACACCCACCCACTACCCCGGCCCGCCGGTGTTCTGCGTTTCCCTTCGAGCGGGGCAGGCCCTGGACTCACGTTATCTCTCGCCCCGTGCCCCCTGGCAGGGCCCTGTCTTCTCCTCGCCAGGGGGGCCCCCCAGCAAAGCTGCATGAGGACCTGCCCATGGCGCACTCCCAGGCCCCCACTGGGTCTATCGCGGGCCCATGACCGATACTCATCAAGTAGGGGTCACCGCCCGAGCCCCGCCTCTACCATTTCCCTGGGCCCGGCCCTCCCTTCGCCCTCACCGGCCGGACCTTGCACCCCCCTGGCGGCCTGGTCTGAATCTTGACCCGTCAACACAGTACCCCACCCGCTGGTGCCGTAGGGTACCTGGCCCCCGGCGCACTGTGGCTCGATGTCGGCTTTTTGCCATCAGCCCCTGGCGGCACTGCGCCCTAGCCCCCCGGCCCTATTCCCTGCCGCTCTGTCCCCGAGGATTCCTTGTAAGGATACCCCTGTTCCCGGGCGCCCCTGTGGGCCGCCCCGTGATGTTCAGGAGATCCTTACCCCGGTTTCTCTTTGGCCCCCCCCCGTGGGGCCCCCCCAACCTTCGCACAGGGGGGGGTCCATGGGGCCCACCTAGTTCCCGCCCCAACCCCTTCTTATCCCCTCTCCTGCGCACTTCCGTATTCCCGGGCAGACTTCAACTCGGCACACCCCCGCCCCCTCTCACGGAAACGGGGCTCACGCAACAACCGTGAACCCCTCCAATACCGGGGACCGCTCTGATCTTGGGCTACCTGTCCGCCAAGGCCCCATGCAGCATGCTCCCGGGTACTTTGTTCTTGAGTGTGTCTCCGTTTCCCGATTAATGGTGGGTCGCGTGCAACGTTTGAGGCGGGTGCCACCCGCGCAGGAGGAACCTTCGGTGTTACTCCCCAAGCCGAAACCTTTACCTGGCTTCGTTGCAGAGCCAAACAGGCCTTCGGTTCGCATCAATCGGAGCTAGCTGTGGGGTAAAAGCAGCGGACGTGTGGCTGGTCTATTGTTTCCCCCCACCACCCTGTCGCACCCGGCCACTTCGCATCGCAACTTCCGTGGGGGGAGGGGCCGTTGCTGAATGATACGGGGGTGTTTTTGGGAAAGCCCTCAGGACGCAGCCCATCGCTGCTTGCCCCCCACATCTAGCCTAGCCTTCATGCCTCAGGCGTCTCCGACAACCTCCTCGTGCGCACCACGCTCACCCCCGTGGTCTTATACGCCGTATATGCTTATGTCCATTATGTCAAAAGTCAGACAGCGCTCCGGATGCTTCGCACCCACAACAGCGCGCACCATAAAAAGCTTAGTCTGGACCTTATAACAGACAGCGCCTACGAAGGGTGGAGTCATGGTAGTGGGTGCAGGGGGGGGTGTACAACAAGAGTCAGGTACCACGTGCTGGGGAGGTCCGATATAAGATGGTGTGCTCACAAGAGAGCAACCAAGACTACAGGAGCAGAGAAATACGGCGTACATGCGTGCCGGTGTTCGGGTACTGGCGTGATAGATACACTGGCTACATGCGATCAGATGGCGACTGGTGGGGAGGGGAATGTGCAGTGGAGAAAGGGGGCGTCGGGTATGCAGAGGACAGACTCGCAACGTCCGAATCCAAGGCCTGCACAGCGCTGAGCCGCTTCCGTGCGGAGCCAATGCGGAACAAACACAACGAGCCTGCCTACCATACCTCCGAAGGGATCATGCCCGAGACTCCCCCGGCTTGCATAAACAAAACCCAACACCCGAGCGCCGATCCGACTCACTATTGGACACCGGGTCTCATCCACTAGCACCCCTATGGCAAGCCTTTAAACCATCACGCTACTAACCATATTTCCGCGCCACACTACAGGGCCAACTGACGCCCCTCCACACCAATGACATCACAGAACCTGGATCAATTCCAAGACCTGACACGATAGTGTATTTGTCAAGACAACGTAGCAGACATACCAGTTACGACAGGAGAGATTCGCTGGTATCAGAGGCAGAGATAAACCTTGTTAATACATAAACACAGAGAACTTATCTGTCCAGAACATTACTCCAGATTTGCGCCATCTCGTCCCCCAAATCAATAGCCAACCAATGGGAGGAACAGCTCCAGAAGAGTCAGGTTTCCTACACAGACCCAGCTTGCTGACCAACCCCCAATCTCCCGGCCCACGGAGGTCCGCACCAACCGTGCCGAACAAGCGGTCCCCCGAAACCCTGTCGAACAAAATCAGCTGCCGATCCGTGTACATAGACAGCTCAGAATTGGGAACCCAGGTGTAGGAGCAAAAGGTCTGACCATTGTAGGCAGAAGGAGCGCCGCCCCACAAACGCAACTCCTCACGCACCCCTCATGTCCTCAACGGAGAGAACAAGTGATTACTAAAATGTGCTGGTTAGGCCTCTGTCGCGCTCTGTGTGCATACGGAGACAAAGCGGCCCGGGAAGAAAAACCTGCCCTGGGCATTATCCGTGCACCCGCAAACACCCACATTACCAGCAGGGATTGCGTACTGCCAAAGCGTAACACTGCATACAGAAACAAAAACCATCTATACGCCACGGACAGCAGGTGTTCGAGCTTCTCTTAGGGAAGGTCGGAAAGACCTGGAACAACTCTTTCCTAGAAAAGTTGATACCTGGCTAGGACCCCTCCGTTCTCTCTTCCCTCCGACAGGAGGGACCCCAAGAAAGCTGCATGAGAAATGAAAAAGTATACACAAAAAGGAAACACATCTCCGGGCTAACACTCCCCCGCCAAGGGCCAATGAAAACGATAAATCATCACGATCGTGGGGTTTAACAGACACGATACCCCGACTCCTGACACACTACCCACTCTGGAGAAGGTACTCAACATGCCTCGATAACGGGCCAGGAAACTTGACACCATGCAGGACAGGTCCAAGTGCTCATATAATACTGACCGTCAACCCGTTACAGCACCCAAAAGATGTGTCGTCATGGTGAATGGCCACTAGGGCGAAATCGCTGACTCGTATGTCGATTCTTGCCATCAAGGCCCTGGTCGGCACATCCGTCGGGCCAACTAAGCCAAGCCGACCATCAAATGCGTCATGTCCCCGAGGATCCTTCACTGGAAGGTACCAATCCGTTCACACCAAGAGCCCTTTCGGACTAGACAGTGATGTATCGAGGCGCCGATACTTACTCACGGTTCCTTCACTTTGGTCACCCCACCCCCATGGGGACCACCCAAAATTAGAAAAGGGGGTGGTAAATGGCCAACTATGCGCCCCAAAAACTTCTTTATACACCTTCCATCCTGGCAACTTCAGTTTAATGTCCGGCAGACTTCACAATTATCCGCGACAAACCCAGAGCCTTCGTCCAAGAACAAGGGGATAAGAAACCAATGACGTGTTAAACCCCGCCACAGGGGTACACAGCTTACTGACTATTGGATACCTGTCTAGCCAAGCCCACTTGCCAGTATGTCACAGCCGGGGTACCTTAGTTTGTGTCCTTGACGTGTTGGAATGTACTGTATCGTATCTACCCGATTTAACTGTGGGTCGCGAGTGCAATCGTGAGGCCGTGCGCTGACCGAACCCCGCCATGCGTAGGACCATTCGTGCTTGTACATTACCCGTCCCGATTAGATGCTTCGTTGAAAAATCAAAAGTATGAGGCAACAGCTCGAGACGCTTGCATTAAATCGGAGATAGGATGTGGGGTAAGCTAGCAGCGGACGTCGGTGCTGCGTCTTAGTGGTTCCAAATAAAAACTGTCAGCCAACGGCCACTCTCGCATCCGAAACTTCAGACTGCGGGAGGGTGGAGTGGCGCTTATTGGCTGAATAGGGTTTTTTTTGGGAAGCCATAAGACGTCACCACCAGTCCGCTCTGCTTTTACCCCACCATCCTATCCCGCGTTAATGCATAGCTTCACAAAATCCTCATCGTAGAGCCACCCCCACTCCGCACGAACAATATCACCCAACTGGGCCCACGCGCCTAATTACACTCTTACACCCACCTTTTTCACCCCCCCGCCACCCCCCCTCTTATGGCGGGGGGGGGGGCTGGCGGGGCGTCGTATCGTCTAGTCCAGTACTATGTAAAAATCTGCATCACAATCCGTCTCCGACTTATGTCTCATCTCCCTAAATAGCACCCCTCCCCCGCGTCCATCACGACCTCTACACAAGCTTGCAGCCAATTATTTATGGTTTTCGCAACTCTGGGCTTACGTTCCTGAGGCTTCTCGGACCAAACCCTGCTCTCTCTATCCACGGTGTGCTGATCTACCGAAACTAGGGTCCAAATGTCCAAATAGGCATTTGCCCAAATCTTCTCTTTTACCTCTTGGTCTAAATGCGAACCCGGAGGACTGACTGCACAAAACACTGAATCCTTGTGCACCCCTGCCGGCTGGGGTGCAGAGGCAACAGAGGGGGCGGGCACAGGGCCAGAGGGGGGGAACCTATCCAACAGCGATTTTATTGACTGCAATATCTCCGCCCCCACCCCAGGCTGACCCCCATCACCCTCCCCCCCAAGCCCCAGTGAACTGAAACTCACCAGATCCTGAAGCTGCTCCTGGCACGCTGGCGGACGGAGCTGGGGCTGCAGGCAAGACCGGATGCTGATCCAAACTCTGGACCCCGGAAGACCCCCTGCGGTCCCGTCGCGGCCGCTCCCGACCACAGGACCCAGGCACCTCGGATTCGCTGGATGGCATGTCTGAAAATGACAGGGAGGGCCATCTGGAGGATCTGGACCGCCTGTGGGGGCGGCTACGGTGCCTGTGGTGGATTGGGCACCGCTACTCGTTCCGGCTGCGTCGCGGCATTGAATTCCTCCGAGGAGGCAGGAGAGCTCGCCCGCATGCCCATATCGCGAAATGGCGGCTGAATGGGAGGAACCGGAAGTGCGGATGGCCGGGCGGAAGTGACGTCATTGGGGGCGGAGCCAAGAGCGGAGACAACTGCAGCTGTGCGGCGGCGCCCGCACCGACCGGGGTGCCGCTCCGCTTCGAGGGTGCGTGTCGGATTGCGATCGCGAACCCCCGCCACGGACCCCGGACCTGGGTAAGTGAGAGGCGGGAGTAGAGGGGGGGGACGGGCTCAAGCACGACGGCGCCCGCAAGCAGCGCGCGGGCCATTGAGCCGCCCGTGGGGGTTCAGGCGGGGGCATAACCGCCACAGGAGCCGATGCCTCAGGGGACACTACCTGGGAAAGCCAGCCTACACCCTCTTTCCTAACTCGATGAGGGGATCGCCCATGATACCTGGCAGGGAATTCTGCTCACAGCTATGCCAAGCTTGAGGTGAAGTTCAAAGAGGCCGAACCCTAGACCACATCCCCCTTTTATACCCTAAAGTGACTGCTGGGAGAGGGAGGGGAAAACTCTGCATCATGGGAAACAGAACATCCCACCCCCTTCCTAAAGTGCATAATTAACCCCTCTGTACCTGAGTAAAACTATGGACACCAACAGTCTGAGTGCACCCTTCTTATGCAGTCGGGTGTACACTCCAGACACTCTACTTGGCATTGGTGATGTATTAGCTGTTATCTTGATATGTTGCACTTTTTTTCTGCCTTACTCTTACACATGTATTGTACACGCTGCCCGGTCTGTCTCTTATCTGCTTTTCTCGTCCTGAATTCATTGTTTCTATATATATATTAATAGATTATATTTAATAAAGAGATACATTTTATATAACAATTAACTTGTTGTGGACCAGGTTTCTCTGTTCTTTGTCTCTTTTGGTTGTGTAGTTCTCAGGATCTGTGACAGTTCTGGTGCATGAACATTTGTGCGTGACTGTTTTTGTGCCTCTTTCTGTTGTCTCTTTTTAGGTGCAGGTATCTCCCTGTTCTCAGCACGCTGCCAACTTCTATGGCTCAGAATGCGCAGGAGCTCCATAGAAGCCGGAGGGGCTGGTGCAAGGATGAAGATCTCCAGGGACAATACCTAACACTGATACAATGACTACTGTAGGTGCGGATGCTGTATATACAGTATATATATGTGAGTGTGAGCACAATACACCAAGCGCACATTCACATTTTGTTATATATATATTGGTGATATTGATCAGTGCAGAAAAGTTCCAATCATTAGATATAGTAAACTGAGTACCTAAAAGCTACGATCTGTTAAAAGCTGAGTATCCCTTTAAGATTGCTCTACACAGATACTAAGTGTCCTTTACAATGGGCTCATTCTGGAGACATGATGGCTTTTTCACAGACTGGAAATGGGAGGAATGGACATTGTTCTGCGGCGCGATGGTTGATGGGTCCTTTCTAGAGTACAGATAACATTTTTATAGTACGGAGGGTCCTGAGCTGATAATTGCAGGAGCTGCTGGAGCTGGGAGCCGGTACAATGAGCTGATAATTGCAGGAGCTGCTGGAGCTGGGAGCCGGTACAATGAGCTCATAAGTGCAGGAGCTGGTGGAGCCAGGAGCTAGTACAATGAGCTGATAAGTGCAGGAGCTGGTGAGGCTGGGAGCCGGTACAATGAGCTGATAAGTGCAGGAGCTGGTGAGGCTGGGAGCCGGTACAATGAGCTGATAAGTGCAGGAGCTGGTGGAACCAGGAGCTGGTACAATGAGCTGATAAGTGCAGGAGCTGTGAGCCGGTAGAATGAGCTGATAAGTGCAGGAGCTGGTGGAGCCGGGAGGTGGTACAATGAGCTGATAAGTGCAGGAGCTGGTGGAGCCGGGAGCCAATACAATGAGCTGATAATTGCAGGAGCTGGTGGAGCCGGGAGCCGGTACAATATGCTGAAAAGTACAATGAGCTGATTGCTCAGACGTTTCTTCTTCTGGTGAGCAATAACTTTGGGTAACTCCCATTTTATCCATAACCCGAGCAGCCGACCCGGGAGTCGCTTTCATCCGGCTCTAAACCTTAATGTTTTAATGGTAAATTTGAAGCTTGATCCGGTTCTGTTAGCAAAGATTTATCCTCACGTCTCTATCTGTTTTGCAGGATTTCCATGACAAATAAAGACCATAATGGCGTCTCCTTCACGACCACAAAGACTTCTCCCGGATTATTAGGAAAAGGAAGTGTAAGTTATTCTTATTGTCATATTTATGGACGAATAACACACGGATTATACAGTCACAACAACTCCGGATAATTGCAGCTATCAGGAAGGGCTGAAAAGTAACATAAATGTTTCTATTATCCCCTGTACTGTGACATCACTGTGTGTATTATCCCTGTACTGTGACATCACTGTGTGTATTATCCCTGTACTGTGACTCACTGTGTATATTATCACTGTAACTGTGACTCACTCACTGTGTGTATTATCTCGTCTGGTGACATCAACTGTGTTTATTATCCCGTACTGTGACATCACTGTGTGTATTATCCCCTGTACTACTGTGACATCACTGTGTGTATTATCCCTGTACTGTGACATCACTGTGTTATATCCCTGTACTGTGTACACTCAACTGTGTGTATTACCCGTACTGTAACATCACTGTGTGTATTATCCCTGTACTGTTCAATCACTGGGTGTAATTATCCCTTACTGTGACTCGCTGGTGTGTATTAATCCCTGTACTGTGGACATACTGTGTTATTATCATGTACTGTAACAATCGCTGTGTGTATTATCTCTGTACTGTGAACTCACTGTGTGGTTTATTCCCTGTACGTGACATCACTTGTGTATTATCTCTGTACTGTGACATCACTGTGTGCATTATCCCTGTACTGTGTAGTGGTATTATCCTCGTCAATTGCTGTTTGGATCCCTGTACTGTGACAGTCATGTGTATTATCCCGTACTTATTACTCACTGTATGTGATATCACCTGTGTGTGAATATCTGTGTGTACTATACCCTGTTTAATACCTGTGTACATCACTGTTGTCTACTGTACTGTACTCACGGAATCCTGTACTGTGACATCACTGTGTGTATTATCCCTGTACTGTGACATCACTGTATGTATTATCCCTGTACTGTGACATCACTGTGTCACCTCTGTGACACCTCTGTAAGTGGTTTCATATGAAGAGGCTATAAATGTTTGCACAGCGTCTTGTTTCCTCTTTTATCTCCTACTTGTTGTATTTTTAATGTTGATTATAATGGGAATAAGGAAGAGCCGCGGATCCTGGATCTTCTCTTTATGGCAAAACATCAGAAGTGATTGACGGAATCTTTAGAGCAAAACATCATCTATTGTAACTGTATAAAGCTGATTGAATTAATGTCCACAAATCCTAAAGAAGAAAAATGATACGATTCACAACCAAGCGAAAACACAGCAGAGCATTTCACCTTCCACATACACACACACAGCATACACACATACATACTCATACATACATATACATACTACCTAACACACCAGCATACACACAGCACTCATCACTATACAATACATACACACACACAAACACATACATACTCATACAGACATATATCAGCATACACATACATACACATACATATACACACAGCATACATCACATACATACACACATACTACAATACATACGCACTACACATGACACATACACATAACATACACATCCACCGCATACACATACAGTACATTACAGCATATCATACTACATTAATACAGCTACACATTCAACACATGACATACAACATAACCAAACACAGCACAACACTATACACATCCACAGCATACACTACATACACTGTACATATACGCATACCACATACATACCAGACCACAACAGCATACCACATAACATACACATATAGCATACATACAGACATACACAAACCACATACTCACATACATACATATACAGCAGACCATACACACCAGCAACTATACATACGCATACACATACACGTCACATACACAGCATACAAATAACACAGCCATACACATACTTATAGGCATTACACTACATACATATACAAGCATACCATACATACACATCCATACAACATACACACCATACCCTACATACCACATACATATACAAGCATACACATACATATAGCAACACACAGCATACCCATACATGACTCCATATAGCATACATACAGAATACACAAACCACATACATAACATACATAACAGCAAATACACATACATACATATACACACAGCATACACATACATATAGCATACACACATACATACACATATAGCATACATACAGAATACACAAACACATACACTCACCGGCCACTTTATTAGGTACAGCACACAAATACATACAGCATACATATACACACACACATATATATATATATATATATATCTTATATATAGATAACACTGACACATCATTACATACTTCTTACATGACATACGATATGTCCACTATCTCCTATCTCCCCCCGTCGAACCACTCGTAGTATCCACGAATCTCACAGGTCGAATGCCAATTTCACACTTAATCCCCGCCTGGCTCCTCTATGATCATCACTGCCCGGTTCCCCCATTCGATCACTCCTTCCGATCATATCATGATGCTCACAGCTTATCCGCCTCCGTTCCCTCGACGCTACATGACCTCTACCACTTAGTCACTGGGCCCTCTATACTCACTTACCCTGACGGATAAGATGTCACAGTTTCCCCCCTGCCTTTCCCATCCCGTACATTACTCATATAGTACCCTCACCCATCATTACCATCATTCATACTACTGGGAAATAACATAGTGATGTCACAGTTATCTCCCTTTCCCCCTCCCCTCTCTGACAATGAACCTCTGGCGATCCTCTAGTCACCTGCCTCATTAAGACACCTACCGGTGAAATATATGGCAGTATCTCCAGTGGCTCCTCCTCGTACAATGACCTCTATATAGATAACACTGACCCATCATTAACATCACTACTTGTGACAATAGATGATGGTCACACAGCTTATCATCCCCCCCCACCCGTCAATGACCTCTATATAGTATAACACCTGACCCATCATTACATCACTACTGACATTAATGATGTCCGCTTATCTCCTTCCCCTCCCTGTACAATGACCTCTATATGATACAACTGATCCTCATTAACCAAGTCCACTCACTGACACTGGGGAAATATGGTGAAGGCACTCTTAAAGTTTTCTGGTTTAAATGTGGAAATACCTGGGGATTGGTTCAGTTGTGTCAAAAAGGATGCCGGATAGGGAGTGAGGGGTAAGAAGGGTTGGTAAGGCTCCTGATTGATGGCGAAAAGTTGTCGGAAAAAGTTAATATTCCATCTCGCGCAGAGTCCGTAGGCCTGTTGTGGCGTCCTCCCCAAGCCATGCTTGGAAGGGGTAAGGCGGGAGGTGAGGGGTAGGGGGTTTAAGTTGAGTGGTTTTAGGGACATCGTTAAGCGGGCCCTACAGTGGAGGGACATGCCCCGCGAGAGTACAGACGGCTGTGGGATAAGTGGGGAATGGGGGGAAGCAAGGTTGCCCCGATCGTCGTTCGGTTCTCGTCGCTACCGCTTTCCCTTTCCGCCTTGCTCCGAGAAAGGGTCTCGTCTCTCTGATCCCCGTTAAGGTCAGCCCCATCCTTTCCCGCGGTTCCGACTACTTCACCCTAATCTTTCTTTTCCCACCGTCTTGGCGTCCTGCAATTGCCCACTGAGATCGGTCCACTGGGAGCGAGGCAATTTGGTATCTCCTCCTCCTCCCTGTAACAATGACCTCTATATGATACCACTACTCCTCATTACACCAGAACATCACTATGACATAAGATGATTCCACAGCTTCATATCCTGGTCCCCTCCCTGTACAATGACCTCTATATATATAACACTGACCCCTTCATTACAACAACTACAATCAAAACTCACTACTCATCACTACTTCCACATAACTTCCAGCGTAAGCCAACGATTGTCGTTAAGCGTTGTGGTGTAGTGCTTGTCACATCTTTCTCCCCCTGCCCCTCCTTCCCCTAGGGACCTCGAATAGATAACACTGACCCCTCATTACACTCACTTACTGACAATTAGATGATGCACAGTCTTGATCTCCTCCTCCTCCTGTACACATGACCTCTATCTAGAGTAACGACTGACCCATCAATCCATCATACTACTGACAATAGATGATGTCACAGCTATCCTCCTCCCCCTCCGCTCTCGTACATCTGACTCTCTACTATAGATACCTGCACCCATCATTACATCCTTACCGTGCACTAGATGATTCCAGCTGAGTTTCCTTCCCCGCTCCCTGTCAATACCTACCTGTATGATAACTACACAGGACCATCATTATCATCACTACTGACACTAGGATATATCACAGCGCTGCTCCTCCCCTCCCTGTACAATTACCTCTATATATGGAATCCACTGACCCTCTTAATCGCTACGCCAAAAGATGATGTCACCGCTTATTCCTTCCCCTCCCTGTCCCAATGACCATTTATATAGATATCACTGACCCAGTCATTACATAACTACTGGACATGATGATGTCACCGCTTATCCCTCCTCCTGTTACATGCACCTACTATATAGATACTCCTGACCCATCTACATCACTCCTGATATAGATGATGTCACACTTTGCTCCTCCACCCCCTCCTCCCTGTACAATGACCTCTATTAGATAATGACCCATCATTACATCGACTGGGTGTCTGGATCCCAATACACACCAGAGTGACAATTCTAAGCCCTTTAATACTAAATCCACATTCTCAACTAATAACCATAACACACACTCAGACTCGTTCCTTGATTGGGATATATGAAAATTGGTCACAGCTTTATTTTTAAAATAACAATTTCCCTCCAAAACTTAACTGTGAAGGCACTTGATTGTGAACGTGTTCACATTGGCCTCGCCGCTGTTATGCAGCTGTGACTCCAGTCTGCAATCGCCAACCGGCTTACCTCATTTTTACTCATTTCCCGCGCTGTTTACTTGAGAAACTGAAGAAACACTAAATAACAAGCTAAACAACACACCAATAGGGTGGGAGGTGGGGACCCGCTTCTCTGCCAAGCTTGTGACAAAGGAAGAACCCACCCCTCACCAGCTTAAATACCACACGCCAGTAGGCGTGAATAACTATGAGGTAGCAGGGGGGATGAGCTATAACCCACCCCAGTTAAAGTGCCACCTGAGCCCTTAACATAACCTTGCGTCAAACAAAAGAGGTCAGACACCAGTCTCAGGGGCCCCCTTCCCTTAATTAGTCAGGCGTACCCCCGACGACTGGGTTGTCATGGCATCCAATAACCCAATGTGAACTCTTCTAGCCCTTTAATACTAATCCACATTATCAAACGAATAACCATAAAACACACGCAGACTCTTCCTTTGTTGGGTATAAAAATTGGTCAAAACAAAAGTTTATTTTTTATAATAACCAATTCCAAAAACTCTAAACTGTGAGGCACTTGTTGTGAACGTCTCATTGGCTCCGGCCGCGTGTCATGACCACTGGACTCCCAGCTGCCAATCGGCATCCGAGCTTCACCTCCATTGCTCATTTTCGAGCGCACACCATCAGAACCGATGTACTCACAATACGTAGTCCTGCGACACACCACCCAACAAAAAGCGAGATGCTGGCTCTATACCATCTTGAATCCCGCGACAGAACAATATCTGTCCAAATCATTTAAATGAGACCCGTCTTCACGCATCAGATGTCATTATTGCCTTCCAATTCCCTGTGACGCACCACCACCCCACAATCGTCCCTGAACATACGGGCCATGGTTACTCGTGATTGAATGGTGCGGGTCTGGAAAAAGGCCCTCAGCCGACACACAGGAAAAGGGGAAGGGAAAGAAATGGCCGGAATTACAGGCAAGAAGAATCACGAGATCACACAATCTCCAAACGACCCACGTGGAATCATCCATCATAGGCCCGACCCAAACACAGATCCTACTTCCAAAAGAATGACAAAATGCGCAGGAAGGTACCACATGGTCCTGAGTCGCATTAACATGTAGTAAGGCAACTCCGCCCGGCGAACGTACAGATCCACAAAGATACATTCCCCCCCCTCGATGTGCAACAAAACGAGAAACCCCGAAGAGTGAAATCCAGTAGGTCCGAATTGCATGATTGGTAAGCAGAGGAAGCGCCGCTTGCGGGAAGCACCGAACTCCTATCGCAAACCGATGACATGCCCTGCGACCTCCCAAACTACCCCACTCAGCTATGGTGAAAACCCGAGAACTGCGCTGGCCGGTCGACCGGACGACTATGCAGGCCCTCTGGGTGCCCGGCCCAAAAAATATAGGAGTGGCCCAGGCCTCCAAACTCAAACCGCGCAGGTGCCATATAAAAGACTGCGCAAAAGTCAGACAACCCGGCGACTGCCTAGAAAAAAACAAAATTGACGAACTATGAATAAAACATGCACTTACATCAAATGACGTATTCCCGGCGCAAAAACACGCCAAGATCGCCATCAGCCCAATTTCCATGACTGGTCCGCATCCTGAAACCCCGCCCTGGCACCTCCGTTGCCGGCCCCTAATACGGAAAAATGAGTACCCGAGCATACTGTGGTCACAGCCGCACACAACACGCCTAAGGCATTTCCGGAAAATAGACTGAAATGATCACTACCGCGTGCTGGTGGAACCCTCCTCATGACACCTAAGTAACACAGCACAGGAACCAAGCTCTTTCGACCAGTGCAGATAAATTCCACGCATGGCTAAGGAGACCGGGAGGGTGAAGACACGATGGAGCCAAAGACGCGCGCGACGACTCCAAACTCCTTCCAGCGGCCCGAGCCTATAAACATCAAAGATCTTTGAGCGTCTCACCCGAATGCGAACGATACGCCGCACGCTCAAAGCCAACACGTCCCTTTTTGTAACCGCGGGGCTGTCGTGGCCGCAAAGGACGGGACACTAATTCGCCTCGTGCCGCACATGCGTCCGAAATGGGCCATGCTAAATGCCGTCGGTCAAAAAAGCGGACTCAATGAGGGAAGAACACACCACGGTACACGACAGGCCCCTTAATCAGGTCTCATAACAAAGCAAAAGAACTGGGGAAGCGGCAGGCGTGTGTCAAAAGGTCTCGATTCACGCCCGGGATTGTTGCTTCCCTACCGCAACCCTTCAAGGCTCACACTCTGATTAACAAGAGTCCTTAAGGTGGGTCAGCACAGCCCGAAAAATTGCCAAAAGAAGGTCACCCCGCTAGCGCAAACAGTGCGCCACTGACCCCGATATACCCTCATCCGCATACTCAACACCTAATACCTGAGGGTGCACGCCTTGTTCTCATGAGCATGATCCCGCCCTATAATCCCTATCGCTGCCCGCTTGCAACAAAGCCCACCCACGCAACTACCGATGTGCTGCCATGTTGTCTGGGGCCACCGAGTAACGAACCATCGCCGATCGATAAACCTGGATCAGGTCCTACCACATAGGGTAGGGCACTTGACACCCCTAGCCTATATCCGCCTCCCGGACACGCGCGTGCCGAAAACCTGACCAATCAATAGGGCTGCTACGGGTTCAAGAAATCAAGCGACATTGTTAACCCCGGTCACAGTAGCGTATGCACCCTGAACATGAGGTTCAACACACCAACTCTCATTGACATAGTTCCTCAGCGAGGCTAACGCTGGAAGGAATAAGAAGTCAGTTTGATTAACAGCAAACACACACTGAGACAGCCCACAAACTTATCCGTCTCAAAAGACAAAGAAAAAACAAAACAAAACCGCTTAATTCGCAAAAGTAAGGTGTCCCCGTAAAGTGCGCAACGGCGACAACAATCGGGATCTACACGCATTCGCAACTCTACGAGTCAAGATTGCGAACCAACGGCGATATCCGACCATAATCGTGGCGAAGGGGGGCCACAGGCTGCCGGCACACCAATGCGGAGCCGAATTCAGCGTCCCAAAACTCATGCCCGGCCCGCGAGCGTCCGTTAAAAGCGGACATCTCTGACGTTAGGAACGCTGGTGCCTGCCAACACGTCATGCCGATTAATAGCCGACCAGCAAACAACACTTTCACCATAAACCCGCAAATCATCCCCGATGCTGGGGCACAAATACGAATACGATGCATACATCTTGCAAACCCTTTTGTGGCCAATGGACAAGGCGCCGCAAAAAAACTCTGCCCATGGGCATGAAACCCGACAACTCAAAACGCAGCAAGCCAATAATGCCGATTGGGTCATTTTACCAGCAGCGTGACCTTCTGACCAGAGCAAAAACAACCCGTCGACAACTCCAAAACCTTTCCGCTGTCTTTGTTCCTAGGCAAACGTAAAACCATCCTTCCGGACTCAAGGTTCTAATCCTAAAACGGACAAACCCGTGTTGCACGCAAGAAGGGGGCCCTCCGGTCTTGTCTGGCCGTAAAGGGCCGCCAAACGAGACATGAAAAACTGGAATGATTTTTAACAGATGGTGAGCAACCGGGGAAGCAGCCGGTCCGTACAAACAAAAGAATCATCAGGTAATGTGTGAACCTACCGAAGCCCGTTTCGTAGCGACCAACCCCTCCAGGATTGAACTGAAAAAGCTCAAAGTATTTGTCGAAGAAATAAAAAAGGGAAGGGAGCCCCAGTAAAGGTAGGCAGGTCATCATAGTAATACATCCCATCACCTGTCACCCAAAGATGAATAGCATCATATAGGTGCACCCAAGAGCCGAAACGGCCGCTCTCGATTCCTTGACTTTGCCAGCAAGGCCCCCTGTTCCATGCCTGCCGCAACAAGAAAACTGCCCTTCGAACGAAGGGACTGGTGCAGAAAACGGAAGCCGTGCTCTGGAGAAAGGTAGGAGCCGGCAATTCCTCCGAACCCTTATGTGTAAAGGTGATAAGTGATGATTGCGGAACTGTCCCAGGTTCCTCTTTTGAAGCCTACTCCCAAAGGGGAACCCTCAATTTTGAATATGGGTGGATGAAAGTGGGCCTCAAGATGCGACCCATCGCCACCTCCTTCCCGAACCTTATCCCTATGACTCGTGGTCATTCAGCTGCCTACTTCGGTAAATTACCTGCAAAAGAGGCCACGTGGGAGAAAATTGAAGGGGATAAGGAAACAACCGAACGAAAAAGGCGAAACTGTGGCGACCCGCCGCCTCCCTTATCCATGATATCGGCCGAGCACAGTGAGACATCTAACGCAGACGTTCACCGGTGTCTTTTTTGTTCGCACCGCTCCCTTCCCCCCGTGCCGGTGCATGTCCGGGGACGATAGCACTTGACTGCCGAATGATTCCCACCGCACGAGGAGCCACTCGCTTGTACGGTACAGAGCCCGTGACCTGCATGGCCAGTTCACAATTTCGAGCCAGCAGCCCCGGGGCGTCTAACGTCCGCTGAACCATGGGCCGTGTTCCCTGCCTGGGAAACCACGGGACGAACCCCCGAGTGTAAAGGGAGGGCGTTGAGACACAATCAGCGGGATCCATCAAATCCAGCCTCCTTCAACGGACCAACCGCATTCTGGGCTCCAAGAGGAGGGGCAACCGCCTGTCGGAAAATCATCAAAGATCATAACCGTCCAGAACCGAAGGGGGGAGGACGAACCGCCCGTGCGCTTTAATTAGTGGGGAGAATCACTGTCCTGAGTGGATGATGAACAATCAAACGGAACACACTCGCAGTCGGGGGGTGTTTGTTGACCCAGTCACAACACGCCGCACAACTGTAAAAGGGGGCCTTAGAGGGCCGCGAATATAGTTAAATGGTGTTTAGCCACCCTCGATTTTCCGATCCGTCGCCAGCGCTGGTCACCCAGACGAGAACGGCTCCTTGGTCCCACGTAGTGCTGCTCCACAGAAAGGAGGAGACCAGAGTATCTATATATGCCGTTAGCCCAGATCTTCTCCTTGACCTCGCATCCACACAGAATCCGAGGGGGGCTAACCTGCAAAAAACCTGAAATCCTTGTGAATCACTTGAAACAGTTGAGCGGAGCTAAGGTGCGACTGCAGGATCCGCTCAAGGGGAGAAGGGAGAGGGATACTTAATCCAACAGTCAGGCGGCGTAAACAAGTAAAGGGAAATCTAACGGGCAAAAGGGAAGGTGGTCGTGGGGCAGGAAAACCGGGGGGGGACCGTCAGCACCCCCACCCAACCCCCCAAGCACCCCTTATGTGAAACTCAGCGCAGAGGTCGAGCTCCACCGGTCGTACGTCTCTGCCACACTGGAGCTTGAAACCGCAACAGGAGCAGGTGCTGTGACCAGGGCCTTCGCTACCGAGCTGGAATGCACCGTGAATCTGGAGGATGCTGTCTGATGTGACACAGACCATCCTGGATAACCGACTCAACACACTCTTCGCCTACGGCGTCGTACGTCCCAGTACATCAGGCCGATTTCAATCATAGAACACCCTCAGAAATACGACTGGGACCTCCACCTAGACGATCTTGGGATCGCCTCGACCTGACTTCGAGGACTCTAGACCCCAAAGCACTCAAGTATTAAAGATCACCGCGATCCGCGGGCGTGAAGCGCGCTACGGGTGTCCCCGGGAGGAGGTTGAAGACTGCGAGTAATACTGGACTGCAGGGCGCCGGGGTACCACCTGCTCCTTGCCGGACTGAAACCAGCGTAAATGGCAAAAAAATGGGTGTAGTAGTTTGGGGCCGTGGGGGGTGAGAAAACTGCTCAGTAGCCGGTCTGCCTGAGGGGCGGTAGACCCACGTTGGGGTGGGCAGCCACCGTCCCACTAAATACTGGCGGCTTGCTTTTTTTTTGCGGATGAGCTTGCGTGGTTCCTGAGGGGGGCTGGCTGCTGCACTTGGTCAAGTGTGCACAACTTGGACCCGGGCGCCCAAACGGCGTGTGCTCGCCTGGGGATGCATTGGGGCAGCGCAGGGGCTGACTGAAGGGGCTGCCCCCAGTAAGGAGTAAACTTGGCAGGGGTCTTGGCCCAGCGAGGGGGGGGGCGGCATAAGGGACGGACGACACCCGACGATAGCGGAGTCGCGGACCGGGGACCCCGTCGGACCCTCCTGTGGAGCGGATCGGGGGGGAAGAAGAAAGGGGAATACATTTAGATTAGAATTGCTCGGTTTGAAACAGGGACTATTTTTGTCCTGAGGTTCGTTACTGTTCCGCCTATCTTCTGTTTTGCGGTGGGGTCCCCGGATATTCCTTTATAATTATCGTCGGTTTGCAGTTGCAACTTGTCTTCCTCGCCGCTGTAAGATGGATGCTTCCGGTCTTAGCTCACGTTCCCGGTAATTGTGCTGGAGTGTCAGGGGTTGTCGGACGCTTGTGCCTCTCGCGACAAAACCTGTAAAAGACATCAAAGCTCCCATCCCGCACTTACAGGCGGCATGCACCTCTCACATAGTATATGGCTCCCGGACCGGCCGGATCTGCGTGTACACCTTATAGCCGCATTTATGGAGCACCCGGAGTCGGGTACGTAGATGTGCTGGCGGTTAGATGGATAGGAGTGTGCAGTGCTTGGCGCCGATCCTGCTTTCCGTCTACCACTCGGACCGACGTCCGCACCGACCTCTTACGAAGCTAACACAAGCAGGCGCACCACTAGGATCTTGCACAGGAAGCAAGGAGGAAAAAATTGTGTTGCGCCGCCATCTCCCCCCGGTTGCATTCGGGTGCCCCGGATGCCGCTGCAAGAGTAGGTTCGCTCATTCGTTCACGAGGCTTAGAGCCTGGAGACACAGCAAACCGCTTCTCTGCGCCAGATCTTGTGACAAGAGGAAGAACCACCACCCCCTACACCATCTTAAATACCAACACTCCGAGTGGACGTGATAACTATGAGGTAATGCATGTTGGGGATAGCTATAACCCCGCGGCGCCAATTAAAAAGGTGCCACCAGCCCTTGAACCTCAACCTAGTAGCGTCAAACCGAAAAGAGCCGAAACACACCATCTAGGGGGCACCTGTCCCTTAGATTGAGATCGATCGTAACCCGCGGTCAATACATGGTAATAATAGATGATGTCACAGCGTTATCTCCCCCTCCTCACCTGTACAGGGGGTGACGCTCGTATAGGGGGTACTGACCCATGGTGCTCACATCACTACTGAAAAGTGAGATGATAATTCACATAGGCTTAGTCTCCTATCGCCCCGTCCCTTACAATGACCATCTATATAGATAACACTAGAAGAACCCAGTCGGCGATTAGAGCCAATCCGTGGTTCTGTACAATAGGTGATGGGTCACAGCTTATACCCCTCGCACCTCGCCTGTGCTCGCATGACTTCCTATATAGGGAGGATAGACACTGACGCTATGCTATGTACAGTCACTACTGGACACTAGGATGATATCACGCGTTCATCTCGCGTGTCCCCTCCTGTACAAATTCCTCTATAGGATAAAGGTGCACACTTGACCCCCTGCATTACGCAATCGGGACACTAACTGGGTGCGGGCAGGGATGAGAAGTGAGTGGTATCGGCGCACGGCGAATTATGCCGGCCGGTCAGCCCGCTCCCGGAGCGATGACCTCGTAGTGCGGTGAAAAAGACAAGGCGGGACTATGCACGTCAACCTTTGTACCAGAAGGAAGAGAGATGAGAGAGGAGGTCACTAAACTGTACAATAATATGATGTTCACACGTGAGCTGAATGCGAAAAGGGTCAGTCACCGGACCGCGTCGCGCTGTACAATGACTTGCTATGGAGTAGACAATACACCACTGGGCGCGACCAACAGAAGAAAGGGGTGATGGGGGGGAAAAAGGGGAAGGGGGTAAAAAAACAGGTCACTAAAACTGGGGAAAGGAAACGGGAGGAAGGCTAGATGATATCACAGGAAAATAAAAGAGGAGGAAGGAAGACAGAGGGGTGTTGGTGAGCTCAAACAAATGGGGATCACTGTGTGTATTATCCCTGTACTGTGACATCACTGTGTGTATTATTCCTGTACTGTGACATCACTGTGTGTACTATCCCTGTACTGTGACATCACTGTGTGTATTATCCCTGTACTGTGACATCACTGTGTGTATTATCCCTGTACTGTGACATCACTGTGTGTATTATCTCTGTACTGTGACATCACTGTGTGTATTATCTCTGTACTGTGACATCACTGTGTGTATTATCCCTGTACTGTGACATCAATGTGTGTATTATCCCTGTACTGTGACATCACTGTGTGTATTATCCCTGTACTGTGACATCAAGCAGCCGTAGTCACACGGAGCAGCCACCGCTATACAGGCAGGTCCAGGCTTTGGTAATGTATGTATGTTTGTACAAATCTAAGGGTGCGCTGCAAAAATTTGGGTACAAATCTAGTTTCCAGATTTGCGTTTACATCTGAGAAATTTGTGTTCAGGGTTAAATTACACCCTATAATTATAATTATATATGGACAGGTATATACAGCTCATGCAATAGGGTAAAGCTACAGGTGATACACAGTGGATGTAGTTACATGTAGGTCTTCATGTATCATTACATTATCATACTGTTTGGTTTCTATGCACTGCGACATCACCGTGGTACTGAGCCATGTAATGTGACATCACTATCTACATTACAGGTTTAGTAATGTTTTCCCGTACTGTGACATCACTGTGTGTATTATCCCTGTACTGTGACATCACTGTGTGTATTATCTCTGTACTGTGACATCACTGTGTGTATTATCTCTGTACTGTGACATCACTGTGTGTATTATCTCTGTACTGTGACATCACTGTGTGTATTATCCCTGTACTGTGACATCACTGTGTGTATTATCCCCTGTACTGTGACATCACTGTGTGTATTATCCCTGTATTGTGACATCACTGTGTGTATTATCCCTGTACTGTGACATCACTGTGTGTATTATCCCTGCACTGTGACATCACTGTGTGTATTATCCCTGTACTGTGACATCACTGTGTGTATTATCCCTGTACTGTGACATCCCTGTGTGTATTATCTCTGTACTGTGACGTCACTGTGTGTATTATCCCGTACTGTGACATCACTGTGTGTATTATCCCTGTACTGTGACATCACTATGTGTATTATCCCTGTACTGTGACATCACTGTGTGTATTATCCCTGTACTGTGACATCACTGTGTATATTATCCCTGTACTGTGACATCACTGTGTGTATTATCCCTGTACTGTGACATCACTGTGTATATTATCCCTGTACTGTGACATCACTGTGTGTATTATCCCTGTACTGTAACATCACTGTGTGTATTATCCCTGTACTGTGACATCACTGTGTGTATTATCCCTGTACTGTGACATCGCTGTGTGTATTATCCCTGTACTGTGACATTACTGTGTGTATTATCCATGTACTGTAACATCGCTGTGTGTATTATCTCTGTACTGTGACATCACTGTGTGTATTATTCCTGTACTGTGACATCACTGTGTGTATTATCCATCACTGTGTATTATCTCTGTACTGTGACATCACTGTGTGTATTATTCCTGTACTGTGACATCACTGTGTGTATTATCCCTGTACTGTGACATCTCTGTGTGTATTATCCCTGTACTGTGACATCACTGTGTGTATTATTCCTGTACTGTGACATCACTGTGTGTATTATCCTCCGCTCCTCCATGCAAGCTCCAGCCCCGTTCCGCTCCTCCATACCCGCTCCAGCCCCCGCTCCGATCCACTTCAGCCTCCGCTCCTCCATGCCCGCTCCAGCCCCCGCTCTGCTCCACTTCAGCCTCCGCTCCTGTATGCCTGATCCAGCCCGCTCCGTTTCGCTCCAGCCCCCGCTCCGCTCCTCCACCATTCGGCGCTCGTGTCTTCTGATAAGTTAGCAGATGTATGGAAATATCTGCAATGTGTTCTTCACTGTGCTCTCACTTAAATGATCCAGTGTTCACTGTTTTAATTGTATTCTTCACTGTTTATTCTTAATTAAATGCTTGATCTGGAGCAGGGGAAATACTCCTCCAAGCAACGAGTCATTCCAAGTACTCTAATAATCAGATGAGCATCAAGCTCAGACGAGTATACTCACTCATTTCTAGTTATAGTCCATTTATAATAGCCATAACTATTATCTCTGTACTGTGACATCACTGTGTGTATTATCCCTGTACTGTGACATCACTGTGTGCATTATCCCCGTACTGTGACATCACTGTGTGTATTATCCTGTACTGTGACATCACTGTGTGTACTATCCCTGTACTGTGACATCACTGTACAGGGATACATACACATACATACATATACAGCATACACATACACACAGCATACATATACATACAGCATACACATACACTCACATACAGCATACAAATACACACAGCATACACATACATATAGCATACACATACATACATATACAGCATACACATACATACACATCCATACAGCATACACACATACACATACATACACATACATATACAGCATACACATACATATAGCATACACACAGCATACACACATACATACTCATATAGCATACATACAGAATACACAAACACATACATACACATACATACAGCATACACATACATACATATACACACAGCATACACATACATACATAAACACATAACATACACATACATACAGCATACACATACACACACATACAGCATACACATACACACAGCATACACATACATACATATACAGCATATACATACTACAGTATACAGCATACACATTCATACACATACATACAACATAAACACATACACAAGCACACATACACATACACACAGCATACACATACATACACTTACATATACAGCATACACATACATACAGCACACACACAGCATACACACATACATACACATATAGCATACATACAGAATACACAAACACATACATACACATACATACATATACAGCATACACATACACACAGCATACATATACATACAGCATACACATACACTCACATACAGCATACAAATACACACAGCATACACATACATATAGCATACACATACATACATATACAGCATACACATACATACACATCCATACAGCATACACACATACACATACATACACATACATATACAGCATACACATACACAGACTGGGTGTCATGGATCCCAATAAACCAATGTGAACTCTCTCAGGCCCTTTAATACTAATCCACATTACCAAACGAATAACCATAAAACACACGCAGACTCTTCCTTTGTTGGGTATAAAAATTGGTCACAGCTTTATTTTTTAAATAACAATTTTCCAAAAAACTCTTAAACTCGTGAAGGCACTTGATTGTGAACTCGTTCCATTGGCCCGGCCGCTGTATGCCAGCTGGCCTCCCAGCTGCCAAGTCGGCCAACCGAGCCTTCACCTCCATTGCTCATTTTCCGCCAGCTGTGACTTGAGAAAACTGAAAAACAATAAATTAACAAGCAAACAAACACACAAATAGGGCGGGAGGGCGGGACCGCTTCTCTGCCAAGCTTGTGACAAAGAGGAAGCACCCACCCCCTACACCAGCTTAAATACCACACGCCAGTAGGCGTGAATAACTATGAGGTAGTAGGGTGGGGATGAGCTATAACCCACCCCTAATTAAAGTGCCACCAGCCCTTGAACATAACCTTGAGTCAAACTAAAAGAGCAGACACCAGTCTAGGGGCACCTTCCTTAATTATGCTGTGAGGACGAGCTGTGTCCTGCACCGTTCCTCCCCTCTGGGACAGGCACAGCACGTAAACTCACAGAGGCTGCCTGTGTGGTGCAGCACATTTGGGTTAATCCCCCCCCCCCCACACACACCTTCCCCCCATCTCCTCTCACATGGACCTGCAGTAAAGCACAATCTTTCATCTCAGGATCCGGGAAACGAAGAGGAGGGAGGAGGGAGCCTGAAGACTCCTCTATGTGCTAACCAGGCTGCTGCAGATGCCCACATGGTATGTGACTGTATGATGTGTATTATTGATCCATACCGTGAGTGTATTGTATGTGTGATGATGTGTTTGCTTGCATGTGTGTCTGTAGCTGTCTGCATGTTTATATTACTTGCTCGCATGTGTGGAGTATGAATTATATGGATCATCCAAATATACATGAGAACAGAGAGGGTTCTGTGTCATGATTTTGGTATTATGAGGTTACACAGCATGATGAAGGTGGTATTATGAGGTTCTGCAGCAGCAAGTTTGCATTAAATGAGGGTCCGCAGCAGCTCAGGTGTGTATTTAGATCGTTTCTCAGCACAACAGGGGTTTATTATGAGGGTGCTGCAAAGATGAGTGGTGCAGCAATGAGTTCGGGTGTGTATTAGAGGTCGGCAGCAGCAGTGATGTGTATTATGATTTTCCTTTCCTTTCCGCAGGCAGCTAAGGTGGTGTATATGAGGGTTCTGCAGCATCGTGATGTGTATTATGAGGTTCCACAGCACTAAGGGTGTATTATGAGGTTCTGGCAGCAGCATGACTTGTATTATTGAAAAAGTTTTCCCCGCATCAGCTGATGTCCGGATTTTTATGAGGTTCTGCATGTGAGGTGTATTATTAGAGGTTCTGCAGGCAGCAGTGATGTGTAATTATGAGATTCGGCGCAGCTGAGGTGTGTATTTGAGGTTCTGCAAGTGTTGAAGGTGTGTATTCATAAGGTTTTGCAGGCAGTTGAGGTGTGTATTTTGAGGTTCTTGCAGCACGGAAGTGTGGTATTATGAGGTTGAGGGGCACACTTTGTTTAGTTTCGCCCTGTTGTTAAAAATGACCTACAAAAGTTTAAACTACCCTGACCGTGCCACAGCTGGTTTGGGATGAGAAACGGGGATATTTCAGGGAATAGTTAGAAACCATTTTAGTTTTTTGAATTTTTCTGCTGGCACTGCCCATGGGGGCCTACTGAACCTGGAGCCGGCCTGCCGCCAGCTTCTCTCCATCCAACCATTCCTTACATGTGCCCACATAATATGTACAAGTCTGTCCAGTAGGTGTGTTTAACAATTGTTTGTAGATCCTTTAGAAATAACCTGTATGAAAAATGCATACCTGTATGAACAAGCCATGGCTTCACCGAAAATGTACAAGTGTGACAACATGTCGCGAATTTATAGCTCAGTTTTCTGGCAACAAACTATGCCAGTTACCAAGAGGTTATAAAATCTAGACTACCGTATCATATTGGTGACAGATTTAAACATATTATCCAGAATCAGACACTTTGACCAATCTGGTGCTATAGTAAGACGAGACTGTTAGATATATTAGTTTTACATATAACTTTACCAAAATCCTTGCACACGTGGTTGACATTGTCCATACTGAACAATGTATAGGGTATGTATCAGGGCTTGCATCTTCCCATGATGCGGAAAAACTCTTGCTTTAGCCCGGGCAACTGCATATCCCTTTTAGAGTTGGCCTCAGGCCACTTGCCGCTCACCTTCACCGTTATACTGACAAACATCTGTTTTGGTCCCGGACAGGCTTCCTGCACCTACGCAAACAGATACTTTCCTAGTAGTGTAGTATGCTCTATGCGAATACGCTTCCGCAACGTGCTTCTCCCACACAAGGCCGGTCAATACTGTAATCAGTGTCCATTTCTACACTTACTTGGTTGAAAACCTTTGGTTGCAATGACTGTCTAAGCCTTGAACTTTGAACAACCATCACCCAATCTGTATTTCCTCCTTTCCATGTTCGTGCCGGTCTTTACACTGCAGTGTTTTTTAGTATGGGTTTGTGAGTTTAACTAGAAAATACCTGTTACTTTGCTGTTCAACTTGTTTGCTTTATATATCCCCTTGCGGCCAACCAAAATATATTACATGGGCCACGTCCAAGGGGTGTATGGAGAGGGCTCACGGCTGACCCTCTCCATACACACGCAAGAGTTTTTTCTCTGCATATATGCAGTAAAACAACACCCAGTGGCAACACTCACAGTGGGTTTCACACCTTCCTATGCCTCCAGCATAGCTGCACCTCCCTCTTGCCCTGTGATCATGTTCCCTGTGGCATCATAGGGGAAGGGAGAATCCGGTCAACCATGACGGCTCGGGTATTTATAAGACCGAAGGACTTGTATTTTCTTTTTCCTAGAACGATAAAGATGTACAGTAAAAACAATAAACATGCTATCTTTGCCGTTTCCCAAAAGTCCTCATCTATCAATATATTAAACAATGTTTTCCCATCAATGAAACTGTAACAAAACTACGCCCTAATGTCAAACAGCACTCAACACATTTTTTGTGATTTTGCAAATCCTTAAATTTAAATAAATTGTGCTCAAAGTCTTAGACTGGGTGTCCTGGATCCCAATAAACCAATGTGAACTCTCTCAGGCCTTTAATACTAATCCACTTATCAAAAATAACCATAAACCACGCAAGACTCTTCCTTTGTTGGGTATAAAAATTGGTCACAGCTTTATTTTTTAAATAACAATTTTCCAAAAAACTCTTAAACTCGTGAAAGCACTTGATTGTGAACTTGTTCCATTGGCCGCCCGCTGTATTGCCAGCTGCCTCCCAGCTGCCAGTCGGCCAACCGAGCCTTCACCTCCATTGCTCATTTTCCCGCCATCTGTGACTTGACAGAAACGAAAACCATAAATTAACACGCAACAAACCAAAAATTGGGGGTGGGGCGGGACCTATGTTTTTCTCTGCCAAGCTTGTGACCAAGAGAAGCAGCAGCCCACCCCCTACCCCAGCTTAAATACCACACGCCAGTAGGCGTGAATAACTATGAGGTAGTAGGGTGGGGATGAGCTATAACCCACCCCCAATTAAAGTGCCACCAGCCCTTGAACATAACCTTGAGTCAAACTAAAAGAGCAGACACCAGTCTAGGGGCACCTTCCTTAATTAGTCAGGCGTACCCCGCAGACTGGGTGTCATGGATCCCAATAAACCAATGTGAACTCTCTCAGACTGCTCCGAAGATATTTTTCCATGTTGCATAGAGTTATTATTAATTGGGAACCTAAAATGGATGTTTTAGTAATGAAAAGGGTAAGTTTTTGAAGTGCACCTGCCATGAGCGGTGCATTTTCTGACGACCTTTTGTCCTTTTTAGGTGCACTTTTGTGATAGATCACGTGCAACATATGTATAGGACGCACGTCACTAGTCCGATTAAGGCGCAGGGAGACTCAAAACCAATACGTGCACGAACTTTGCCGTGCGCCAGAAAATGGCGCATAAAAAATACGCCTAATTAACGAGATGCGCCAGATTGTAGCGCTAAAAGACTCAAAACAGTCTAACTGCCCAGCTTAAGGTCCCCCATACTCTAAACATGGACAGCGGGTCACCCTTACAGTATTTACCACCACCTTAACATACAGACAATGCTACCGGAGATTCAGGGTCGCGTTCCACACGTTGCGTTTGAAACGCATACAACAAAGCTGATGAAAGTTATTTGCCTACATACATTACAGGTTCATGTTTTTTACGCAATGTTTACGCATGCGTTAACACGTTGGTACTCGCGTTTCCGCTGCGTTTTATAAACGGAATGTTATACAGTGATGTAATTAGGCAAATCCTCTCCTAAGCTGTTGTATATGCGTTGCAAAACGCACATGACCCCGCAGGTTCAACACGCAACGTGAAAGCGCCATCAAGGCTAATCCCCACACACCCAACATGACTCGGCAAAAACAAAATAGAAGTGAAAGGACATTTCACGGCTACACCTAGATCAGAATGGACAAGGGGCTTTAATAAACTCTGTGATAAAGAAGCTTGTCTTTTCAAGCTCGAGGTAAAAAAAGGCGGGCCAATGTCCTAAGATTAGTTCCAGTTATGAAAGAATTTACAGCTATACATGATGAAGTGCAAGTCTGATTTCTGGAGATACCAGACGGGGGTGTCCGGATCCCAATAAACCAATGTGAACTCTTCCAGGCCTTTCAATACATCCCACTTATCAACAAATAACCATAAACAACGCAGACCTTCCTTTGTTGGGTATAAAATGGTCACAGCTTTATTTTTAAATAAACAATTTTCCAAAAAACTCTTAAACTCGTGAAGGCACTTGATTGTGAACTCGTTCCATTGGCCCGGCCGCTGTATGCCAGCTGCCCTCCCAGTGCAAGCGGCAACCGAGCTCACCTCCATTGCTCATTTTCCGCCATCTGTGACTTGAAGAAACGAAAAAACAATAAATTAACAAGCAAACAAACACACATAGGCGGAGGGCGGGACCGTTTTTCTCTGCCAAGCTTGTGACCAAAGAGGAAGCACCCACCCCCTACCCCAGCTTAAATACACACGCCAGTAGGCGTGAATAACTATGAGGTATAGGGGGTAGGATGAGCATAACCCACCCCCAATTAAGTGCCACCAGCCTGAACATAACCTTGAGTCAAACTAAAAGAGCAGACACCAGTCTAGGGGCACCTTCCTTAATTAGTCAGGCGTACCCCCAGAATGGGATGTCTGGAATCAGACTGGGTGTCATGGATCCCAATAAACCAATGTGAACTCTCTCAGGCCCTTTAATACTAATCCACATTATCAAACAAATAACCATAAACACACGCAGACTCTTCCTTTGTTGGGTATAAAAATTGGTCACAGCTTTATTTTTTAAATAACAATTTTCCAAAAAACTCTTAAACTCGTGAAGGCACTTGATTGTGAACTCGTTCCATTGGCCCGGCCGCTGTATGCCAGCTGGCCTCCCAGCTGCCAAGTCGGCCAACCGAGCCTTCACCTCCATTGCTCATTTTACTGCTCCGAAGATATTTTTCCATGTTGCATAGAGTTATTATTAATTGGGAACCTAAAATGGATGTTTTAGTAATGAAAAGGGTAAGTTTTTGAAGTGCACCTGCCATGAGCGGTGCATTTTCTGACGACCTTTTGTCCTTTTTAGGTGCACTTTTGTGATAGATCACGTGCAACATATGTATAGGACGCACGTCACTAGTCCGATTAAGGCGCAGGGAGACTCAAAACCAATACGTGCACGAACTTTGCCGTGCGCCAGAAAATGGCGCATAAAAAATACGCCTAATTAACGAGATGCGCCAGATTGTAGCGCTAAAAGACTCAAAACAGTCTAACTGCCCAGCTTAAGGTCCCCCATACTCTAAACATGGACAGCGGGTCACCCTTACAGTATTTACCACCACCTTAACATACAGACAATGCTACCGGAGATTCAGGGTCGCGTTCCACACGTTGCGTTTGAAACGCATACAACAAAGCTGATGAAAGTTATTTGCCTACATACATTACAGGTTCATGTTTTTTACGCAATGTTTACGCATGCGTTAACACGTTGGTACTCGCGTTTCCGCTGCGTTTTATAAACGGAATGTTATACAGTGATGTAATTAGGCAAATCCTCTCCTAAGCTGTTGTATATGCGTTGCAAAACGCACATGACCCCGCAGGTTCAACACGCAACGTGAAAGCGCCATCAAGGCTAATCCCCACACACCCAACATGACTCGGCAAAAACAAAATAGAAGTGAAAGGACATTTCACGGCTACACCTAGATCAGAATGGACAAGGGGCTTTAATAAACTCTGTGATAAAGAAGCTTGTCTTTTCAAGCTCGAGGTAAAAAAAGGCGGGCCAATGTCCTAAGATTAGTTCCAGTTATGAAAGAATTTACAGCTATACATGATGAAGTGCAAGTCTGATTTCTGGAGATACCAGACGGGGGTGTCACTGGATCCCAATAAACCAATGTGAACTCTTCCGGCCCTTTCATATACATCCACTTATCAACAAATAAACCATAAACACACGCAGACTTCCTTTGTTGGGTATAAAATGGTCACAGCTTTATTTTTAAATAAACAATTTTCCAAAAAACTCTTAAACTCGTGAAGGCACTTGATTGTGAACTCGTTCCATTGGCCCGGCCGCTGTATGCCAGCTGCCCTCCCAGTGCAAGCGGCAACCGAGCTCACCTCCATTGCTCATTTTCCGCCATCTGTGACTTGAAGAAACGAAAAAACAATAAATTAACAAGCAAACAAACACACATAGGCGGAGGGCGGGACCGTTCTTTCTCTGCCAAGCTTGTGACCAAAGAGGAAGCACCCACCCCCTACCCCAGCTTAAATACACACGCCAGTAGGCGTGAAAACTATGAGGTATAGGGGGTAGGATGAGCATAACCCACCCCCAATTAAGTGCCACCAGCCTGAACATAACCTTGAGTCAAACTAAAAGAGCAGACACCAGTCTAGGGGCACCTTCCTTAATTAGTCAGGCGTACCCCGCAGACTGGGTGTCATGGATCCCAATAAACCAATGTGAACTCTCTCAGGCCCTTTAATACTAATCCACATTATCAAAAATAACCATAAACACACCGAAGACTCTTCCTTTGTTGGGTATAAAAATTGGTCACAGCGTTATTTTTTAAATAACAATTTTCCAAAAAACTCTTAAACTCGTGAAGGCACTTGATTGTGAACTCGTTCCATTGGCCCGGCCGCTGTAGCCAGCTGGCCTCAAACAAACCAGCGTGCAAGTGGCCAACCGAGCCTTCACCTCCATTGCTCATTTTCCGCCACCAGCAGAACCGTGTACTCCTACACGGAGCTGCGACCACCACCCAACAAAAAGAGAGCCTGCTCTATACCATCTTGAATCCCCGACAGAAAAATATCTGTCCCAATGTCATTTAAATGAGCCCCGTCTTCACGCATCAGATTGGCATTATTGCCTTCCAATTCCCTGTGGCGCACAACAACCCCACATCAGCCTTGAACAAAACGGGACATTCTCGTATTGATGGTGCGTCTGGCCCTCTCCACCGCCGAGCGATCACGAGCACCTCTCCAAACCACCCGTGGAATCACCTCTGACCACACCACCACCACTTCCGAAAAGAAGGACAAAATGCGCTCCAGGTCCTGACGCATGAGGGTAAGCAACTCAGCCACACGTACCGTGCACAGATCATTCCCCCCCGCGTGCAAAACTAAAACCACCGGGCCAGAGGTAGATCTGCTAATGGACACCGCTTCGGGAAGCACCTGAACCCATCTCAAACCCTGAATGCCCCTCCAACAAACGTCAGCTTGGTGAAACCCGAGACTCCTGCCTCCCGGACGGCATGCGGCCCTCTGGCCCGCCCAAAAAATATAGGAATGCCCCAATAACCAAACCGCCGGCCTGGGGCGAACCGCACCAGCAACTCCTGAAAAACAAAAGTGAACAATATGAATAAAACATCACAATAAATCAGGACGTATATAACGCGCAAAACACGCCGATCTCCATCGCCCAATTTTCATAACTTCCGCATCCGGAAGGCCCGCCCTGGCAGCCTCCGTTGCCGCCCCGATACGGAAAGAATGAGTGCCATAGCTGCTGTGGTCCACCCCCAACACCCCAAGGCATCTCCGAAAAATAGACTGAAATTGATAACGAGTGAGGGGGGAACCATCCTCATGAACCAAAAAACACGAACCCGCCGTAGCGACCGAAGAAAATTCCCGCACTAACGAGACCGGACACGAGGGGCCGCCCACCGACTCCAAGCGAATCCAGGCGCCCCGACCGAAAACATCAGTCTTTGACCGTCTCACCCGAAGGCGAACGATCCCCGCACCCAAAGCCACGTCCCCTTTTTGTAACCCGCCTGGTCTAGCCGCGGAAGGGGGGACCAATTCGCCTATCCGAAATGCGCCGAAAAAGGCCAAGCTAAAGGCCGTTGAAAAAAGCAAGGACTCAAAAGGGGAGGAACACACCACGGAACACCCCTTAATCAGGTCGCATAACAAAGCAAAAGAAACCGGCCGCCTCGCTTCGGCAGGGATGTGCTCCCTACGCCAACCCTTCAAGGCTTGTCTGATGACAAAAGTCTTTGTGGTGTCAGCCAGCCCGAAAAACTGCAAAAAGAAGGACACCCCCGCTAGCCGACGCTGCGCCATTGCCCCCGATATACCCGAATCCCGCATACTCAACAAATACTCTTGAGTCACCCTTGTCCTCATAGCAGGATCCCGCCATATGTCCCTATCGCCTGCCGCTTGCAACCAAGCCCCCCACGCCTTACCATACTGCTGCCATGTAGGGGGGGCCACCGAGGAACGAACCATCGCCATCAACCGTGGATCAGGCTCCACATATGGGGAGGGCACTGACACCCCTCCATATCCGCTCCCGGGAACCGCTGCCGGAAAACCTGAAAATCAAGGCGAGATAGCGGGTCAGCAATCACATTATCAACTCCCGGCACATGTTGTGCCCTGAACATGATGTTCAACTCCAAACATCTCAGAACCAGGTGCCGCAGCAACGCCAACACTGGAAGGGAAGAAGAAGTCAGTTTGTTAACAGCAAACACAACCCCCAGATTATCCGTCCAAAAACAAATCCGCTTATTCGCAAAAGCATGGCCCCAAAGCTCAACTGCGACAACAATCGGGAACAGTTCCAACAACGTCAGATTGCGAACCAACCCCATAGCCGACCATTCGGGCGGCCACGGCTCGGCACACCATGCGGATCCGAAAATCGCCCCAAAACCATGCCCGCCCGCAGCGTCCGTGAAAAGCGACATCTCTGAGTTAGGAACCTCTGGGGCCTGCCAACACGTCATGCCATTATACCCCAGCAAAAAACTTTCCCATACCCGCAAATCAGCCCGATGCTGGGCAGAAATACGAATACGATGCTCAGGATGGCAAACCCCTTTTGTGGCCAAGGACAAGCGCCGCGAAAAAACTCTGCCCATGGGCATAACCCGACACGCAAAAACCAGCAGACCCAATAACGATTGCATTTGCCGCAGCGTGACCTTCCTGACCGAGCAAAAACCCCTCACTAACTCCAAGAGCCTTTCGAGCTTTTCCCTAGGCAAACGGAAAACCATCGCTTCCGAATCAAGTTCTATCCCCAAAAAGGACAAAACCGTGCACGGGCCCTCCGTCTTGTCTGCCGATAAAGGGACCCCAAAACGAGACATGAAAAACTGGAAGGATTTTAACAGATGTGAGCAAACCGGGGAAGCAGCCGGTCCTACAAACAAAAAATCATCCAGGTAATGTGTGACCGACCGAAATCCAGTTTCGTATCGTACCACCCACTCCAGGAATGAACTGAAAAGCTCAAAGTATTTGCAAGAAATGGAGCAGCCCATAGGGAGGCAGGTATCATAGTAATACATCCCATCAACCATGCAACCCAAAAGATGATAGCAATCTGGGTGCACCGGCAAAAGCCGGAAAGCCGACTCGATGTCTGACTTTGCCAGCAAAGCCCCCTGTCCTGCCTGCCGCAACAAGAAAACTGCCCTGTCGAACGAGACGTAAGAAACGGAAGCCTGCTCAGGAGAAATCCCGTCATTCACCGACGAACCCTTAGGGAAGGATAAGTGATGAATGAGTCGGAACTTCCCAGGTTCCTTCTTTGGAACGACTCCCAAGGGGGAAACCCTCAAATTTGGAAATGGTGGCGATGAAAATGGGCCCTCAATGCGACCCATCTCCACCTCCTTCCCAACCTTATCCCTAAGGACATCGGGGTGCTCAGCTGCCGACTTCAAATTACCTGCAAAAGAGCCAACTGGAGAAAAATTGAAGGGGATAAAAAAAACCGAACGAAAAACCGAAACTGAGCTGACCCGCCGCCTCCTTATCAGGATACCGGCCGAGCCAGTGGGACATCTCGCAGACGTTCACCGGTGTCTTTTTGTTCGGCACCAGCGCCCTTCCCCCCGTGCCTAGCGGCCGGACGAGGGCACTTGACTGCCGCGTGATTTCCGCCGCACGAGGAGCACTCGTGCTTGTACTTACAAAGCCCGTAGAACCTGCAATGGCCTTCATTGAAACGGAAGCCTGCTCAGGAGAAATACCGTCATTCACCGACGAACCCTTCGGGAAGGATAAGTGATGAATGAGTCGGAACTTCCCAGGTTCCTTCTTTGGAACGACTCCCAAAGGGGAAACCCTCAAATTTGGAAATGGTGGCGATGAAAATGGGCCCTCAATGCGACCCATCTCCACCTCCTTCCCGACCTTGTCCCTAAGGACATCGGGGTGCTCAGCTGCCGACCTCAAATTACCTGCAAAAGAGCCAACTGGAGAAAAATTGAAGGGGATAAAGAAACCGAACGAAAAACCGAAACTAAGCTGACCCGCCGCCTCCTTATCAGGATATCGGCCGAGCCAGTGGGACATCTCGCAGACGTTCACCGGTGTCTTTTTGTTCGGCACCAGCGCCCTTCCCCCCGTGCCTGGCGGCCGGACGAGAGCACTTGACTGCCGAATGATTCCCACCGCACGAGGAGCACTCATGCTTGTACTTACAAAGCCCGTAGAACCTGCAATGGCCTTCATGAAAAGCCAGCATGCCCCAGGGCAGTGATGGCAAACCTTTTAGAGACCGAGTGCCCAAACTACAACAAAGACACGCTTATTTATAGCAAGGTGCCAACACAGAAATTTAATTTGTGATTTATACTCCCTTCTCTGTTACAGTTTTCATTGATACCAGCACCTGAGGACACCAATAAAGCAGAAAATAGTCCCAGGTACAGCTGTCACTTTTAAATAGCTCTGCACAGCATGTCCCGGGCTGTCTGGGACTGCAGGAAGATACCTGGAGTCCTCTCTGGTGATGGCCTGAGTGCCGACAGAAAGGGCTCTGAGTGCCACCTCTGGCACCAGTGCCATAGGTTAGCCATCACTGCCCCAGGGCGTCTAACGGCCGCTGAACCATGGCCAGAGTTCCCGGCCTGACCAGCGGCCCCCGAGTGAAAGGGGGGGCGTTGAGACACCATCAAGCGGATCCAATCATCCGCCGCCTTCACGCCCCAACCCATTTCTGGCGCCAAAGACAACCGCCTTCGGAAATCATCGTCATACCGCCACCAGGCGGAACCCCCATGTGACTTATAGGATGAGTAGATCACGTCCTGATATATGAATAACTCCGAACATCGCTCGGGGTGTTTTTGACCCATCACACACCCCAACACTGAAAAGGCCTGAAGCCAATTGTTAATGGTTTTAGCCACCCTCGGTTTCCGATCCTGAGACCGCGCTGTAACCACAACCCGCTCCTTGTCCACCGTATGCTGATCCACAGAAATGAGAGACCAGATATCTATATATATGCGTTAGCCCAGATCTTCTCCTTGACCTCCGCTTCGAGGGGGCGTGTACGGATTCGATCGCGAAACCCCGCACGGACACCGGCCAGGGTAAGTGAGAGGCGGAGTAGAGGGGGGGAGGGCTCAAGCACGACGCGCCGCAAGCAGCGCGCGGGCCATTGAGCCGCCCGTGGGGGTCAGGCGGGCATAACCGCCACCGAGCGATGTAGGGGACACTACCTGGGAAAGCCAGCCTACACCCTCTTTCCTATCGATGAGGGGATCGCCCCTGAAACCTGGCAGGGAATTTGCTAACAGCTAAGCCAAGCTTGAGGGGAAGTTCAAAAGAGGCCGAACCCTCGACCCATCCCCCTTTTATACCCTAACGTGATGCTGGGAGAGGGAGGGGAAAACTTCTGCATCATGGGGAAACAGAACATCCCACCCCCTCCTTAAAGGATAATTAACCCCTCTGACCGGAGTAAAAACTATGGACCAACCCCAAACCCCCAACAGTTGAGTGCACCCTTCTTATGCAGTCGGGTGTACACTCCAGACACTTACTGGGAAATTGGTGATGTGATTAGCTGTTATCTTGATAGTTGGCAATTTTTTTTGCCTACTCTTAAACATGTATTGTACACGCTGCACGTCTGTCTCTTATCTGGGCTTTTATCGTCCTGAATTCATTGTTTATATATATATTAATAGATTATATTTAATAAAGAGTACAGTTATATAACAATTACAACTTGTTGTGGACCAGGTTTCTCTGTTCTTTGTCTCTTTTGGTGGTAGTTATCAGGATCTGTGACAGTTCTGGTGCATGAACATTGTGCGTGACTGTTTTTGTGCCTCTTTCTGTTGGTCTCTTTTAGGTGCAGGTATCTCCTTGTTATCAGCACGCTGCAACTTCTATGGCTCAGAATGCGCAGGAGCTCCATAGACGCCGGAGGGGCTGGTGCAGGAGGACGAATCTTCAGGGACAATACCTAACACTGATACAATGACTACTGTAGGTGGGTGCTGTATATACAGTGATATATGTGAGTGTGAGCACAATACACCAAGGGCACATTCACATTTTGTTATATATATATTGGGTGTAGTGATCAGTGCAGGAAAAGTCAATTCATTAGATATAGTAACTGAGTACCTAAAAGAATACGCATCTGTAAACGCTGAGTATCCCTTTAAAGATTGCTTACACAGATACTAAGTGTCCCTTTACAATGCTTCTTTGGAGACATGAGGCTTTTTCAAGACTGGAAATGGGAGGAATGGACATGGTTCTGCGGCGCGATGGTTGTATGGGCCCTTCTAGAACGTACAGACTACCACATTTTTATAGTACGGAGCGGTGCCGACTGCATGATAATTGCAGGAGCTGCTGGAGCTGGGAGCCGGTACAATGAGCTGATAATTGCAGGAGCTGCTGGAGCTGGGAGCCGTCCAATGAGCTAATAAGTGAGGGAAGCTGGTGGAGCCAGGAGCTAGTACAATGAGCTGTAAGTGAGGAGCTGGTGAGGCTGGGAGCCTGTACAATGAGCTTGATAAGGCAGGAGCTGGTAGGACTGGCGAGCCGGTCCAATGAGCGGATAAGTGCAGGACGGCTGGGTGGACCAGGAAGCTGGATACAATGAGCTGATAAGGCAGGAGCTGTGAGCCGGTCGAATGAGCTGATAAGTGAGGAGCTGGTGGAGCCGGGAGGTGGTACAATGAGTGATACGTTGAGGAGTGGTGGAGCCGGGAGCCATAACAATGAGTGATAATTGAGGAGCTGGTGGAGCCTGAGCCGGTACAAATATGCTGAAAAGTACAAGAGCTGATTGTCAGACGTTTCTTCTGGTGAGCAAAACTTGGGGTAACTTTCCCATTTTATCCATAACCCGAGCAGCCGACCCGGGAGTCGCTTTTTCATCGGACTCTAAACCTAATGGTTAATGGTAAATTTGAAGCTTGATCCGGTTCTGTGAGCAAAGATTTATCTCACGTCTAAATATGTTTTGCAGGATTTACATGACAAATAAAGACCATAATGGCGTCTCCTCACGACCACAAAGACTTATTCCCGGATTATTAGGAAACAGGAGTGTAAGTTATTCAATTGTCATATGTATGGAGAATAACACAGGATTATTACAGTAACACAACTACGGATAATTTGCAGCTATCAGGAAGGGTGAAAAGTAACATCAAAGTTTATATATCCCTGACTGTGAATCACTGTGGGTATTATCCCTGTACTGTGACATCAACTGTGTGTATTATCCCGGTACTGTGACATCATGTGTAAATCCACTGTCTGTGACATCAATGTGTGATTATCTCTGATGTGACATCACGATGTGTATTATCCCTGTGGTACTGTGACATCACTGTTGATTATCCCTGTACGGTGACATCACTGTGTGTAGTATCCCTGTACTGTGAAATAACTGTGTATATTATAACTGTACTGTGGAAATCACTGTGGTGTATTATCCATGTACTGTAACCTCACTGTGTGTATTATCCTGTACTGTGACATCACTGTGTATTATCCCTGACTGTGGACATCGCTGTGTGAAGTATTACCCTGTACGGTGACATTAAAAACTGTGTGTATTATCCATGTACTGTAAATCGCTGTGTGTATTATCTCTGTACTGTGACATCACTGTGTGTATTATTCAGGGTACGTGCACACTGTGTGTCTTATCCTGTACTGTGGACATCACTGTGTTCCATTATCCCTGTACTTGGATATCACTGGTGTATGTATCCTGTATGTGACATCGATGTGTGTAATCCTGTACTGTGACATGCACTGTGGATCTATCACGGACTATACACACGGTGGGTATTATCCCTTGTACTGTGACATCACTGTGGTACTACCCTGTACGTGACATCACTGTGTGTATTATCCCGTACGTGACATCCACTGTTGTATTATCCCTGTACTGTGACATCAATGTATGTATTATCCCTTACTGTGAGCATGAACTGTGTCACCTCTGTGACACCTCTGTAAGTGGTTTCATATGAAGAGGCTATAAATGTTTGCACAGCGTCTTGTTTCCTCTTTTATCTCCTACTTGTTGTATTTTTAATGTTGATTATAAGTGGGAATAAGGAAGAGCCGCGGATCCTGGATCTTCTCTTTATGGCAAAAACTCAGAGTGATTTGATGGAATCTTTAGAGCAAAACATCATTATCTTTTTTTTGTAACTTATAAGATGATTGATTAAATGTCCACAAATCCTAAAGAAGAAAAATGATACGATTCACAACCAAGCGAAAACACAGCAGAGCATTTCACCTTCCACATACACACACACAGCATACACACATACATACTCATAACAACATATACATAAATATCCATACACACACAGCATACACACACAGCATACACATACATACAGCATACATACACAATACACAAACACATACATACTCATTACAAGACAGCACAGCATACACATACACTCCACATACACATACAACAGCATACAACTAACAACATAAACACATAAACATACACATACCATAAAGCGTCACCTAAACACACATACGATACACATACACACAGAATACACATATACATATACAGCATATATACTACAGCTATACAGCATACACATTCATACACATACATACACATAACAAACCCCCAAATACACACGCACACAAAACATACCACACAGCATACACATACTACACTTACATATCCAGCATACAAATTACATACAGCCACAAAACAGCATTAACACCATACATACACATATAGCATACCTACAGAATAAACAAACACATACATCCACATACATAATTATACAGCATAACAATACCACACAGCTACATATACATAACAGCATACACAACACTCAATACAGCATACAAATACACACAGCATTACACATACAATAGATACACATACATAATATACAGCATTACACATACACTACACAAATCACAGCATACCACACCATACACAGAAACTACACATACATATACAGCATACACATACATATAGATACACACAGCATACACACATACATACCTTCAATAGCATTACATACACAATACACAAACACATACATACACATACATACAGCATACACATACATACATATACACACAGCATACACATACATATAGCATACACACATACATACACATATAGCATACATACAGAATACACAAAAAAAAACCAAATTTTTTTGACCATCACTCACCGGCCACTTTAGTAGGTACAGCACACAAACATACGCATAATATACACACCCACATATATATATATATATATATATATATAATAATAGATAACACTGACAAATCATACATCACTACTGACCAATAGATGATGTCACCAGCTTATCTCCTCCCCCTGTCTGTACAATGACCCCTCTATATTAGATATCACTGACCCATCATTACATCACTACGACAATTAGATGATGTCACAGCTTATCTCCTCCCCTGCCTGTACAATGACCTCTATATAGATATCATGACCCTCATTACATCAATATGACCAATAGATGAGTCACAGCTTATCCCCTCCACCTACTGTATGAGATGTATGTGTGTATATAGATAACCATGACCCATCATTTACATCACTATGACAATAGATGATGTCACAGTTATAACCCCCACCATGTCCATGACCTCTTATATAGATAACACTCACCCATATTAAATCACTACGACAATAGATGATGTCACAGCTTATCTCTCCACCTTCCTGTACAATGACCTCTATATAGATAACACTGGACCATCATTACATCACTTACTGACACTAGAGAGTCACAGCTTATCTCCTCCTCCCTGTCCAATGACCTTATATAGATAACACTGGACCCATCATTACACACTACTGACCAATAGATGATGTCCCAGCTTATCCCTCCTCCCTCCCTGTACAATGACCTCTATATAGATAACATGACTCCTCATTACATCACTACGGACAATTAGATGAGCACAGTTATCTGTCCCTCCCTGTTACACTGACCTCTAGATAGATTAACATGCCCCGTCATTAAATCATACTACAATAGATGATGTCCAGCTTATCTCCACCCCCTCACGTACAATGACCTCTCGATAGATAACAATGACCCATCATTACATCACTACTGGACATAGATGATGTCACAGCTTATCTCCTCCCCTCCCTGCTACAAGACCCTATATAGATAACACTGACCCATCATCACATCACTATGACCAATAGATGAGTCACAGCGTATCTCTCCCCCCCCTGCCAATGACCTCTATATAGCTAACACTGACCCATCATTACATCATTACTGACACTAGATGATGTCACAGCTATTTCCTCCCCTCCCTGACAATTACCTCTAATAGATAACACTGACCCATATTACATCACTACTGCATGAGATATCCACAGACTATCTCCTCCCCTCACCTGTACAATTACCTCTATATAGATAAAACCCTGACCCATTCATCATCACTACTGACATAGATGAGGGTCACCGCTTATCTCTTCCCTCCCTGTACAATGACCTTTATATAGATATCACTGACCCATCATTACATCACTACTGACAATAGATGATGTCACAGCTTATATCCTCCTCCCTGTACAATGACCTCATATAGATAATACTGGGCCCATCATTAATCAATACTGATAAGAGATGATGTCACAACTCTATCTCCCCCTCCTCCCTGATACAATGACCTCTATATAGATAACACACTGACCCATCATTACATCAGAATGGGGTCATGGATCCCAATAAACCAATGTGAAATCTTCTAAGGCTTCACGTTGAAGACGAATCCACATTATCCCCCCCACCCCCCCCCCCCCCCCCCCCCCCCCCCCCCCCCCCCCCCCCTACCCCCCCCCCCCCCCCCCCCCCCCCCCCCCCCCCCCCCCCCCCCCCCCACCCCCCCCCCCCCACCCCCCCCCCCCCCCCCCCCCCCCCCCCCCCCCCCACCCCCCCCCCCCCCCCCTCCTCCCCCCCCCCCCCCCCCCCCCCCCCCCCCCCCCCCCCCCCCCCCCCCCCCCCCCACCCTCCCCCCCCCCCCCCCCCCCCCCCCTAACGAATAAACCATTAAAACACACGCAGACCTTCCTTGTTGGGTATAAAAATTGGTCACAGTTATTTTTTAAATAACAATTTTCCAAAAACTCTTAAACTCGTGAAGGCACTTGATGTGGAACTGTTCCATTGGCCGGCCGCTGTTGCCAGCTGGCTCCAGCTGCCAAGTCGGCCAACCGAGCTTCACCTCCATTGCTCATTTCCGCCCGCTGTGACTTGAAGAAACTGAAAAAACAAAATTAACAAGCAAACAAACACACAAATAGGGGGAGGGCGGGCCGTTTCTCTCGCCAAGCTTGTGACAAAGAGGAAGCACCCACCCCTACCCAGCTTAAAACCACACAGCAGTAAGGCGTGAATAAACTATGAGGTAGTAGGGTGGGGATGAGTTATAAACCCCCCCAATTAAAGTGCACCAGCCCTTGAACATAACCTTGAGGTCAAACCAAAAGAGCAGACACCAGTCTAGGGGCACCTTCCTTAATTAGTCAGGCGTACCCCGCAGACATGGGTGTCATGGATCCCAATAAACCAAGTGAACTCTCAGGCCCTTTAATACTAATCCACATTATCAAACAAATAAACCATAAACACACGCAGACTCTTCCTTTGTGTGGGTATAAAAAATGGTCACAGCTTTATTTTTTAAAAACAATTTCCAAAAACTCTTAACTCGTGAAGGCACTTGATTGTGAACTCGTTCCATTTGGCCCGGCCGCTGTATGCCAGCTGGCCTCCCAGCTGCCAAGTCGGCCAACCGAGCTTCACCTCCTTGCTCATTTTCCGCCACCAGCAGAACCGTGTACTCCTACACGGTGCTGCGACACCACCCAAACAAAAAGAGAGCCTGCTCTATACCATCTTGAATCCCCGACAGAAAAATATCTGTCCCAATATTTAAATGAGCCCGTCTTCACGCATCAGATTGGCATTATTGCCTTCCAATTCCCTGTGGAGCACAACAACCCCACACGCCTTGAACATAACGGGCATTCTCGTATTGATGGTGCGTCTGGCCCTCTCCACCGCCGAGTCGATCACGAGCACCTCTCAAACCACCCGTGGAATACCTTCGACCACAACACCACCACTTCCGAAAAGAGGACAAAATGCGCTCCAGGTCCTGGCATGAGGGTAAGCAACTCACGCCACACGTACAGTGCACAGATCATTCCCCCCCGCGTGCAAAACTAAAACCACCGGGCCAGAGGTAGAATTGCTGATGGACACCTTCGGGGAGCACCTAAACCCATCTCAAACCTGAATGCCCCTCAAACACACGTCAGCTTGGTGAAACCCGAGACTCCGGCCTCCCGGACGACATGCGCCTCTGGCCCGCCAAAAATATAGGAATGCCCCAATAACAAACCGCCGGCCTGGGGCGCACCATACCCGCAACTCCTGAAAAAACAAATTGAACAATATGATAAACATCACAATAAATCAGGACGTATGTAACGCCAAAACACGCCGATCTCATCGCCCAATTTCATATTCGCATCGGAAGGACCCCGCACTGGCAGCCTCCGTTGCGCCCCGATTCGGAACGAATGAGTGCCGAGCTACTGTGGTACCACCCCCAACACCTAAGGCATTTCCGAAAAATAGACTGAAATTGATAACGGTGAGGGGGGAACATCACTCATGAACCAAAAACACGAACCCGCCGTAGCGACCAGAGAAAATTCCCGCACTAACGAGACCGGACACGATGGCGCCCACCGGACTCCAAAACGAATCCAGGCGCACCGACCGAAAACATCAGTCTTTGAGCGATCTCACCCGAAGGCGAACGATACCCGCACCCAAAGCCAGTCCCCTTTTTGTAACCCGCCTGGTCTAGCCGCAGAAGGGACTAATTCGCCTATCCGAAAGCGCGAAAAAGGCCAGCTAAAGGCCGCGAAAAAGCAAGGACTCAAAAAGGGGAAGAACACACCACGGAACACCCCTTAATCAGGTCGCCTACAAAGCAAAAGAAACGGCCGCCTCGATTCGCCAGGGATGTGCTCCCTACGCCCAACCCTTCAAGGCCTGTTGATGACAAAGTCTTTGTGGGGGTCAGCCAGCCCGCAAAAATGCAAAAAAGAGGGACACCCCCGCTAGCCGCGCTGCGCCATGCACCCGATATACCGCATCCCGAATACTCAACAAATAATCCTGAGTCACCCTTGTTCTCATAGCAGGATCCGCATATATCCTATCGCTGCGCTTGCAACCAAGCCCCCCGACCGCCTACCATACTGTGCCATGTAGCGGGGGCCACCGAGGAACGACATCGCCATCAACCGTGGACAGGCTCCACATAGGGGAGGCACATGACACACCTCCATATCCGCTCCCGGGAACGCTTGCAGGAAAACCTGAAAATCAAGGCGAGATAGGGGTCAGCAATCACATTTCAACCCCGCACATGTGTGCCCTGAACATGATGTTCACCCAAACATCTCAGGACCAGGTGCCTCAGCAACGCAACACTGGAAGGGAAGAAGAAGTCAGTTTGTTAACAGCAAACACAACCCCCAAGATTATCGTCAAAAACAATCCGCTTATTCGCAAAAGAATGGCCCCAAAGCTCAACTGCGACAACAATCGGGAACAGTCCAACAACGTCAATTGCGAACCAACCCATAGACCGACCATTCGGGCGGCCACGGCTCGGACACACCAGCGGATCCGAAAATCGCCCAAAACCATGCCCGCCCGCAGCGTCCGTGAAAAGCGACATACTCTGAGTTAGGAACCTCTGGGCCTGCCAACACGTCATGCCATTATACCCCAGCAAAAAACTTTCCATCCCCGCAAATAGCCCGGTGCTGGGCAGAAATACGAATACGATGCTCAGGGGACAAACCCCTTTGTGGCCAAGGACAAGCGCCGCGAAAAAACTCTGCCCAGGGCATAACCCGACACGCAAAAACCAGCAGACCCAATAACGATTGCATTTGCGCAGCGTGACCTTCCTGACCGAGCAAAAAACCCTCACTAACTCCAAGACGCCTTTCGAGCTTTTCCCTAGGAAACGGAAAACCATCGCTTCCGAATCAAGTCTTATTCCCAAAAGGACAAAACCGTGCACGGGCCCTCCGTCTTGTCCGCCGATAAAGGGACCCCAAACGAGACATGAAAAACTGAGGATTTAACAGATGTGAGCAAACGGGGAAGCAGCCGGTCCACAAACAAAAAATCATCCAGGTAATGTGGACCGACCGAAATCCAGTTTCGTATCGGACCACCCACTCCAGGAATGAACTGAAAAGCTCGAAGTATTTGCAAGAAATGGAGGAGCCATAGGAGGCAGGTATCATGTAATACATCCATCAACCATGCAACCCAAAGATGATAGCACAATCTGGGGCACCGGCATAGCCGGAAAGCCGACTCGATTGACTTTGCCAGCAAAGCCCTGTCCTGCCTGCCGCACAAGAAAACTGCCCTGTCGAACGAGACGTAAGAAACGGAAGCCCTGCTCAGGAGAAATACCGTCATTCACCGACGAACCCTTGGGAAGGATAAGTGATGAATGAGTCGGAACTTCCAGGTTCCTTCTTGGAACGACTACCAAAGGGGAAACCCTCAATTTGGAAATGGTGGGCGATGAAAATGGGCCCTCAATGCGACACCATTCCACCTCCTTCCCCTTTCCCTAAGGAAATCGGGGTGCTCAGCTTGCGACTCAAATTCTGCAAAAGAGCCAACTGGAGAAAATTGAAGGGGTAAAAAAAACCGAAGAAACCGAAACTGCTGACCCGCCGCCTCCTTATCAGGATATCGGCCGAGCATGGGACATCTCGCAGACGTTCACCGGTGTCTTTGTTCGGCACCAGCGCCCTTCCCCCAGTGCCTGGCGGCCGGACGAGAGCACTTGGACTGCCGAATGATTCCCACCGCACGAGGAGCACTCATGCTTGTACTTACAAAGCCGTAGAACATAGAATATAACATGCAATGGCCTTCATTGAAAAAGCAAGCATGCCCCGGGGTCTAACCGCCGATGAACCATGGCCAGGGGTTCCCGGCCTGACCAGCGGCCCCCGAGTGAAAGGGAGGGCGTTGAGACACCATCAAGCGGATCCAATCATCGCCGCCTTCACACCAACCCATTTCTGGCTCCAAAGGCCAAAGACAACCGCCTTCGGAAATCATCGTCATACCGCCACCAGGCGGAACCCCCGTGCGACTTATAGGATGAGTAGATCACATCCTGATATATGAACAACTCCGAACATCGCTCGGGGTGTTTTTGACCCATCACACACCCCAACACTGAAAAGGCCTGAAGCCAATTGTTAATGGTTTTAGCCACCCTCGGTTTCCGATCCTGAGACCGCGCTGTAACCACAACCCGCTCCTTGTCCACCGTATGCTGATCCACAGAAATGAGAGACCAGATATCTATATATGCGTTAGCCCAGATCTTCTCCTTGACCTCGGCATCCACACGAGATCCGAGGGGGCTAACGCTGCAAAAAAACCGAATCCTTGTGAATCACTGAAACAGTTGAAGGAGCGGGTGCGACTGCAGGAGCCGAAGGAGAGGGAGAGGGATACTTATCCAACAATGCCCTCATGGATGCTACAATATCAGACCCCGCAGCACCCCCCCCACCCCCCCAAGCACCCGCGTATTGAAACTCACCAGAAGGAAGTACCACCGGAGGACTCGCTGCCACGACTGGAGGCTGGGAAACCGCAACAGGAGCAGGCTGTACCACCTGCGCTACCGGAGCTGGAATCACCTGATCTGGAGGAGGCTGCTGATGTGACACAGACCTCCTGGAAGAAACAGACTCCACAACTCTTCGCCTACGGCGTCTACGCCCAGACATCGCCGTGGCATCAGAAGACCCCTCAGAAGACGACGGGGACCGCCACCTAGACGATCTGGATCGCCTCGACCGCTTCGAGGACCTAGAACCAGCACTCAAAGTGTAAAGATGCACCGCAGATCCGCGGCGGGAACGCCTACGGGTGTCCCGGGAGGAGGTGGAAGACTGCGATGACTGGCTGCGGGACCTACCACGCCTACGCCTTGCCGCACTGAAACCCGAGAATGGCAATGTGGGGGTGGGGGCCGTGGGGGGTGAGAAGAACTGCTCAGGAGCCGGCTGCCCTGACTGACCCACTTGGGGGGCAGCCACCGTCCCACTAAACTGCGGCTGCTGCGTGAGAGGCTGCGTGGTTCCTGAGGCTGGCGCCTGCACTTGGCAAGGGGCCACTGGACCCGGGGCGCCCAAAAACGGCGTGCTCGCCGGGGGAGGCATGGGGGCAGCGCAGGGCTGCTGAAGCTGCGCCCCAGTAGGAGGTAAACTTGCCAGGGGGTCTTGGCCAGCGAGGGGGGGGGCCGGGGACGGACCCCCCGACGGATGCGGAGTCGGAGCCGGGACCCCGTCACCCGCCTGGGAGCGAGCAGAGGTGTCAGAGGAGGAGGGACCCGAGCTGATGTTGCTGCCCATGGCCGGGAGAGGAGCGCGTGGTGCAGTGAAAATGGCGGCCGCGCACTGAAAGGGAGGCACTTCCGGTCGGAGCTCACGTGCCCGGAAGTGGGCGGAGTCAGGGGGCGGAACGGGAGCCGCGCCACAAACCTGAGGCGCGCTCCCGCCCGCAGGAAGGCCATGCACCGCATCAACAGAGGTATAGCGCCCGGACCTGCCGGAGCGCCGAGACACCTTAGAACCGGTAAGGGAGCAACCGGAGCGGGGACGGGAGGAGCGGGGAGAGGGAGAGGAGGAGGGGCTAAGCCGAGCCGGCGGGCGCGACACGCGGGACGACCGCCGCCCGCCGCTTACACTCACCGCAGGCGCCGCAGCAGGAGCTTGCACAGAAGAAAGAAATTGTTGCAGCCAGCCATCCCCCTCCGTTTGCATGCGGGCCCGGAAGGCCGCTGCAAGAGGGTCCTCCATTATTCACAGGCTTAGACCTGGACACAGCAACCGCTTCTCTGCCAAGCTTGTGACAAAGAGGAAGAACCCACCCCCTACACCAGCTTAAATACCACACGCCAGTAGGCGTGAATAACTATGAGGTAGCAGGGTGGGGGATGAGCTATAACCCACCCCAATTAAAGTGCCACCAGCCCTTGAACATAACCTTGCGTCAAACCAAAAGAGCAGACACCAGTCTAGGGGCACCTTCCTTAATTAGTCAGGCGTACCCCGCACTACTGATAATAGATGATGTCACAGCTTATCTCCCCCTCCTCCCTGTACAATGACCTCTATATACTGACCCATTATCACATCACTACTGACAATAGATGATGTCACAGCTTATCTCCTCCCCCCTCCCTGTACAATGACCTCTATATAGATAACACTGACCCATCATTACATCACTACTGACAATAGGTGATGTCACAGCTTATCCCCTCCCCTCCCTGTACAATGACTTCTATATAGATAACACTGACCCATCATTACATCACTACTGACACTAGATGATATCACAGCTTATCTCCTTCCCCTCCCTGTACAATTACCTCTATATAGATAACACTGACCCATCATTACATCACTACTGACAATAGATGATGTCCCAGCTTATCCCCTCCCCCTCCCGGTACAATGACCTCTATATAGATAACACTGACTCATCATTACATCACTACTGACAATAGATGATGTCACAGCTTATCTCATCCACCCTCCCTGTACAATGACTTCTATATAGATAACACTGACCCATCATTACATCACTACTGACACTAGATGATATCACAGCTTATCTCCTTCCCCTCCCTGTACAATTACCTCTATATAGATAACACTGACCCATCATTACATCACTACTGACAATAGATGATGTCACCGCTTATCTCCTTCCCCTCCCTGTACAATGACCTTTATATAGATATCACTGACCCATCATTACATCACTACTGACAATAGATGATGTCACAGCTTATCTCCTCCTCCCTGTACAATGACCTCTATATAGATAATACTGACCCATCATTACATCACTACTGATAATAGATGATGTCACAACTTATCTCCCCCTCCTCCCTGTACAATGACCTCTATATAGATAACACTGACCCATCATTACATCAGACTGGGTGTCATGGATCCCAATAAACCAATGTGAACTCTCTAAG
>CM033651.1:5135985-5160759 GCA_019512145.1 Engystomops pustulosus
CCAGACCCTATCTTGTATGTAACCCGGGGACTGCCTGTACTGACAATAGATGATGTCACAGTTTATCTCCTCCTCCCCCCTGCACAATTTCCTCTATATAGATAACACTGACCCATCATTACATCACTACTGACAATTGATGATGTCACAGCTTATCTCCTCCTCCCCCCTGCACAATTTCCTCTATATAGATAACACTGACCCATCATTACATTACTACTGACAATAGATGATGTCACAGTTTATCTCCTCCCCCTCCCTGTACAATGATCTCTATATAGATAACACTGACCCATCATTACATCGCTACTGACAATAGATGATGTCACAACTTATCTCCTCCCCCTCCCTGTATAATGATCTCTATATAGATAAAACTGACCCATCATTACATCAATACTGACAATAGATGATGTCACAGCTTATCTCCTCCCCCTCCCTGTACAATGACCTCTATATAGATAACACTGACCCATCATTACATTACTACTGACAATAGATATTGGCAGTTATATCATGTAGTAGATATCGATTCATCTAAATTCAATCAACATCAAATAATAAAAGAAGACTCTGTTTTTATTTCATCTTTTTTATGGGAATATGTCATCTGCAAATTGTATATTCTGCCACTAATATCAGTCACCATCTATTTTTATAATCCACTTTGATCTCTATATAGATAACACTGACCCATCATTACAACACTACTGACAATAGATGATGTCACAGCTTATCTCTTCCTCCTCCCCTTACGATGAACCTCTATATAAATAACACTGCCCCATCAATACATCACTACTGACAATAGATGATGTCACAGCTTATCTCCTCCCCCTCCCTGTACAATGACCTCTATATAGATAATACTGACCCATCATTACATCACTACTGACAACAGATGATGTCACAGCTTATCTCCTCCCCCTTCCTATATAATGACCTCTATATAGATAACACTGACCCATCATTACATCACTACTGACAATAGATATTGGCAGTTATATCATGTAGTAGATATCAATTCATCTAAATTCAATCAACATCAAAAGGCATTGCAAAAACTGTATATAGTGATGGTGGAGTCACACCGTTACTGAAAAGAGTGCTCAAAAACACTACTTTTATTGTCAATCACCTGAAAATCTCACAGTAATTATCTGGCGTGATCTGCCGTTCATTGTAAGTAACTACAGCACAAATAGTCCCCTTTCTACAGCACAGAGAAAAAGATCCTGATCCTGAACAGAAATGACATATATAGTCAAAATATTCTAGTATTTTCCGTATATACTCAGGTATATATATCAAAAATTGTGCTGAAAAAAGCTAAGTTGGCTAATACTCTATAGATAAATTAACTCTGTACTCACCTTTCCTACGACCCCCGCCCCCTCAGGTGCTCTTCTTGCCTTGCATGCTCAGACTCCATCTTCGGATCCTCCTGCTCCTTTTCGTGTCCCTGTATGATGCTGGCACCCACACAAATGGCAAAGCCGGTGCCGCACAAACAATGATGTTGGCAAGTGGCTGAAGTCTTTGTGTGTGGTGGCCGTGCACGTGTACCAGAAGAAGCAAGAAGAGGATCGGCGGGGGGTGTCGGAAAGGTGAGTACAGTGTCAATTTTTTTTTATAGGCTTGGCATACGCGGTGCAGGGACTGGCAGGCTATATACTGGGGGCAGGGGATGGCTATATACTGGGGGCATGAGCTGACTGGCTGTATACTGGGAGCAGGGTCTGCCGGCTATATAATGGGAGGCAGGGACTGGATGGCTATATAATGGGGGGCAGGGGGCTGACCAGCTATATACTAGGGGGGGTAGGGGGCTTGTTAGCTATATACTGGCTAGAGGCTGTGACCAATGCATTTCCCACCCTAGGCTAATACTCTAGTCAATAGGTTTTCCCAGTTTTTTGTGTTAAAATTAGGTACCTTGGCTTATACGGTATACACAGTTATACTGTTGCTTTAGGGATAAATACAGTAAAATGATACTTTCCTAAATATTATAGGAAACATGTATTTACTCTTCAATTTTTAACCCCTATGGGACTTAGCCTATTTTGGCCTTTAGGACGCGGTCCCATTTTTCAAATCTGCCCGGTGTCACTATAAGCGCTTATAGCTTTGGAACACTATAAGATATCCAGGGGATTTTGAGATTGTTTTCTCATGACACAGTGGGGCACATTAACTAAGGGTCCGCGGACCGCATTTCCGTCAGGTTTCCCGACTATTTCTGATTTGCGCTGCTGTTAACAGGGGTTTTTGGTGCACACAATCGACTTTCATGCAACACAAATCAGGGGGCGTGGCCGTCAGACAACCCGACTGATTCGGACTGAGCGTGGGATTTAAAATTCAAATTGTGTCGCCAGACATGCACTCACAAGCGTACATGTACATGTGACATGCACCAAATAATTAATTTTCCCACATCTGGATATGTGAATGAATACAAAGAAAAAAGAAAGCAGATGCTAGGGCAGTGATGGCTAACCTATGGCACTGGTGCCAGAGGTGGCACTCAGAGCCCTTTCTGTGGGCACTCAGGCCATCACCAGAGAGGACTCCATGTATCTTTCTGCAGTCCCAGACAGCCCAGGACTTGCTGTGCACAGAGCTATTTTAAAGTGACAACTGTACCTGGGACTATTTTCTGCTTTATTGGTGTCCTCAGGTGCCGGTATCACTGACCCATCATTACATCACTACTGACAATAGATGATGTCACAGCGTATCTCCTCCCCCTCCCTGTACAATGACCTCTATATGGATAACACTGACCCATCATTACATCACTACTGACAATAGATGATGTCAGCTGTGACTTTCAATATATAAAGAATAACAAATCCAACATAACATAACAGCAACAGAGAACAGTATAAAAATACAAAACATAAAAAAGGGGAGGGAGGGCGGGAAGCTTGAGGTGAAGTTCAAAGAGGGCTACTCTAGACCACAACCCCCCTTTTATACCCTGAAGTGATTGCTGGGAGAGGGAGGGGGAAAACTCTGCCCATGGGGCACAGAACATCCCACCCACTTCCTAAAGTGCATGCTTAACCCTTTTTATGCCTGACTAGAAAAATATGGACACCAACAGTCCGTGTGTACCCTTCTTATACAGTCGGGTACACTCAGCATCCCGAGCAGGATTGGACCTGCCGGAGGGTGACCCTGCGTACAGAACAAAACCCATCGACCACAGACAGCAAACGTTCGAGCTTCTCAGAAGGAAGACGGAAAACCATAGCCACGGAATCCAACTCTATCCCTAGGAAAGTGATGACCTGCTAGGACCCTCCTCCTCCTCGACAGGGGACCCCGAAACACTTCATGAGAAAACGGAAAGTGGATAACAAAAAGGAACACACTGGGCTTTCCGCAGGGCCATAAAAGAAAATCGTCCAGGTATGGGTGACGGAGCGATGTCCCGACTCCTGACACACTACCCATTCCAAAGGAACTAAACATCTCAAAATAACGACAGAAATTGAACACCCCATAGGTAAGCATGCGTCATAGTAATACTGACCGCCACACACACCCCAACAAATGGTAGCACGGGATGAACTGAAGTAAGCGAAATGCGCCTCAATGTCAGATTTAGCCATAAACCCCCCGCCGGCAGAGCGCAAAAGCACACGCCCCCTGTCGAATGATGCATTGTACTGAGGACTCCTCTGGAAGGATACCATCGTTCACAGAGGAGCCTTTTGGGAACGACAAGTGATGTATCGCGATACTTACCCGGTTCCTTCTTAGGCACCACCCCCACGGGGACACACAGAAATTGGAAAGGGGGGAGCAAAATGGACCACCTGCGTCCTAAACCACTTCCTTGTATACTTGTCCTTCAGGACATCTGGGAATCTACGGCAGACTTAAATTCTCCGCAAAAAACCCAGACCTCTCCAAGGAAAAAGGGATAAAGAAACCAAACGTGAAACCCCCGCGCGAGCCCTGCATCTGACTTATTGGGGTACCTGTCTAGCCACGGCCCCATCGCGGCTACGCTCACCGGGGTCCTTGGTGTCGTGACTGCGTAATTGTTCTACCCCGATTTGACCGCGGGCGAGTGCATCGCACGGCGTGTGAACCGCCGCAGGAGGAATTCGTGCTTATATTTACACAAGCCGAAAACTTACAATGGCCTTCGTTGAAGAGCCAACAGGCTCCGGGTCTACGAACGCCACTCCCTCGGCCGCGGTATTGCGGATGCGGAGTGGCCGCTGGCTGAAAGGGGTCTTGGGGGAAACCATGAGGCGCAGCCATACGTCCGCTGCCTTTACCCCCCATCCTATCTCTGGTTTAGTGCTAAGCGTTTAACGAAAATCCTCATCGTAACGCCCACCCACGCTGACCCCCCTCGTCTTATATGAACGTTAGATCACGTCCATGTCGTAAACATGCAGCACAGCGCTCAGGATGCTTCTCACCCACCATACACACAGCCGAGAACCATAAAAGCTTGCAACCAATTATTTATGGTTTTTGCAACCCTAGGCTTACGTTCCTAGGCTTCTCTGACCAACCCTCCTCTCTCTATCCGTGTGCTGATCTGCTGTAACCAAGGTCCAAATGTCCAAATAGGCATTGCCCAGATCTCTCCTTTACCTCTTGGTCAATGCGAACCCGGCGGGCTGACTGCGCAAAAACTGAATCCTGTGGTACCCCTGCCGGCGAGGAGCAGAGGCACAGGGAGCGGGCGCCGCGCCAGCGGGGAATCCTATCCAACAGTGATTTTATATGTCTGCAATATTTCCCCCCCCCACCCCGGCTGACCCCCATCACCCTTTTCCCACGCACCTGCGAACTGAAACTCACAGATCCTGAAGCTGCCACTGGAGCACTAGCGGCTGGAGCTGGTCTGTAGGTAACACCGACTGCTGATCCACACTCTGGACCCTTGAAGACCCCCTGCTTCCCGACGCGGCCGCTCCCGGCCACGGGACCCAGGCACCTCGATTCGCTGGATGACATGTCTGAAGATGACGGTGATCGCCATCTGGAGTCTGGACCGCCGCACAGCGAGATGATCTGGAACGTCTGCTCCTGTCATAATAATCACGCTCCGCGAGTCGCCGTCGCCGCCTGCGATCCTCCCGGGCGGGGCAGATAGAGCGGACCTGCTGGATCTATAGCGGCGCTGCGGACCCTGTCCACCTGACTGGGGGTCCCATAACAGCAGCGGCGCCACTGGAGGCAAAGGGGGACTAATGCTGCCGCCGGTGGGGGGGGACCCAACACTTACTGGGGTGGTGCCGGCACTGCCTCTCTGCTCCAGTTCACATGGGCAAATAATGCCTGAGGTGACTCAGGCACCGCCGACTGAAACGGCTGCGCCGCGGCATTTAATTCCTCCAGGAGGCTGGGGAGCTCCCCCGCGTGCCCATCTCGCAAATGGCGCTGCGCTCGAGAGACCGAAGCGGAGGCCGGGCGGAAGTGACGTCCATGAGTGGGCGGAGCTACGGTCGGGCGGCTGCGGCTGCGGCAGGGCCCTGTTCGGAGTGTCCAACCGCTCCGGAACTGCGCCGATTTCGGCCAGGACCCCCCCGCCCCGCCACCAGCCCTGGGAAGTGAAAACGGGGTAGAGGGTGGTGACGGGCTCAAACGCGACGGCGGCCTCGAGCGAGCGCGCGACCGCCGAGATGGGCCGGGGTTCAGGCGGGGCAAAACCGCGCAGATGCCGGCGCCTCAGGGGCAATTTCTGGGAAACCACCTACACCCCTCTCTCCTAACACGGTCCCGCAGGCCGCGGATCAGGGGGTCGCCCATGATACCTGCAGGGAAGCGCCCAGGAAAACTGTCTCCAATTCTGCTCACAGCTCTGCCGAGCTGACTATTGGTAGTAAACCCGTAAACTCTTTAATAACTTATAGATTGCACTTTTGGCAACTTGATAACTAAAACATAACCTTCAAATAAGCGGAGGCAGAGGCTTGTTGTTGGGTGTAAAACGGTCACAGCATATTTTAATGGCACATCCTTGTGGCAAACAGTTTTCCAATTTTAAACCATCTGATTTTGTAAGGCACCAACGGTAAACATTTTCACACCACCACAAGGAGCGGTATGCCCAGCCGGACTCCCGGCTGGCAAGTCGTCCACCTGGTACACGCTCATCTCCTTTTTTCCGCCACAAGGAGGGCAGTATACTCCTATACTGCACTCCGACCGCCACCCAACAAAAACAAAGCCTGTTCAATTCCATCCTGAATGCCCGACAAGAAAATGTCGAGGCCTATGTCATTTAAGTGCACTCCATCCTCCCTCATTAAATTCGCATTGTCCCCTTCAAGCTGCCTGTGCCGAACCACGACACCAAAACGTGATCTAACGAACCTGGCCATACGGGCGTTAACTATCCGCCTGGCCCGGTCTACGGCCCCCGAATCCCTCGCCCCTTGCCATACCACCCTTGGGACTATCTCGGACCACACTAGGACCATTTCAGAGAAAAAAGAGGACAGCCTCTCAATATCAGAACGCATCAAAGTGAGCAGCTCGGGAGCCCTGGTAAGACACAAATCATTCCCCCCAGCATGTATCACTAAAATGACTGGGCCGGTTGCAGAGCCACTGATATTTACGACCTCCGGAAGAACCTGAGACCACCTCAGGCCCCGAATCCCTCTCCAATGCAGGTTAATTCTTTGGAAACCAAGATTTCTGCCGCCAGGCCGTATTTCCGCTCTTTGCGCTGCCCAGAAAACGTAGGAATGACCTACTACCCAAACCGACGGCGCCTGCCTTTGCTGCGGAGCCGAACCTGAAAAGAGAGAAACATTAGAAACCGACATCACTGTAACAGGTCAGGCCTGATGTACCTAGAAAAACAAGCTGAGCGCCACCTCCCTATGCGCATCACCTCCGCATCGGGAAGGCCAGCCCTGGCCGCTTCCGTCGCTGCACCAATGCGGAACGAATGCGTGCCACACTCCGAAGGGGACATGCCCGATACCTGCAAGCATTTCTTAAAAACCGATGAAAATTGGAAACGCGTAAGAGGGGAACCGTCCTCATGAACCAATAAGCGCTCTGCTGTTAAAGGAAACGCCAAAAAACGCGATGCAAGCGCAAAGGGGCAAGCAGGACTGGAAACTGATTGTAATCGCACCCAAGCTCCCCTCCCAAAAACATCCGTTTTAGACTTGCGCACCCTTATACGGACAACATCGGGACCCAGTACCACATCCCTTCTAAGGAGGCCGCCCGGGCGAGCAGATGAGGGGGGCACTAGTTCGCCAATGCGGAACGCACCGAAAAAAGAAAAACTAAAAGCCAAAGAAAAAAGCAACACCTCATGCTCGGATGAGCATACTACCGCGCACGCCTGAACTAAAGAGCAAAGCAACGAAAAAGACACCGGGCGGCGAGATTCTTCGGACACTCCTTCCCGTTTCCAGCCCTTCAGTATTTGCCGAATTATGAAAGCCCTGGTGACATCTGTCCATCCCCTCAATTGAAAATGGAACGAAATGCCAGCAAGGCGCCTCTGAGCCACGGAACCAGACACCTGACCGTCCCGCAGAACAGCCAGGTATTGGCACGTGACATCGAGGCGGTCCGACTCGCTAGAGGACACCGGTCTTTCCCCCGCAATGGCCTGCCAGGCCACCCACGCCTTACCATATTGCTGCCACGTTGCCTGGGCCAAAGACGCCCTCACCAAGGCCATCAAACCTGGACTAAGTCCCACAGCAGGGACGGACACTCCCGCCCCTCCGGGAGGGACGACGGCAGCAGGGACCGGAATTCCTGCCAATGAAACCGAGATAAAGAATCAGCAACAGTATTCAAAACTCCCGGGACATGACGGGACCTGAAAACGATATTGTATTGCAAACAACGTAGCACCAGATGACGAAGGAGAGATAGAACTGGTAGAGAGGAAGAAGTTAATTTGTTAATGCAATAAACCACAGAAGAATTATCCGTCCAGAAACATATGCTTCGGTTTGCCATCTCCGGTCCCCAAATCTCGACAGAAACTACAATGGGAAATAACTCCAGAAGAGTCAGGTTCCTACATAGCCCAGACTCCTGCCACTCGACCGGCCATGGGGCGGCGCACCAATCAGTGCGAAAAAACGCCCCAAAACCCGTCGAACCAGCCGAATCTGTGAATAAAGACATCTCGGAGTTGGAAACCGGAGGAGGCAGCCAACAGGTCTGCCCATTATAGGACAGAAGAAAACTCCGCCACACCATCAAATCCTCACGAAGGGATCGGGTGATACGAATGTGGTGGTGAGGCTTAGTCGCACCTCTTGTAGCAAGGGACAAACGGCGGGAAAAAACCCGCCCCATGGGCATTATCCTGCACGCAAAGACCAGCATCCCGAGCAGGGATTGGACCTGCCGGAGTGTGACCCTGCGTACAGAACAAAACCCATCGACCACAGACAGCAAACGTTCGAGCTTCTCAGAAGGAAGACGGAAAACCATAGCCACGGAATCCAACTCTATCCCTAGGAAAGTGATGACCTGGCTAGGACCCTCCGTCTTCTCCTCCGACAGGGGGACCCCGAAACACTTCATGAGAAAACGGAAAGTGGATAACAAAAAGGAACACACTGGGCTGTCCGCAGGGCCAATAAAAAGAAAATCGTCAAGGTAGTGGGTGACGGAGCGATGTCCCGACTCCTGACACACTACCCATTCCAAAAAAGAACTAAACATCTCCAAATAACGACAGGAAATTGAACATCCCATAGGTAAGCATGCGTCATAGTAATACTGACCGTCCACACAGCACCCCAACAAATGGTAGCAGTCGGGATGAACTGGAAGTAAGCGAAATGCCGACTCAATGTCAGATTTAGCCATAAACGCCCCCCGGCCGGCAGAGCGCAAAAGCACGACGGCCCTGTCGAATGATGCGTATGTAACTGAGGACTCCTCTGGAAGGATACCATCGTTCACAGAGGAGCCTTTAGGGAACGACAAGTGATGTATTAGGCGATACTTACCCGGTTCCTTCTTAGGCACCACCCCCAGCGGGGACACACAAAAATTGGAAAAGGGGGGAGAGCAAAATGGACCAACCATGCGTCCTAAAACCACTTCCTTGTATACCTTGTCCTTCAGGACATCTGGGAATTCACGGGCAGACTTTAAATTCTCCGCAAAAAACCCAGACCTCTCCAAGGAAAAAGGGATAAAGAAACCAAACGTGAAACCCCCGCGCAGAGCAGCTGCATCTGACTTATTGGGGTACCTGTCTAGCCACGGCCCCATCGCGGCTACGCTCACCGGGGTCCTTGTGTTCGTGACTTGCGTAATTGTTCTACCCGATTTGACCGCGGGGCGAGTGCATCGCAAGGCGGCGTGTGAACCGCCGCAGGAGGAACATTCGTGCTTGTATTTACACAAGCCGAAAAACTTACAATGGCCTTCGTTGAAGAGCCAACAGGCTCCGGGTCTACGAACAGCCACTCCTGCGGCCGCGGTATTTGCGGATGCGGAAGTGGCCGCTGGCTGAAAGGGGGTCTTTGGGGAAACCATGAGGCGCAGCCATACGTCCGCTGCCTTTACCCCCCATCCTATCTCTGGATTTAGTGCTAAGCGTTTACGAAAATCCTCATCGTAACGCCACCACGCTGACCCCCCGTGCGTCTTATATGACGTATAGATCACGTCCATGTACGTAAACAGCTCAGCACAGCGCTCAGGATGCTTCTCACCCATAACACAGCCGAGAACCATAAAAGCTTGCAACCAATTATTTATGGTTTTTGCAACCCTAGGCTTACGTTCCTGAGGCTTCTCTGACCAAACCCTCCTCTCTCTATCCACAGTGTGCTGATCTGCTGTAACCAAGGTCCAAATGTCCAAATAGGCATTCGCCCAGATCTTCTCCTTTACCTCTTGGTCTAAATGCGAACCCGGCGGGCTGACTGCGCAGAAAACTGAATCCTTGTGTACCCCTGCCGGGCGAGGAGCAGAGGCGACAGGAGGAGCGGGCGCCGCGCCAGCGGGGGGAATCCTATCCAACAGTGATTTTATAGTCTGCAATATTTCCCCCCCAACTCCCGGCTGACCCCCATCACCCTTTTCCCACGCACCTGCGAACTGAAACTCACTAGATCCTGAAGCTGCCACTGGAGCACTAGCGGCTGGAGCTGGTACTGTAGGTAACACCGACTGCTGATCCACACTCTGGACCCTTGAAGACCCCCTGCGGTCCCGACGCGGCCGCTCCCGGCCACGGGACCCAGGCACCTCGGATTCGCTGGATGACATGTCTGAAGATGACGGTGATCGCCATCTGGAGGATCTGGACCGCCGCGACAGGCGAGATGATCTGGAACGTCTGCTCCTGTCGGAATAATAACGCTCCGCGGAGTCGCGGCGTCGCCGCCTGCGATCCTCCCGGGCGGGCGAGATAGAGCGGGACCTGCTGGATCTATAGCGGGCGCTGCGGACCCTGTCCACACTGACTGGGGGTCCCATAACAGCAGCGGCCGCCACTGGAGGCAAAGGGGGGACTAATGCTGCCGCCGGTGGGGGGGGACCCAACACTTACTGGGGTGGGTGCCGGCAGCTGCCTCTGCTCCAGTTCACATGGGGGCAGAATAGATGCCTGAGGTGACTCAGGCACCGCCGACTGAAACGGCTGCGCCGCGGCATTTAAGTCCTCCGAGGAGGCTGGGGAGCTCGCCCGCGTGCCCATCTCGCAAAATGGCGGCTGCGCTCGAGAGACCGGAAGTGCGGAGGGCCCGGGCGGAAGTGACGTCATAGTGGGCGGAGCTACGGTCGGGGCCGGCTGCGCAGCGGCGCCTGTTCGGAGTGTCACACCGCTCCGGGAACGTGCGCCAGATTTCGGCCAAGGACCCCCGCCCCGCGCACCAGGCCTGGGTAAGTGAGAAACGGGGGTAGAGGGTGGTGACGAGCTCAAACGCGACGGCGGCCTCGAGCAGCGCGCGGACCGCCGAGATGGGCCAGGGGGTTCAGGCGGGGGCATAAACGCCGCAGATGCCGGCGCCTCAGGGGCAATTATCTGGGAAAGCCAGCCTACACCCTCTCTCCTAACACGGTCCCGCAGGGCCGCGATCAGGGGGTCGCCCATGATACCTGGCAGGGAAGCGCCCCAGGAAAACTGTCTCCAACTCTGCTCACAGCTATGCCAAGCTTGAGGTAAAGTTCAAAGAGGGCTACTCTAGACCACAACCCCCAGACCGGTGCAGGGAGGCGTGATGCTACACAGACCGGTGCGGGGAGGGGCGATGCTACACAGACCGGTGCGGGGAGGCACAGCGCTACACAGACGGACGTCTACATGTGACATTCGGTGAGCAGACTATATTTTTTGTTTCTCTATTTTGTACGATTTGGACTTTAGTCGATGCTCCCGATTGGACCTATTTTTATATTTTCCGGTGAAATTTCGGTTCTTTTTTTCTGGTGTATTGTTTATAGACCCCTTGATACATCTAAATATGACATTCGGTGAGCAGACTATATATTTTTTGTTTCTCTATTTTACACGATTTGGACTTTAGTCGATGCTCCCGATTGGACCTATTCTTATATTTTCTGGTGAAATTTTGGTTTTTTTCTGGTGTATTGTTTATAGACCCCTTGACACATCTAAATATGGAGCTACCTATCAATAGGGAAGCAAAAGCAGCAAGTGTGTTTGAAGATCCCGCAACCCTGAATACCACAAATATTGACATATTGTCTAAATGCAAATTATGGGAAAATCTCCTAAGAGAGGAATGTAAAATCTGGTGGGACTGCACAACGCTGCAAAAATACAAAGCCAAAATGATGATACCAAGGGGCCTAAGGATTAAAAAGATACCAACTTTTATCTACTCGGAGGACTTTACTAATACCTGGAATGCGATTCTCTCTGAATGCTCACTGAAATTGATGGACCTAATAATACAATATGAGACTGCAAAACTAGCGGATCTCAAAAAGGATATCGAAATGACCACTCAGGAGCTTAAGACAAAACTAACAGAGGATGTTTTTTCTGACAAATCGAATAAATTTGGAGAGAACATCAACCAGCTGGAAAATGAGATTATGGAGGTTAAAAAAGCAAAATTCCAACGTGATCTGTATGATTATGCGAATCATCAAGTATATGAATGGAATAGAAGAGGAATGGATAGCACTACTCCAAGATCTATCTTGAAAAAACGTACTTATAAAAAGAAGAAGCATGGTCCAAAGAAAGTTGGCTTTAGCTCATCGGAGGCTGAAACCTCAGATGTGAATACGGATTTATCTGATAGTGAGTGTACTAGACCAAGAAGTAACAATAACAAAAATAACCAGCACTACAATAGATCTTCAAAAAACCCCAGGAGCCAAAACACAAACGGACCCGGCGGGGAAATAGAAAAAAGAGAGGAGGGAACTCCGAACAGAAAACTCAGGAGTCAAAAGAAGACATCGTAAGCATGGGTCTTGATGTGTTAAATCTGTCCGACTTTGTGCTGAGTCCGGAGCAAATAGAAGTTTTAACATTAGGTCTTAACTTCACACCCACAAAGAAGTTTGACCTTTTTTCGACATTGAAGGACATTAACAAATTTGTGAGAGGTCTCACCATAAAAAGACACTTTTTAGGGGAAATAGTGCCTGACCCTGAAACAGCTCCAATTGAAACGTTCACTCCTACTAATGATTTTTCGGGACTCAACTATCGTGACCAGTTGTCCCTTCTGGTTTTACAGGATTTGGATGAGGACAATGTAACCACAGTCAAAGAATTACCTTGGCACCAGAAAAACCCTAGCTTCTACCCTAAAGATTCACGGGTTGAAGCTATGGACAGATTCCAAATTACCATAGAAAAGGAATTGAAAAAGCTTTACGATGCCAACACTAATAATAAATATAATTTAACCAAGAGTCAGAGGAATGCCCTTGATAGCCTGCAAAATAATCAAGACATTGTAATACGAATGGCAGACAAGGGAGGCACTATTGTAGTCATGTCTAAATCCATGTATTATTCACAGATTGATGAGCTACTAAATGACACAATCACCTATAGATGCTTACCTGGTAATCCACTGGTGGGTTTTACGAAACAGCTTGTATGACTATGCGAATCATCAAGTATATGAATGGAACAGAAGAGAAATAGACAGCACTACTCCAAGATCTATTTTGAAAAAACGTACATACAAAAAGAAGAAGCATGGGTCTAAGAAAGTGGGCTTCAGCTCATCGGAGGCTGAAACCTCAGATGTGAACACGGATTTATCTGACAGTGAGTCCACTAGACCAAGAAGCAACAATAAAACCAACCAGCACTATAATAGATCCTCAAAAAACCCCAGGAGCCAAAACACAAACGGACCCGGCGGGGAAACAGAAAAAGGAGAGGAGGGAACTCCAAACAGAAAACTCAGGAGTCAAAAGAAGACATCGTAAACATGGGTCTAGATGTGTTAAATCTGTCTGATTTTATGTTAAGTCCGGAGCAAATAGAAGTTTTAACACTGGGTCTTAACTTCACACCTACAAAAAAGTTTGACCTTTTCTCGACATTGAAGGACATTAATAAATTTATGAGAGGTCTCACTATAAAAAGACATTTTTTAGGGGAAATAGTGTCTGACCCCGAAACAGTTCCAATTGAAATGTTTACTTCTACTAATGATTTTTCGGGACTCAATTATCGTGATCAGCTGTCCCTTCTGTTTTTACAGGATTTGGATGAGGACAATGTAACTACAGTTAAAGAATTGCCTTGGCACCAGAAAAATCCTAACTTCTACCCTAAAGACTCACGGGTCGAAGCCATGGACAGATTCCAAATTACCATAGAAAGGGAATTGAAAAAGCTTTATGATGCCAACATCAATAACAAACATAATTTAACTAAGAGTCAGAGGAATGCCCTTGATAATCTGCAGAATAATCAAGACATTGTAATACGAATGGCAGACAAGGGAGGCACTATTGTAGTTATGTCCAAGTCTATGTATTATTCACAGATTGATGAGCTACTAAATGATACAAATACCTATAGATGCTTACCCGGTAATCCACTGATGGGTTTTATGAAACAGCTTAAGATACTAGTTGAAGAAGGTAACAGCATGGGTATCTTTACGGAAAAACAAGCAGAATATCTAATTAAATCTAACCCAGTGACACCCATATTACATGCACTCCCAAAGGTACACAAGGGGATTATTCCCCCTCCGATGCGCCCGATAGTCTCGGGAATAGGTTCTTTAAATGAGACACTAAGCGAATGGCTAGATTCTCAACTACAGCCGTTAGTACGCAGGACACCGGGATATTTGCAGGATACTGGAGACGTTTTGAGAAATATGAGTGGCATCACGTGGATGTCAGACTATGTCTGGCTAACATGTGATGTCACCTCTTTATATACCTCCATCCCGCAACAAGTAGCGATGGAGGCAGTCGCATATCATCTTAGCAAATATAGCGGGTATGATACAGACAGACAGAATTTCATCAAAGAAACACTGTGGTATCTATTAAATCATAATTATTTTTTATTTGATAATAGGTATTATTTACAGATATCCGGAGTTTCTATGGGGGCCAAGTTCTCACCATCCCTGGCCAATTTGGTCATGGCATGGTGGGAAGAAGACACTATATATTCAGCATATAATCCATTTGTGGGGGACATCTTCTGGTACGGCAGGTACATCGACGACATACTGATTGTGTGGTCGGGCGGTGTGCCTGCCGTACCGGAATTTGTCTCCTATATCAACAATAATACCATCAATTTAAAATTTACCCATTCTGTGTCCCACGATAAAATTGTGTTTTTGGATTTATTATTACAAGCACAAGAGAATGAAACTATCAGAACTAGTACACATAGGAAGAGTACGGCTGGTAATACTATACTCCATGCTGGTAGCTCTCATCCAAAACATACCATTCGTGCTATTCCAGTTGGAGAATTAATGAGATCTAAAAGAAATTGTACACGTATGGAAGACTATAGAAAGGAAGCCTTGGAAATCAGACAGAGACTGGGAAAAAGGGGTTATTCGAGAGGTTTACTCAATAGAGCTGAATCAATTGTTGAGCTTAAAAACAGAGAGGAAATGCTAATTAAAAAACCCCCTAAGAATAAAAATACAACTAGTGCCAACAACACACCATACTTAGTACTGGATTATAGCAACCAATTTACACAAATTAAAGCATTAGTGCAAAAGTGCATACCCATTTTATGGGAAGATGAAAAGTTGCGACAGATTTTAAATGAAGGTTGCAAGATAGTATCTAGACGCTCTACCACTATAGGAAATCGCATCTCTCCGAGTTACATTACATCTCAAAACAAATCTAGGTCTTGGTTGCATCAAAATGGTTTCTTCAGATGTGGGGGTCATCCTTGCAGAACTTGCAGGTATGCGAGGGTTACCCGCACATTTCAGAACACAGATAGTACACTTTCATTTAACATTAAGAGATTTATAAACTGCAACAGCACTTTTGTGGTATATGCAATCAAGTGCACGACATGTAATAAAATGTACATAGGTAGCACTATCAGACAACTTAAGAAAAGATTTCTGGAACACTTAAATGACATCAATTACTTAAAAAGAAAAAGTGCAGATTCAAATCAGCCAACAAAAGCGGTATCTAATGTGGCAAGACATGTCTTCGAACATCATGAGGGCAACTCCAATAGTCTAGAAGTATATGCCATTGAACAAATAGTCATGAACGCTAGAGGCGGAGATAAGGAAAGGGTTTTAAGGGATAGAGAATTCTTTTGGATTTTTCATCTCAATACCAGATTCCCTGCGGGACTCAATTTTAGGAATGAAATGATGTTCCATTATTAATATGGTTATCATACTAGTTATTGAAGGTACCTTGATTAGGGACCTCTGGAAGTTGCACTTCGTTATCTCTTCTTGATTTGAGAACTTCTGCTCCTCAAGTGTACACTCTTGGCCATATTGTAACATGCATCCAGTATTACATATACTATAATGTTGTTTTTTACAAGGGGATTATGGTGTTGGATTTTTTCAGTTATATTTTTATATTTGCTGTGATGGCATCTATTGCCACGAGAAGCTATTTAATATGATATTGTCAATGCACATAATTATATGTTGTCGAAATCATTGCCCACCGAAGGATCCAGCAGGAGACTAGTTATCTATATCCAATTGTTTGTCTATTCACAGTTTCCCCTTTACACATAGGTTCTGCGCCCTTGTAGAGGTACTACTGCGCATGCGCGCTTGATCCTTTCCTCTCAGCTGTTAGTCCGAGGCGATTGCTGGGACATTCATGCAGGTACCGGAGGATTTAAGACTGTGTACACACTTAGAGGTGACGTTATAGTCAAGCTAGGGGGTTGCATATGTACTGTTACGCTTTATGTAGAACCGGTATTAGCGCATCTTATACGAGTGTGGGGTGTTTTTCTACCGCACATGTTTTGACATAGTGTGGATTGCAATTTTTCCAGATTGTTTGGTTTATGTCTCTAGAATTAGTTTAAAAGAAACCGAGTAGTCGATATAGCTTATGTCTATGCTTGCTTTTAATATATGTAATGTGTATATATTTGTTTTTTATATTTTCACTTATGCATCGTATCCAACTAAAGCATGATAATGGCATAAGGGGAGGAAAGGGTGTGGAAGGGCAACAGGTGGGTGTAATTCAATCACAGCCCACTCCCCTCCTCCCCTTTTAAGTTTGTAAGCTTGCAGTCTGCACATCATACAGCCATGAGGAAGGACGCATTGTGCGTTTGAAACGCGTTGCTGATGTATTTTTAAACAATCACACTGGAAATAATTTTTGTATTCGTGTGACCAAGGTCCAACAATAAAGTCATGAAGTTTTTTACTTATGAATTCTGATGTCTGAAATCCTGTAGCTGGGTCCGATTTTGAGCAAACAGTCTTCAGCAAGATCTCCCCGTCCAGGAGTGGACCTACAGCACGGCTAGGACGTCTACATGTGACATTCGGTGAGCAGACTATAATTTTTTTTTTCACTACACAGACCAGTGCGGGGAGCGGCGATGCTACACAGACCGGTGCGGTGAGGCACAGCGCTACACAGACTGGTGCAGGGAGGCGCAATGCTAACAGCGCTACACAGACTGGTGCAGGGAGGCGCAATGCTACACAGACCGGGGGTGAGGCGCGACGCTACACAGACCAGTGCGGGGAGCGGCGATGCTACACAGACCGGTGCGGGGAGGCACAGTGCTACACAGACCGGTGCAGGGAGGCGTGATGCTACACAGACCGGTACGGTGAGGCACAGCGCTACACAGACTGGTGCAGGGAGGTGCGACGCTACACCGAATGGTGCGGGGAGGGGCGATGCTACACAGACCGGTGCGGGGAGGCACAGCGCTACACAGACTGGTGCAGGGAGGTGCGATGCTACACAGACCGGTGCGGTGAGGCACAGCGCTACACAGACTGAAGTTTGTAAAACTGGGTCTTAATTTCACACCTACAAAAAAGTTTGACCTTTCTCGACATTGAAGGACATTAATAAGTTTATGAGAGGTCTCACTAAAAAGACATTTTTTAGGGGATAGTGTCTGACCCCGAAACAGTTCCAATTGAAAGTTTACTTCTACTAATGTTTTTCGGGACTCAATTATCGTGATCAGCTGTCCCTTCTGTTTTACAGGATTTGGATGAGGACAATGTAACTACAGTTAGATGCCTTGGCACCAGAAAATCCTAGCTTCACCCTAAAGACTCAGGGTCGAAGCCATGGACAGATCCAAATTACCATAGAAAAGGAATTGAAAAAGCTTTATGATGCCAATATCAACAACAAACATAGTTTAACTAAGAGTCATCGAGGATGCCCTTGATAAACCTGCAAAATAATCAAGACATTGGAATACGAATGGCAGACAAGGGAGGCACTATTGTAGTTATGTCCAAGTCTATGTATATTCACAGATTATGAGCTACTAAATGATACAAATACCTATAGATGCTACCCGGTAATACACTGATGGGTTTTATGAAAACAGCTTAAGATACTGTGAAGAAGGTAACAGCAGGGTATCTTTACGGAAAAAAAAGCAGAATATCTAATTAAAAGCTAACCCAGTGACACCCAATACATGCACCCCTAAGGTACACAAGGGGATTATTCCCCCTCCGATGCGCCCGATAGTTCGGGAATAGGTCTTTAAATGAGACACTAAGCGAATGGCTAGATTCCCAACTACAGACAGTTAGTACGCAGACACCGGGATATTTGCAGGATACTGGAGACGTTTGAGAAATATGAGTGGCATCACGTGGAGTCAGACTATGTCTGGCTAACATGTGTGTCACCTCTTATAGTACCTCCATCCCGCAACAAGTGCGATGGGGCAGTCGCATATCATCTTAGCAAATATAGCGGTATGATACAGACAGACAGATTTCATCAAAGAAACACTGTGGTATCTATTAAATCATATTATTTTTATTTGATAATAGGTATTATTTACAGATATCCAGGAGTTTATATGGGGGCCAAGTTCTCACCATCCCTGGCCAATTTGTCATGGCCTGGTGAAGAAGACCATATATATTCAGCATATAACCATTTGTGGGGGACATCTTCTTGTACGGCAGGTACATCGACGACATACTGATTGTGTGGTCGGCGGTGTGACCTGCCGTACCGGATGTCTCTATACAAAATAATACCATCAATTTTAAATTTACCCATCGTGCTCCACGATAAAATTGTGTTTTTGGATTTATTATTACAAGCACAAGAGAATGAAACTATCAGAAATAGTACACATAGAGGAGTACGGCTGGTAATACTATACTCCATGTGGTAGCTCTCATCCCAAACATACCATTCGTGCTATTCCAGTTGGAGAATTAATGGATCTAAAAGAAATTGTAACAAGTATGGAAGACTATAGAAAGGAAGCCTTGGAATCAGACAGAGACTGGGAAAAAAGGGGTATTCGAGAGGTTTACTCAATAGAGCTGAATCATTGTTGAGCTTAAAAAGAAGAGGAAATGTAACTTAAAAAACCCCCTAAGAATAAAAATACAACTAGTGCCAACAACACACCCTACCCTTAGTACTGATTATAGCAACCAATTTACAACAAATTAAAGCATTAGTGCAAAGGCGCATACCCATGTTATGGGAAGATGAAAGTTGCGACAGATTTTAAATGAAGGTTGCAAGATAGTATCTAGACGCTCTACCACTATAGGAAATCGCTCTCTCCGAGTTACATTACATCTCAAAACAAATCTAGGTCTTGGTTGCATCAAATGGTTTCTTCAGATGTGGGGTCATCCTTGCAGAAAATGCAGGGAGCGAGGTACCCGCACATTTTCAGAACACAGATAGTACACTTTCATTTAACATTAGAGATTTTAACTGCAACAGCACTTTTGTGGTATATGCAACAAGTGCACGACATGTAACAAAATGTACATAGGTAGCACTATCAGACAACTTAAGAAAAGATTCTGGAACACTTAAAGACATCAATTACTTAAAAGAAAAAGTGCAGTTCAAATCAGCCAACAAAGCGGTATCTAATGTGGCAAGACATGTCTTCGAACACCATGAGGGCAACTCCAATAGTTCAGAAGTATATGCCATTGAACAAATAGTCATGAACGCTAGAGGCGGAGATAAGGAAAGGGTTTTAAGGGATAGAGAATTCTTTGGATTTCATCTCAATCCAGATCCCTGCGGGACTTCAATTTTAGAATGAAATGATGTTCCATATTAATATGGTTATCATACTAGTTATTGAAGGTACGTGATTGGGACCTCTGGAAGTTGCACTTCGTTATCTCTTCTGGATTTGAGACTTTGCTCCTCAAGTGTCACTCTGGCCATATTGTAACAGCATCCAGTATTACAATACTATAATGTTGTTTTTTACAAGGGGATTATGGTGTTGGATTTTTTCATGTTATATTTTTATATTGCTGTGATGGCATCTATTGCCACGAGAAGCTTTAATATGATTATGTCAATGCAAATAATTATTGATGTCGAAATTATTGCAACCGAAGGATCAGCAGGAGACTAGTATATATATCCAATTGTTGTCTTTTCAAGTTTCTTTACAAATAGGTTCATGCGCCCTTGTAGAGGCTACTGCGCATGCGCGCTTGATCCTTTCCTAGCGTTAGTCCGAGGCGATTGCTGGGACATTCATGCAGGTACGGAGATTTAAGACTGTGTACACACTTAGAGGTGCGTATAGTCAAGCTAGGGGTGCATAGGTACGGTTACGCTTTATGTAGAACCGGTGTATTTATTAGCGCATCTTATACGAGTGTGGGGTGTTTCTACCGCACATGGTGTGACCTAGTGTGGATTGCCATTTTTCCAGATTGTTTGGTTATGTCTCTAGAATTAGTTTAAAAGAAACCGAGTAGTCGATATAGCTTATGTCCTATGCTTGCTTTTAATATATGTAATGTGTTATATGTTTTATATTTTCACTTATGCAGTATCCAACTAAAGCATGATAATGGCATAAGGGGAGGAAAGGTGTGGAAGGGCAACAGGGGTGGGTGTAATTCAAGCACAGCCCACTCCCCTCCTCCTTTTAAGTTTGTTAGCTTGCAGTCTGCACATCATACAGCCAGGAGAAGACGCATTGTGGTTTGAAACGCGTTGCTGATGTATTTTAAACAATCACACTGGAAATAATTTTTGATTTGTGTGACCAAGGTCCAATAATAAAGTCATGAAGTTTTTTATTATGAATACTGATGTCTGAAATCCTGTAGCTGGGTCCGATTTTGAGCAAACAGTCTTCAGCAAGATCTCCCCGTCCAGGAGTGGACCTACAGCACGGCTAGGACGTCTACATGTGACATTCGGTGAGCAGACTATAATTTTTGTTTCTCTATTTTACAGCGCTACAGAGACTGGTGCAGGGAGGTGCGACGCTACACAGACCGGTGCGGGGAGGCGCAATGCTACACAGACTGTGCAGGGAGGTGCGCGCTACACAGACCGGTGCGGGGAGCGGCAATTCTACCCAGACCGGTGCAGGAGGCGTGAGCGTACAACAGACCAGTGGGGAGGGGCGATGCTACCAGACCATGCGGGAGCGCAACAATACACAGACCGGGAGGGGAGGGCGATGCTATACAGACCGGTGCGGGGAGGCACAGCGCTACACAGACCGGTGCAGGGAGGCACAACACTACACAGACCGGTGCGGGGAGGCACAGCGCTACACAGACCGGTGCAGGGAGGCGTGACGCTACACAGACCAGTGCGGGGAGGGGCGATGCTACACAGACCAGTGCGGTGAGGCGCAACAATACACAGACCGGTGCGGGGAGGGGCGATGCTACACAGACCGGTGCGGTGAGGCACAGCGCTACACAGACTGGTGCAGGGAGGCGCAATGCTACACAGACCAGTGCGGGGAGGGGCGATGCTACACAGACACGGTCGGGTGAGGCACAGCGCTACAGAGACTGGTGCAGGGAGGTGCGACGCTACACAGACCGGTGAGGGAGGCGCAATGCATCACAACTGGTGCAGGGAGGTGCGACGCTACACAGACGGTGCGGGGAGGGGCAATGCTACACCGACGGTGCAGGGAGGGGAATGCTACACAGACCGGTGCCGGGAGGGCACAGCGTACAACAGACCGGTGCGGGGAGGTGTGACGCTCCACAGACCGGGGGGTGAGGCGCGACACTACACAGACCAGTGCGGGGAGCGGCGATGCTACACAGACCGGTGTGGTGAGGCACAGCGCTAAACAAGACTGGTGGCGGAGGCGCAATTCTACACAGACGGGGGTGAAGGCGCGACGCTACAAAGACCAGTGCGGGGAGCGGCGATGCTAAAGACCGGTGCGTGAGGCACAGCGCTACACAGATGGTGAGGGAGACGCATTGCTACAAGCGGTGGCAGGGAGGCGCGGACTACACAGACCAGTGCGGGAGCGCGGCGCTACATAGTCCTCTGCAGGGAGGCGCAACATACACAGACCGGTGCGGGAGGCGTGATGCTACACAGACGGTGCAGGGAAGGCGTGATGCTACACAGACCGGTGCGGGGAGGCACAGTGCTACAAAGACGGGGGTTTTTGCGGGGAGGGTGATGTACACAGCGGGTGCGGGGAGGCACAGTGCCTACACAGACCGGTGCAGGGAGGAGTGATGCCTACACAGACCGGTACTGTGAGGCACAGCGCTACACAGATGGTGCAGGGAGGTGTCGACGACTACACCGGAATGGGCGGGGTAGGGCGATGCTACACAGACGGTGCGGGGAGGCACAGCGACTACACAGACTGGTGCAGGGAGGTGCGATGCTCACAGACCGGTGCGGTGAGGCACAGCGCTACCAGGACTGTCAGGAGGCGCATTGCTACACAGACCGGTGCAGGGAGGCGCGGCATACACAGACCAGTGCAGGGAGGCGCGGCGCTTACATAGTCCTCTGCAGGGAGGCGCAACACTACACAAGACCGGTGCAGGGAGGGGATGCTACACAGACGGTGCAGGGAGGCCGTGATGCTACACAGACCGGTGCAGGGAGGCACAGTGCTACAAGACGGTCGGGTGAGGGTGATGACTACACAGACGGGTGCGGGGAGGCACAGTGCTACACAGACCGGTGCAGGGAGGCGTGATGCCTACAGACGTAAGGTGAGGCACAGCGCTACACAGACTGGTGCAGGGAGGTGCGACGCTACACCGACGGTGCGGGGAGGGCGTGCTACACAGACCGGTGCGGGGAGGCACAGCCGCTACACAGACTGTGCAGGGAGGTGCGACGCTACACAGAACGTGCGGGGAGGGGCGATGCTACACAGACCGGTACGGTGAGGCACAGCGCTACACAGACCTGTGCGGTGAGGCGCAACGCTACACAGACCGGTGCAGGGAGGCACAGCGCTACACAGACCGGTGCGGGGAGGCACAGCGCTACACAGACCGGTGCGGTGAGGCGCAACGCTACACAGACCACGTGCAGGGGGGGGCGATGCTACACAGACCAGTGCGGTGAGGCACAGACGTAGCGCTACACAGACCCGGTGCGGGGAGGCGCAATGCTACACAGGGAAGGAGGAGGGACCTTCCCCCATGGACGGTAGAAGAAGATACCATCCTGAAATACTAATCCATTTTCACAGTCTGCAGCACTAACCAACACCCAAAAGGAATACTACACTAATCTCCATGGGCCATAAACCTAAACACTTTGTGCCTTTGCCCAATATTTAGTATATCTTCACTTGTATTGATCTATTGTGACTCTTCGCTTTTTGTTATGATTCGGACCTCTTGCAAGGAACCATCAGGGGCTGGATTTGGACACCAACTACGCCACAGTCTTGATGCAGCGGGCTGTGGTTCACCGCTGCACATCATGTCCATGCACCCAGAGCTAATTCTGAAAGAGCCGGTGTGCATACAAACCCGAAAGAGGACCTACATATGGTGATATGGGCCCTAAACCAGGACCAGTTGGATGTGTGTTAGTGTTCCAAAGGTTTCCCTTGAGGGGGCTGTGTCAGTAGTACCAGCGCAGTGGCTGCTACAGGGTTAGGTTTGGTCCTAGAGTATCTGTGTACCAAACCTTAGTCGGTCTGTGCGATAGTCACAGTTATGATCCTGCTCTCGTGCTGATCTTGTAAGGGACTCTGGGAGGATTTCATCAGCCTGAAGACTTCACTTGCTCTCTGCACCGAATTCTGCCCCAGCACCTCCCCTCTCCCCATAGGAGCTAGTTGGAACTTACTGCAGTTATCTATAGTCAGAAGGGAGGGGATGTTGAACCGGTGCCTTCAAGAAGCAGAAAGCTTTCAGGCTGAAAGACCTTCCAAGAGCATTTCGCGGAAAAAACGTAGATTGTTTCACTTTTGACAGTTCACTGCTGTACTAAACAACAACTGATATGGTACAGCTACCTGCTTTCTGTCTGCAGTGTTATTAAGCGTCCAAGCTGATGTGGATTTTGCTGAGTTCTGTTATCCTTTGACTTTGACTGCCCCACCGCACCGGTCCTACGCGTACAGGCGGCCTGTCCCTGCATCGGTCTGTGGTGTTGTTGACGCCTCCCTGCAGAGGACTATGTAGCGCCGCTCCTCTGCATGTTGTGTGGTAGCCGACGCCTCCCTGCACCGGTATGGTAGCAATGCGCCTCACCTGCACCAGGCTGTGTAGCGCTGTGCATCAACCGCACGGTCTCGTCGATAGTCTGCCGCTCACCCGCACCTGGTCTGGTGTAGCGTCGCGCTCTCACCCCCGTCTGTGTAGCATGCGCCTCCCTCACCAGTCCTGTGTAGCGCTGTGCACCACCGCACGTCTGGTAGCATCGCCTCTCCCCGCCTGGTCTGTGTAGTGTCGCCTCACCCCGCGGTCTTTGTAGCGTCGCAACCGCCCGCACCGGTTGTGTAGCATCACACCTCCCGCAAGCCGGTCTGTGGTAGCGCTGTGCCTCCCTGCAACCGTCTGTGTAGCCTTGCCCCCTCCCTCACCCACCGGTCCTGTGTATCATTGCCCCGCCCCCACCGTCTGGTAGCTTCGCACCTCCTTCACCAGGTCGTGTAGCATTGCGCCTAACCCTGCACCCTGCAGCACCGGTCTGTGTAACGTCGCACCTCCCTGCACCATCCTAGACCGGTGCAGGGAGGCGTGATGCTACACAGACCGGTGCAGGGAGGCACAGTGCTACACAGACCGGTGCGGGGAGGGGTGATGCTACACAGACCGGTGCGGGGAGGCACAGTGCTACACAGACCGGTGCAGGGAGGCGTGATGCTAC
>CM033651.1:5161562-5198460 GCA_019512145.1 Engystomops pustulosus
CACCGGTCTGTGTAGCATCGCCGCTCCCCGCACTGGTCTGTGTAGTGTCGCGCCTCACCCCCCGGTCTGTGTAGCGTCACACCTCCCCGCACCGGTCTGTGTAGCGCTGTGCCTCCCTGCACCGGTCTGTGTAGCATTGCCCCTCCCTGCACCGGTCGGTGTAGCATTGCCCCTCCCCGCACCGGTCTGTGTAGCGTCGCACCTCCCTGCACCAGTCTGTGTAGCATTGCGCCTCCCCGCACCGGTCTGTGTAGCGTCGCACCTCCCTGCACCAGTCTGTGTAGCATTGCGCCTCCCCGCACCGGTCTGTGTAGCGTCGCACCTCCCTGCACCAGTCTCTGTAGCGCTGTGCCTCACCGTACCGGTCTGTGTAGCATCGCCCCTCCCCGCACTGGTCTGTGTAGCATTGCGCCTCCCTGCACCAGTCTGTGTAGCGCTGTGTTCTATATTTTACAGCGCAGAGAATGGTGCAAGGAGGTGCGACGCTACACAGGACGTGCGGGAGGCGCAATGCACACAGACTGTGCAGGAGGTGCGACGCTCACAGACCGGTGCGGGGAGGCGCAAATGCTACACAGACCGGTGCAGGAGGCGTGACGCTACAACAGACCAGTGCGGGAGGGGCGATGCTACCAGACACGCGGTTGAGGCGCAACAATACACAGACCGGTGCGGGGAGGGAGGGCGATGCTAACAGACCGGGCGGGGAGGCACAGCGGACACAGACAGGTGCAGGAGGCACAACAACTACACAGACCGGTGCGGGAGGCACAGCGCTACACGAGACCGGTGCAGGGAGGTGACGCTACACAGACCAGTGCGGGGGGGAGGGGCGATGTACACAGACCAGGGCGGTGAGGCGGCACCAATACACAGACGCGTGCGGGGAGGGGCGATGCCTACACAGACCGGTGCGGTGAGGCACAGCGCTAACACGACTGGTGCAGGGAGGCGCAATGCTACACAGACCCGTGCGGGGAGGGGCGATGACTACAGACACGGGACGGTGAGGCACAGCGCTACAGAGACTGGTGCAGGGAGGTGCGACGCTAACAGACCGGTGCGGGAGGCGCAATGCCTACACGAACTGGTGCAGGGAGGTGCGACGCTACAAGACCGGTGCGGGGAGGGGCAATGCTACACAGCACCGGTGCAGGGAGGGGCATGCTAACAGACGTGCAGGGAGGGCACAGCGCTACAACAGACCGTGTGCGGGGCGGTGTGACGCTACACAGACCGGGGGGTGAGGCGCGACACTACACAGACCAGTGCGGGGAGCGGCGATGCTACACAGACCGGTGCGGTGAGGCACAGCGCTACACAGACTGGTGCAGGGAGGCGCAATGCTACACAGACCGGGGGGAGGCGCGACGCTACACAGACCAGTGCGGGGAGCGGCGATGCTACACAGACCGGTGCGGTGAGGCACAGCGCTACACAGACTGGTGCAGGGAGGCGCATTGCTACACAGCGACCGGTGAGGGAGGGCGGCATACAACGACCAGTGCAGGGAGCGCGGGCTACATAGTCCTCTGCAGGGAGGCGCAAAACTACACAGACGGTGCAGGGAGGTCGTGATGCTACACAGACGGTGCAGGGAGGCGTGATGCTACAAGACCGGTGCGGGGAGGCACAGTGCTACAAGGACCGTGCGGGGGTGTGGTATTGGGGTGGGGAGGGTGAGTACACAGCGGGTGCGGGGAGGCACAGTGCTACACAGACCGGTGCAGGGAGGAGTGATGCCTACACAGACCGGTACGTGGAGGCACAGCGCTACACAGATGGTGCAGGGAGGGTGAGACGATACACCGAATGGTGCGGGGAGGGCGAGCTACACAGAACGGTGCGGGGAGGCACCGTGACACACCGACTGGTGCAGGGAGGTGCGATGCACACAGACCGGTGCGGTGAGGCACAAGCGCTACACAGACGTGCAGGGAGGCGCATTGCTACACAGACCGGTGCAGGGAGGCGCGGCATACACACGACCAGTGCAGGAGGCGCGGCGCTTACATAGTCCTCTGCAGGGGGCGCAACACTACACAAGACCGGTGCCAGGGAGGCGTGATGCTACACGGACCGGTGCAGGGAGGCCGTGTGCTACACAGACCGGTGCAGGGCGGCACATGCTACCAGACGTGCGGGAGGGTGATGATGCTACACAGAGGGTGCGGGAGGACAGTGAACACAGACCGGTGCAGGGAGGCGTGATGCTACACAGCCGTACGGTGAGGCACAGCGCTACACAGACTGGTGCAGGGAGGTGCGACGCTACACCGACGGTGCGGGGAGGGCGATGCTACACAGACCGGTGCGGGGGGGCACAGCGCTACACAGACTGTGCAGGGAGGTGCGACGCTACACAGAACGTGCGGGGAGGGGCGATGCTACACAGACGGTAGGTAAGGCACAGAGCTACACAGACCGTGTCGGTGAGGCGCAACGCTACACAGACGGTGCAGGGAGGCACAGCGTACACAGACGGTGGGAGGAGGCACAGCGCTACTACAGACCGGTGCGGTGTGAGCGCAACGCTCACACAGACCAGTGGCAGGGGGGGGCGATGCTACACAGACCAGTGCGGTGAGGCACAGCGCTACACAGACCGGTGCAGGGAGGCGCAATGCTACACAGACTGGTGCAGGGAGGTGCGACGCTACACAGACCGGTGCAGGGAGGCGCAATGCTACACAGACTGGTGCAGGGAAGGCGGGGAGAAATGTCACGTCAAGGACACAGGACGGTGGGCGGAGGGGGGCACCGGTGAGGGCAGGAATGCTACACCAGAACGGGCAGGGAGGCAACAGCGCTACACAGGACGGTGCGGGAGGGTGTGATGCTACACAGACCGTGCGGGGCGTGGGACGCTACACAGACGCGGGGTGAGAGCCGACACAACAGAACAGTGCGGGGAGCGGGATGCTACACAGACGGTGCGGTGAGGCACAGCGCTACACAGACTGGTGCAGGGAGGCGCAATGTACACAGAACGGGGGGTGTGAGGCGCGACCGCAACACAGAACAGTGCGGGGGAGCGGCGATGCTACACAGACGGTGCGCGGTGATGCACAGCGCTAACACAACTGGTTGCAGGGAGGCGCATTGCTACACAGACCGGTTGCAGGGAGGCGCGGCACTACACAGACAGTGCAGGGAAGGCGGGCGGCTACATAGTCCTCTGCAGGGAGGCGCAAACACTACACAGAGACGATGCAGGGAGGCGCGATGCTACGCAGACCGGTGCGGGGGGCAGTCAAAGCAAAAGATAACAGAAATCAAGCAAATCCATCATCAGCTTGGACCTTAATACACTGCAGACGAGCAAGGTATAGGCTTTACCATATCAGTGTGTGTAGTAGAGCCAAGGACTAAAAAGTGAAATTCAATCTAGTTTCCAGCGAATGCTCTGGGAAGGTCTTCAGCTGAAGAGCTTTCTGCTCTTTGCAATGCACTGTTCAACAGCCCTCCCTTCTGCTCTGAGTAACTGCAGTAAGTATCCAACCAGCTCCTATGTAGAGAGAGGGGAGGGCTGTGGGCAGCTCAGTGCAGAGCAGGAGATCTCAGGCTGAAGTTCCTCCCAGAGCCCTACAAGATCGCAGAGCAGGGTATTAACTGTGACTATCACAACACACTAAGGTTTGGTTACACAGATCTCTAGGACCAAAACCTAACCCGACTGCAGCCTGGTATCAGAAACATCCCCCTTAAAGGAAACCTTTGGAACACTAAACACAATCCCATAGGTCCTGGTTTAGGGTCCCATATCACCTATATAGGTCCCTCGCGGGTTGCAGCACGGCTTCAGATAGTTCTGGTGCATGCACATTGTGCAGGGTGAAACACAGCAGCTTCATCAAGGACCTGTGGGTAGTTTAGGGTCCCAAATCAGCCCCTGATGGTTCCTTTGAAAGAGGGTTCCCAATGCATAACAAAAAGCGATAGAGTCACAATAGATCAATACAATGAAAAAATATAATAATGGGCCAAGCTGCAAAAGTGTTAGGTCATGGTCCATGGTAGAATCTGTCTGCGTAATTCCTTTGTGTGTGTTGTTTAGCTGCAGAACTGTGAAAAGGATTATTGTCAGGATATGGTATTTCTCTAACCGCACTGGTGCAGTCCTCACAGCTGCTCCCTCCTAAGCTCTCTGCATGATGAAATGCTTTACATCCTCACTTTGATATGGATTTAAACAACTGGGAGGTGGGCTCATTACTATCAGCACTGGGAGACCCCTTTAAAGGGATGTCCGAGGTTGAAATCATGGCTGAACCCCCTGAACATGTAGTGCGGGTATTGCAGCTATGCCGTACAGAGATGAACACACCACACATACCCATGGTGGCGAACCTCTGGACAACCCCTTAAGTCACCACTATAAACAATGGATGGAGCATTTGCATATTTACAGCGTCTGGAACAGCTGATTGGGTTTAGCGTTTGGTTGTGTCATCTAATAATAATAAGTGTTTGAGGCAATAGGAAAGATGATCTATCAGAGGTAATCTCAAGCAAAGTGCTAATTAGGATGACAATGGATCCTCACACTGCTGTGCACTTTGCTCTCTGGCATTGACTCCCCGGAATCTCCCGTGCATTACACATTGCTGCGCATTCTCCTTCTAAGTAAATATATTCCAGTTTCTCCCGAAGCCAAATAATTATACGGCATATCATATAATAATATAATAACAGAGGAGACGCATTTATCATCATCCCCCGTCTGTATCCTTCCTCGTCTCCCCCCGGCTACATTATCTCACCTACACGTAAGATTATGCAGTTACTGATCAGTAAATATGACTTTTCTTATGGTAATAACGCCTTCTCCAAAGTTATTGTATGCAAATATTAAAAAAAACAACAAAAACTGTTTTGTATTTCTTTAGGTTATTTTTTCAGAGGATTCCTGGACTGTAGTGATAGACTTCTCTAGTATCCTTGAGCCGTGAAGGAGATATACCCCAGAAGAAAAGATGGATGAGAGGGAGAGATGGAAGGTCCTCGCTGGGACTGGATGCAAAGATACATTGTAAATGTGGTTGTCTGACGCTGCCCTCTGCTGGAAAGTGCTGCAACTGCGGATTACATGTGTAAACCATGAAGGCCTCGAAGAAATGTACATGATGAGAAGAAAGATAAGTGGACCAGAATTGCAATGTTTGGGTCCATGACGAACATTTCAGTCAGAATTTAGGGTTAACCGTCAGGCACACCCTGCCCCTAGCACCTATTGATCAGAACAGCGGGTTCCAAGATTGGACCAGAAAATCATTGGGGCGGATTTACTACCGGTACTGTCCACGATCCAGCAGCGCGTTACCGACGAGGATTTGGGTCTCGGTTATTTACTAAGAACCGTACGGCCCCGATGTCCACAGGTGTGTCGCTGCTGCGCCGAGGTCCGCCAGAGTTCGCCGGTTCACATCATTTCCTGGTGCATGTAAGTGTGTGTCAAGCGACACTTTTTTTTAAAAAAATTCCGTGATTTTTCCGACGGCCAACCCCCGTTTTTCGTTCACACTGCAAGCCATCGCCCTGCGACACATCTGATCGCGTGCTCCAAAAACCCAGGGCAAATCGGCGGCAAAGCGGTAAAAATTCGGAAAACCCCGCCGCGAAAACGCGATTTGGACCCTTAGTAAATGTGCCCAAATGTTTGGGTCATGATGACATTTCAGGTCAGAAGTTTAGGGTGAAAGCGTTAGGCAAACCCTGCCGCCGTAGCAACATACGATCAAGAAACCAAGGGGGGGGAGGGGCTTTGCCAGTGGCGGTAATAATAGGTAAGTACCCGCGGCGGGAGTTCGGTGATGAAGATGTTCAGAGCTCATCCACTATTTTCCTGCTCAAGGAATAAAAGCTGAAGTACAGAAAGTTCTTGGATCGTGTAGAAAAAGATTACAAATAAGAATAATAATAAAAGTTCTGAGATTAAAAAAGGAAAAATTGTGACAATAATTCTGAAACGTGAAAAAGCATAAAGGGGGGGATTTCTAATTCTGGCAAAAGCACGACTGTCGGCATCGGAGATCAGTCTCCGGAAAGCGCAGACCGATTGTATTAAAGTGGGGCACGGCTGTAAGTAATTTTATGGGTGGACAGAACTGATCAGTCGTTTGCGCCAGAAAAATGCCGATGAGATGAGATGTGCGCCAAAATCTTACATGGACTGGCGCCTTCATTTGCTCTCTGACCATTTTCTGGTATTGTGGCTAAAAATTGCGCCCTAAAAATGGCGACAAAAATCCAAATAAATGTGACGGATAATGTGGCAAAGTTAGCCACGCCCACTTGCGCCAAAAAAAGACTGAGGAGTCGCGATAGTCGGAACATCTGTCTTCTGGCGCAAAACTCATATAAATGACCGCACAATTCTGCGCCAAAAAAAAAGGTAAGTAAAAAGGTAAAAAGTGTCTCAATTCAGGAGGAGATAAACAATAAGTAAGAAAGAAAGTGCTAAAGATAAGAAGAAACGGCCACAGTTACTAAAGTGCACTGAAATCACTGCGGAGGAAACTGCTCGTACTTGTATCTACAAAGTGTCTGCGCCAGTTTTTGTGTCGCGGCTGTGATGTGTCCGAACAAGACAGAAAAATGTGCAGCTAAGGGGGCTGTATAGATCAGCCCTGACCGGCGCCACATTATTACTGGAACGGATTTGAACCCACAACTCCAGACTGCAGCGGCCAGAGACAGACAGATCCTCTATCCACTAGGGCAATGAGCTTAGTTGTTCTCAAGTATGGATGTGTGTGAGTAACTAAGAGCTTTACTGTTACAACTGTGACACGGGCTCAGCACTGGGATTAGAGATGAGCGAACACTAAAATGCTGGGGTACTCGTTATACGACGACTTTTCCGATGCTCGAGTGCTCGTCTCGATAACGAACCACATGAAGTCAATGGGAGACTCCGAGCATTTTTTCAAGGGGACCAAGGCTCTGCACAGGGAAGCTTGGCCAAACACCTGGGAACTCAGAAAAGGATGGAAACACCACGGAAAGGACAGGAAACAGCAGGGGCAGCATGCATGGAGCCCTTGAGGCTGCTTAAACGCACCATTATGCAAAATTATGGGCAACAGCATGGCCATGACAGAGTGACAGAATGAAGCTAGATGTATCTAAAACATGCAATAATGACCCTGACACTATAGGGGACGGCATGCAGAGGCAGCGGCAGCAGGCTAGAGAGTGTCATGGCGACATACCCTAAATGGACTAAGGCTTCAAACCAAGGGTGCGATGGTGGCAGAGAGGAACCAAAGGAGGTGAGCAAGAAGTGTCAAAAATATCGGTAACATGATAAAAGTTTGCCAGTATATTTTGTGAGTTACAAGCAGGGGTGGCGAAAAGTTAACATGGAAGCCATGAAAACAACCCAAAATTCTGCCGACACAGCTCGTGTTTGATAAGGGGGCCATGTAGGGAGGCGAGTGTGAACTAGTAGTAGATTAAAGGTGCTGCAGTTATTAAAATTATGTTAGTTGGATCTTGGATGGAAGTGGCGCTCCGCTGCCAGACGAGCTTTCGCCAATCCAAGCCCCTGTCTTAGGCTACTCCCCAAACAGCAATTTTGGAAAGATCAAGTGTAGTGCGTTCTATAAGTTTAGGATATGCCGGGTGGGAGGGGAATGTAAACAGAATGCGCAAGAAGAAGCGCATGATGCGCATGGAGCTGGCGCTCCGCTGCAGGCGAGCTTTCGCAAATCCAAGCCCCTGTCTCTAGGCTACTCCCCAAACAGCACTTTTGTAAGATCAAGTGTAGTAGCGGTCTTATAAGTTTAGGATATGGCGGGGCGGGTGAGGGGAATGTAAACAGATGCGCAAGAAGCGCTGAAATAATATCCCTAAATGGTTAAAAGTTTGCAAGTATATTTTGTGGATTACACAGCAAGGGTGGCGACAAGTTAAACCTTTGATGTGGAATGCCCTGTAATAGCTTGGGCGGTGTGCCTTTTATCGCCTAGGCTCAGCATTTTCAGCACCGCTGCTGTCGCTTAGCGACGGCAATTGGCTGTGCTAGAGCTACCGGACTGATGGCGCATGCCCACGGCTGGTAATTCGGAGAGGAGGAGGTGTGGGAGGGGTGGGAGAGGTATAGTAGGCTTTAGAACCTGGACCGAGGTAGCGCCCCGCCAATTCTCTGCGTCGGCAGCAGTAATGACCAGCCCCAGGGTCAGACTCGGTCCCAGCCTGCAACCAAGTTAGTGTGTAGCGTTCTTTATAAGTTGGGATAGGCGGGTAGGGGAAGTAAACAATGCGCGAAGAAGCGCAAGATGCGCATGGTGGGGCTGGCGTTCGCTGCCAGGTCGAGCTTTCGCAACCAAGCCCACTGTCTCAGGCTACTCCCCAAACAGCACTTCTAGAACCTTTGTATAAGATAAAGTGTAGTAGCGTTCTTATAAGTTAGGATATGGGGGTGAGGGGAATGTAAACAGATGCGCAAGAAGAGCGCTGAAATAATATCCCTAAATGGTAAAAGTTTGCCAGTATATTTTGTGGAAACACAGCAGGGTGGCGACAAAAGTAACAAACTTTGATGTGGATCCTGAAAACAACCAAATTTCTGCCTGACACACCTCGTTTGATAAAGGGACGATGTATGGAGGCAGCTATATGGATACGAACTTTGGAGGTAGCAATGGAGACAAACGTGTGGAGCTGCTATGGAGACAATTAATTTGGATAGTGCCTGTATGTGGCAGCGTCCCAAACACTTTTTCAAACCGAGGAGCAGGTATAGGTGGCCCTCCAGTAAAAGGAATAGATTGAGTGCTGTATGTGGCAGTCCCAAAAATTCTCAAACCAGAGGAGCAGGTAGGTGGCCCTCCAGTAAAATGGAATAGATTGAGTGCCTGTATGTGGGCAGTCCAAAATTGTTCAAACCAGAGGAGCAGGTAGGTGGCCCTCAGTAAAATGGAACTAGATTGTGCCTGTATGTGGCAAGTCCCAAAAATTCTTCAAAAACCAGAGGAGCCGGTAGGTGGCCCTCCAGTAAAAGGAATAGCATGAGTGCCTGTATGTGGCAGTCCCAAAATTCTTCAAACCAGAGGAAGCAGGTAGGTGGCCCTCAGTTAAAATGGAATAGATTGAGTGCCTGTATGTGGAAGTCCCAAAAATTGTTCAAACCAGGAGGACCGGGTAGGTGGCCCTCCAGAAAAATGGAATAGATTGAGTGCCGTATGTGGCACTCCACAAAAATTGTTTCACAAAGAGGACGGGTAGGTGGCCCCAGAAAAATAATGCATGAAGTTAGCAAGAGCCAGTGGGGCCTGTCAAAATAGCCATTTTCCTCTGCTTTACTGTACAGGGAGGAGGAGAAGGAGGAAAAGGAGGAGGAGGAGGAGGAAGTGGATCAATTATTCAGTTGAGCTTCCTTCACCTGTGAGTGGAGATTGGAAATTCTGAGAAATCCAGCCTTTATTCATTTTATAAGGGCAGCCCTGTCACGCTGTCAGTCGGACAGGCGTGTCACGTTATCGGTGATGATGCCACCAGCTGCACTGAAAAACCGCCGTCGGACAAGACGCTAGCGGCAGCAGGCAAGGCAAGAACTCCAAGGCGTACAGCGCCAGTTGTGCCACATGTCAGCTTTGAAACCCAGTGTTGTAGGGAGTGTGATCATTTAGGACGATGGTATGGTCCAGCTAGTATCCCTCACCACTTTCTGTAAAGATCAGCCTACTCTGCCCGAGACTGGGGACAGGTGACAGTGGTTTGCTGGCGGCGCTACATAGTCCTCTGCAGGGAGGCGCAACACTACACAGACCGATGCAGGGAGGCGCGATGCTACGCAGACCGGTGCGGGGGGCAGGTCAAAGCGAAAGATAACAGAAATCAAGCAAATCCATCATCAGCTTGGACCTTAATACACTGCAGACAGAGCAAGGTATAGGCTTTACCATATCAGTGTGTGTAGTAGCAGCAGGACTGTAAAAAGTGAAATTCAATCTAGTTTTCCAGCGAATGCTCTGGGAAGGTCTTTCAGCCTGAAGAGCTTTCTGCTCTTTGCAATGCACTGTTCAACAGCCCCTCCCTTCTGCTCTGAGTAACTGCAGTAAGTATCCAACCAGCTCCTATGTAGGAGAGGGGAGGGGCTGTGGGGCAGCTCAGTGCAGAGAGCAGGAAGCTCTTCAGGCTGAAAGTTCCTCCCAGAGCCCTTACAAGATCAGCAGAGCAGGATCATAACTGTGACTACTCACAACACACTAAGGTTTGGTTACACAGATCTCTAGGACCAAAACCTAACCCTGACTGCAGCCTGGTATCTACTGACACATCCCCCTTAAAGGAAACCTTTGGAACACTAAACACAATCCCATAGGTCCTGGTTTAGGGTCCCATATCACCATATATAGGTCCTCTTCGGGGTTGCAGCACGGCTTCAGATTAGCTCTGGTGCATGCACATTGTGCAGGGTGAACCACAGCAGCTTCATCAAGGACCTGTGGGTAGTTTAGTGTCCCAAATCAGCCCCTGATAGGTTCCCTTTGAAAGAGGTTCCCAATGCATAACAAAAAGCGAAGAGTCACAAATAGATCAATACAATGAAAATATATAAATAATTGGGCAAAGCTGCAAAAGTGTTAGGTATGGTCCATGGAGATCTGTGTAGTAATTCCTTTGTGTGTGTTGTTAGTAGCTGCAGAACTGTGAAAATGGATTATATTTCAGGATGGTATCTTCTCTAACCGCACTGGGTGCATGTCCTCACACTGCTGTGCCCTAAGCTCTCTGCATTGAAATGCTTTACATCCTCACTTTGATATGGATTTAAACAACTGGGGAGGTGGGCTCATTACTATCAGCACTGGGAGACCCCTTAAAGGGATTGTCCAGAGGTTGAAATACATGGCTGACCCCCTGACCATGCTTAGTGCGGGTATTGCAGCTATGCCGTACAGAGATGAATCACACCACACACTACCCATGGTGGCGCAACCTCTGGACAACCCCTTTAAGTCACCACTATACAATGGATGGAGCATTTGCATATTTACAGCGTCTGGAACAGCTGATTGGTGTAGCGTTTGGTTGTGTCCATCTAATACTAATAACGTGTTCTGAGGCAATGGTAAAGATGATCTATCAGAGGTAATCTCAAGCAAAGTGCTAATCTAGGATGACAATGGATCCTCACACTGCTGTGCACTTTGCTCTCTGCATTGACTCCCCGGATTCTCCCGTTGCATTACACATTGCTGCGCTATTCTCACTTCTAAGTAAATATATTCCAGTTTCTCCCGAAGCCAAATACATTATACGGCATATAATAATATAATATACAGAGGAGACGCATTTATCATCATCCCCCGTCTGTATCCTTCCTCGTCTCCCCCCGGCTACATTATCTTCACCTACACGTAAGATTATGCAGTTACTGATCAGTAAATATGACTTTTCTTATGGTAATAACCCGCTTCTCCAAAGTTATGTAATGCAAATATTAAAAAAAACAACAAAAACTGTTTCTGATATTTCTTAGGTTATTTTTTCAGAGGATTCCTGGACTGTAGTGATAGACTTCTCTAGATATTCCTGGAGCCTGTGAAGGAGAATCTACCCACAGAAGAACATGATGGATGAGAGGGAGAGATGGAAGGTCCTCGCTGGGACTGGATGCAAAGATACATTGTAAATTGTGTTGTCTGACGCTGCCCTCTGCTGGACAAGTGCTGCAACTGCGGATTACATTGTGTAAACCATGAAGGCTCGAAGAAATGTACAGTGATGAGAAAAGATAAGTGGACCAGAATTGCAATGTTTGGGTCCATGACGAACATTTCAGGTCAGAAGTTTAGGGTTAACCGTTCAGGCAAACCCCTGCCCCTAGCACCTATGATCAGAACCAGCGGGTCCAAGATTGGACCAGAAACTCATTGGGGCAGATTTACTTACCCGGTCCTGTCACGATCCAGCAGCGCGTTCACCGACGAGGATTTGGGTCTTCCGGTGATTTACTAAGATCCGTGCGCCCGATGTCCACCAGGTGTCGCTGCTGCGCCGAGGTCCGCCAGAGTTCGCCGGAGTTCACTATCCTATTCCTGGTGCATGTAAGTGTGTGTCAAGCGACACTTTTTTTAAAAAAATTCCGTGATTTTTCCGACGGCCACACCCCCGTTTTTCGTCACATGCAAGCCATCGCCGATGCGACACAATCTGATCGCGTGCTCCAAAAACCCAGGGCAAATCGGCGCAAAGCGGTAAAATTCGGAAAACCCGCCGGAAAAACGCGATTTGGACCCTTAGTAAATGTGCCCAAATGTTTGGGTCCATGATGAACATTTCAGGTCAGAAGTTTAGGGTGAAGCGTTCAGGCAAACCCCTGCCGCTAGCACATACGATCAGAACCATCGGGGGGGGAGGGGCTTTGCCAGTGGCGGTAATAAGGTAAGTACCCGCGGTCGGGAGTTCGGTGAAGATGTTCACGAGCTCATCACTAGTTTTCCTGCTCAAGGATAAAAGGCTGACGCACAGAAAAGTTCTTGGATCACGTAGAAAAAGATTAAAAATAAGAATTATAATAAAGTTCTGAGATTAAAAAAGGAAAAATTGTGACAATAATTCTGAAACGTGAAAAAAGATAAAGGGGGGGATTTACTAATTCTGGCACAAGCACGACTGTCGGTATCGGAGATCAGTCTCCGGAAAGCGCAGCCCGATGTATTAAAGTGGGGCACGGCTGTAAGTAATTTATGGGTGGACAGAACTGATCAGTCGTGCGCCAGAAAAATGCCGATGAGATGAGATGTGCGCCAAAATCTTACATGGACTGCGCCTTCATTTTGCTCTCTGACCATTTTCCTGGTCTATTGTGCGCTAAAAATTGCGCCTAAAAATGGCGACAAAATCCACATAAATGTGACGGATAATGTGGCAAAGTTAGGCCACGCCCACTTGCGCAAAAAAAAAAGACTGAGGAGTCGCGATAGTCGGAAACATCTGTTCCTTCTGGCGCAAACTCATTATAAATGACCCGCAACAATTCTGCGCCAAAAAAAAAGGTAAAAAGGTAAAAAGTGTCTCAATTCAGGATGGAGATAAAAATAAGTAAGAAATGTGCTAAAGATAAAGATAAACGGCCACAGTTACTAAAGTGCACTGAAATCACTGCGGAAACTGCTCGTACTTGTATCTACAAAGTGTCTGCGCCAGTTTTGTGTCGCGGCTGTGATGTGTCCGACAAGACAGAAAAAATGTGCAGCTAAAGGGGCTGTTACTGATCAGCCTGACCGGGCGCCACATTATTACTGACCGGATTTGAACCCACAACCTCCAGACTGCAGCGGCCAGAGACAGACAGATCCTCTATCCACTAGGCAATGAGCTTAGTGGTTCTCAAGTTATGTGGCACGCGTGCCATAGGTTCGCCACCACTGCACTAGGCTATGAGCTTAGTGGTTCTCAAGTTATGGATGTTATGTAACTAAGAGCTTTACTGTTACACTGTGACACGGGCTCCATGCACTGGGATATAGAGATACATCTTCTCACATATTATTATTGTAATTATTATTATTAGGGAGACAATTATAATAATATTCAATTATATTAAATATATATATTATTATACTATTGTAATAATTACAATAATAATCTCTGAGAAGATTCCTCTCCATTTACCGGCGCATGGAGCCTGTGTCACAGTGTAACACTGAGTCTCTTGGATACATTAAATCCTACTATATGTAACCACTAAGCCCATAGCCTAGTGGATAGAGGCCCTTCACCTTGAGTGTGGTGATTGTGGGTTCAAATCTCAGCCTGGGCATTAAATTATTTAATATTATTACGATAAAAATTTGGTCGTTACAAGGGAGTGAATAGGAGTGTGGCTTAGGGGGGATTGCCACCAGTTTGTCCCTCTTCCTCCCAGAAAAGTTGGGAGGTATGCAGTCAGTAATAAATGTGATGTAGTCAGTAATAAATGTGATGCAGTCAGTAATAAATGTGATGTAGTCAGTAATAAATGTGCCCTAATGCTCGACCGAGCATCAAGCTCGGACGAGCATGTTCGCTCATCTCTAACTGGGATATATTATTGTAATTATTATTATTAGGGAGACAATTATAATAATATTCAATTATATTAAATATATATATTATTATACTATTGTAATAATTACAATAATAATCTCTGAGAAGATCCCTCTCCATATACCGGCGCACGGAGCCCGTGTCACAGTGTAACACTGAGTCTCTTGGATACATTAAATCCTACTATCAATGACCACTAAGCGCATAGCCTAGTGGATAGAGGCCCTTCACCTCTATTACAGGAGTGTGGTGGTTGTGGGTTCAAAGCTCAGCCAGGGCAAAAATTTATTTAATATTATTATTACGATAAAAATTTGGTTGTTACAAAGGAGTGAATAGGGGTGTGGCTTAGGGGGGATTGCAGCCATGTTGTCCCTCTTTCTCCCGGAAATGTTGGGAGGTATGCAGTCAGTAATAAATGTGATGTAGTCAGTAATAAATGTGACGCAGTCAGTAATAAATGTGGAGCAGTCAGTAATAAATGTGATGCAGTCAGTAATAAATGCGGTGCAGTCAGTAATAAATGTGGAGCAGTCAGTAATAAATGTGATGCAGTCGCCCGCCTAGAAATCCTCCCGATCTCCCTCCTGTCCAACTCTCCCGATATCCCGTCTTCCATCTCCTCCGTATCCCTCATATCATCTCCTCACGATCACCGTCTCTCCATCTCCTCCAATCTTCCCCCACTCCCCCCCCATCTATCATCCCTCCCGATCTCTACGCCTCTCCATCTCCTAAAGATCTCCCGCCTCTCTATCGTTCTTCCGACTCTCCCGCCTCTCCATTCCTCCGACTCCAACTCTCAATCTCTCCCGATCTCCACTCCTCCATATCCTCCCGAATATACCGCCTCTCCATCTCATCCGATATCCGTGCCTCTACCATCTGATCCATTGATGCTCTTCATTTCCATCTCTCCCGATCTACTTCTATCCCATCTCTCCCAATTACCATGACTCCCCATCTTCATGATCTCCTCACTATCCATAAGCCTCACGATCCTGCCTATGCCATCGGACTCCAGATCTCCATCTCTCCCGATCTCTGCTCTCGTACTCCCGATCTTCTCCTCCCCGATCTCCTCCGATATCCATATATCACCAAATCTCTGCCTATCCATCTCCTTCCCGTTATCACGCCTCTCAACTCCTCTCACTCTCTCCCGCCTCTCATCTCATCCCGATCTCCCTGCATCTTATCTCTCCCGAGATCTCCCTCTCTCCATCTCCTCCGATCTACTATCTCACCTCACCATCTCTGCCTTTCCATCTCCGTACGTTTCCTCTCTCAATCTCCTCAGATTCCCGAGCTCCATCTCTCCTGATCTCGCCTCTCCATTCTTCCCGATCTCCCGATCTCTTCCTTCCAACTCATCCCGATCTCCGCCTCTCAATCTCCTACTGATCTTCCGCCTCTCCATCATCTCGCCGATCTCCCGCCTCTCCATCTCTCCCGATTTCCGCTTCGCATCTTCTACCGATATACCGCATCCAATCTCTTCACGATCTCCCGCCTCATTCCTCCCGATCTCTGCATCTCCATCTCCTCCGAGCTCCCGCCCTCTCCATTCTCCGATCTCCTGCATCTCATTCTCCTCCCGATCTCCAGCCTCCTCCCAATCTTCAGCCTCCTCCCGATCTCCATCTCCTCCCGATCTCCCGCCTTTCCATCTCCTCCCGATCTCCCGCCTGACCATCTACTCCCGATCTCAGCAGCCTCATGATCGTAGAGCCTCCATCCCGAGCTCATCTCTCCGATCTCCCGCTCTTCATCTCTCAGTCTCCCGCCTCTACATCTCGTCCGATCTCCAGCCTCTTCATATCCTCCAGATCTCCAGCATATCCATCTCCTCAGATCTCCTGCTCTCCATTCCTCACGATATACTGCCTATCCTATCCTCCCAATCGTCCTGCCTCTCCAAACTCTCAAGATCTCACCGCCTCTCATCGGCATACCGATCTCATGTCTCCATCTTCATCCCGATCTCCCTCATCTCAATCTATTCCGATCTCCCGCTCCCATTCTCTCCGATCTCCGATCCTCTCAATCTCCTCAGATCTCCAGCCTTTCCATCTCCTCATGATATCCCGCATCTCATCCTCCTTACGATCTCCGCCTCTCACATGCTAATACCAACCTCCATTCATACCGATTCATACTGGCCTCTCCAGTCTCCTCCCGATCTCCTCACTCTCCATCTTCCGCCCTATCTCCCGCCTCTCACATCTCCTCTCGATCTCACCATCTCCTCACCATATCTCAGAATCTACATCTCATCCCGATCTCCTTATCTCCTTCCCCGATTCCTTCCTACCATCTCTCCCGTATTATCATGCATATCCATCATATCCACATCTCGATCTTCCTCCCGATCTAATGCTCTCGATCTCCTCCGATCTTCTGTCTCCCTTCCTATACATCCAATTCCCTATCTCCGCATCTCCATCTCCTCCCGGACTCCTGCCTCTCTATCTCATCCTGATCTACTCCTGCCATTCTCTCAGATATCTATTCTATCAACATATCCTGCTCTCCATATCCTCCCGTTATCACTTTCTCCATTCATCCGATTTCATGATCTCCATCTACTCTGATCTCCAGGCTATCCATCTCTTCCGATATCACGAGGTCTCCTATCTCCTACCAGATTCTCGCCTGCCTATCCAAATCCTCCTGATCTCCACACCTCTCCATCTCTCCTGATCTCCCGCTCTACATATCTACCGATCCCCGCTTTACATCTCTCCCGCCTCCCATTCTCCTCAGATTCACGCCTCTCCATATTCTCCCGTCTCCCGCTCTCCCATCTCTTCCGATATCCCGCATCTCCATCTCCTCCCGATCTCGCATCTCCATATACTACAGATCTCCGTCTCTCCATATCTCCCGATCTCACGCTATCCTCTCCTCACGATCTCCAGCATTCCTCCAATCTTCAGCCTCCTCCCGATCTCCATCTCCTCCCGATCTCCCGCCTTTCCATCTCCTCCCGATCTCGCCTCTCCATCTCCAGCAGCCTCCTGATCTTAAGCACTAACTCCGATATCCATCTCTCACGATACCAGCTTCTTCATCTCCTCTGAATCTCCCACCTCTCCATTCCTACCGATCTCCCGCATCTTCATATCCTCCTGATTAAAGCCTTCCGATATCCTACAGATTCCTGCTCTCCATCTCCTCCAGATTCCTGTCTCTCCATCTCTCTCACGATTACCTTCTCTCCAAATCCTCCGATATTATCCGCATCTCCATCTCTCCGATCTCATGCCTTCCATCTCATCCCGATCTACCCTCCTCTCCATTCTACCGAGCTCCCGCTATGTCGCCTACCGATCTCAGCCATTCATCTAATACGAATTCGCCTTTCCATATCCTCCTGATCTCTGGGGGCCTCTCCATCTCCTTCACCGATCTCACGCCTCTACATCTCATACCACCTCTCCATCTATATCCGATTTTACTGCCTCTCCATCTCTCCCGATCTCACTCCTCTCCATCTCCTCCTATCTGCCGCCTGCTCCATGTCTCTCTCCCGATCGTTAGCCTCTCTTTCTCCCTATCTCCCGCCTCTCCATCTCGTCCCGATCTCCTTCCTCTCCATCTCTCCCGATCTCCGCCTCTCATTTCCCCCGACTCCAGCCTCCCATCTCCTCCCGATCTCCAGCCTTTCCATCTCCTCCTGATCTCCCGCCTCTCCATCTCCTCACGATCTCCACCTCTCCATCTCCTCCCACCTCTCCATCTCCTCCGATCTACCTGCCTCTCCATCTCCTCACGATCTCCCTCCTCTCCATCTCCTCCCTATACTCCGACCCTCTCCAGCTCCTCGTTCCCCATGCTCCTTCCCTACTCCCGCCTCTCCATCTCTCCGACTATCTCCTTCTTCCTCTCCTACCCGATCTCCTTCCTCTCCATCTCCTCACATCCTCCTGCTCCCATTCTCCTCCCACCTCCCTATGTACCTCCCATCCTCTTCCCGTGCCTCCTCTCTCCGCTCTTCTACTCTCCCTTCTCCATCACCTCCGTCTTCCTTCTATCTCCTTTCTCCTCTCCACTCCTTCTCCTCCCACGTTCTCATCTCCTGCACCTATTCTCACTACTTCACTCCTTGTCCGTCTATCTCCTACCGTATCCCCTTCTCTCCCCCGTTCCCTCTCATATCCTCGGATTTCCTCTCTCAAATCCCTCTATATCTGCGTCTCCTATTTCCGATCTCCGGATCTCCTTGCCCGATCCTCACTTCACTCTCCAACTCCTCCTGATCTCCCACCCCATCTGCCATCCTCCCACTGATCATCTCGCCTCCATTCACTCCCTCCTTTCCATCTCCTCCCGCCTCTCCATCTCATCCGCACATTCCCGCCTCTCATATCTTCCCATCTCCGCCCTCTCCTCTTCATCTCCGCATATCGTCCTCCTCCTGCCATACTTACTTATCCATCCTTGCCGATCTCCATCTCTCCACCTCCCTTCCCTCCGATCTCCCGCCTTCTCACCTCTCCTCCCGCCCATCTCACCTCCTCCTCACCTCTTCCTTACCCTCCTCTCCTGCTACTCCTCCCAATCACTCCTCTTCCATTCTCCGAGCTCTCCCAGCCTCTACATCTCAGAACAGCCCCACTACACCCATGATCTAAGCCCCTCCGATCTCCATCTCCTCCCGTCTCCCGTTCTACTCCTCTGAATCGTCCCACTCTCAATCTCCCCCGATCTCCCGCTCTTCATCTCCTCCTGATCTCCGCTCCTCCGATATCCCGATCTCCTCCCATCCCGACCCTCCAGCCTCCCTGATTCTCCTTCTTCCAGTCTCCTCCCGATCTCCTTCACTCTCCAACTCTCCGTATCTCCGCCTCTCCAATCTCCCCCGATCTCCTGCCTCCCATTCTCCCACTCCTCTCTCATCCCCGATCTCCCGCTCCTCTCTCCATCTCCGCCTCCCATCTCCGCATCTCAGCTTCCTACGCTCCTGATCTCCATGCCTTCTCTCAATCCGCTCATCCCGCCCATCTCTCACCACTCCTCATCTCCTCCTCGAACTCGCCTCTCCATCCCCTCCCGATCTCCCTTCATCTCCTCCCACCTCTACAATCTCCCCCGCTACTGCATCTCCATCCTCACTCCCGATCTATCCCTCTCTCCTATCCTCCCTATCTCCGCTGCCTACTCCATCTCTCCCGATTCTCGCTCTCCTCTCCTCCATCCTCCACGCCTCTCCTTTCCAGTCTCCATCTCTCCCATTCCCGATCTCCTCACCACTCCACATCTTTGTCATACCCCCGTATATCCTGATCTCCATCTCCTCCCGATCTACTGCCTCTCCATCTCCTCCCGTTCTGCCTCCTCCCCATCTCCTCCCGATCTCCCGCCTCTCCATCTCCTCCCGATCTCCCGCTTCTCCATCTCCTCCCGATCTCCATCTCCTCCCGATCTCCCGCCTCTCCATCTGCTCCCGATCTCCCGCCTCTATATATATAATTGGGAGTATGGATACTACCAGAGCATGGAGGCGCGTGGCCCTCGTGTAGCTTTTCCTTCTTCCTTGGCTTCTGGAGGACTCCTGTGGTTTCTACTCTTCGATGTCCCTTCTCCGGCTCCTCATGTATCGACCTCAGGGGACATTGAGCTCGATATGAAAACCTTCCCCTATGAGGAGGCATCAGCTTGTGGTGGGGATCCTTATCCTGACCGCCATCAGCATTGTGATCGCCATCCTCTAAGTCGCTTTAGAAAGTGCAATGACTCACAAGTCAAATCTCTTATCCGGTAATTAGATTGGGAATTATTTGCCTCTAACTTTGAAGAAAATTCATTTTCAAACGTTTTGATTTCATTTGGTCTTAAATTATTATTTTCCAATAACCTTAGTCAATAATATATTAATAAAATCACAAAAAAAATGGAAAAATGTATCAGGGGAAAGAAGGATCGGGCATGTCCAATTTTAACATGACTGATCTTCAATATTATAAATTAAATATAACTATATACTGTATCTTTTAGACTATAAGGCACACAAAAAATCCTTTGATTTTCTCAGAAATCAAAGGTTCGCCTTATAGTCCAGTGCATCTTATATATGAACCGTACTTACAGACAACAGCTGCCTTGTACTGTGCACAGATCTGCCACCTGCTGGTCATTCATCCTTATAATCCGGTGCCCCTTATATATGAACCTAGATGTTTTAGCAGGCATTTATTGATGGTGTGCCTTATAATCCGGTGCGGCTTATAGTCCGAAAAATATGGTCTAAATAACACGTCCTGCATCATGATCAGAACTTTCTTGAAAAAAAAATCTGTGGATTTTAAATCTTCATTTTTATTTATATGCAAATGAGATTTTTTGGGTGCACAATGGGTGTGGCCACCAAGTCCGGTGCACCCTCTCTTGCCACTTTTACAGCGATACAGGGCGGGAGGGAGACAGCGGGTGATGGGAGAGTGCACTGGACATGCTGTCCATTAGGGGGTAACATCCAGGCAGTACACACCATGAGAATCGTCATATACTGAAGAAGAAGAAGAAGAGCAGAACCTTCCTTGTACTGACAAGGAGAACAACTCCAAAAAAGTTTTGCCACCGTTCTTGGTCATTCTTCAAAACATCCTTCATACATCCTATAGGTGGCAGAAGAGAGTCATTTTCCTGCAGGAGAGGAGTCATTTTCACGCTGCTCCACCAGAAGAAACACTGGAGAATATTAATCAGTGTTTGTGAACAATAAGATGAGAAGCTCCGGCCTCGAAATTATTTGTAATAAAATTAAATGACATTTTTTTTTTCATTTTAGGGCAACTGAAATAGGGGTGATAAATGATTTTGAATATATAAAACCTAAGAAAGGAACAATGAGGGAGATTCATTATGCAGGGCTGGGGGGGGGGGAAGGGGTGAACAGACGGGTGGGGGTTGATCTTCCAAGAGTTATGGTAAGCTCTGGCTCCTGGGAGACTTTAACCCAATTTGGCGATAAGTGGCCACCAAAGACCACAAGACGTCCCATTGTCCACTCATTGGCTGAAGTGATCTGCAGGAAATGACAAAAGCAGCAATGAAGGGAAACGCTCCACAGCAAACCTGGAACCAGGAGCCGGATCAGGACTAGTGCGGGTCTTTTTACCTGCATAAGTTTCTCATGCTGACCACTGACATGCGTTGTCCCACAGGAAAGGTGATAACTTCCTAATCACTGAGGGTCCAACAGCCGCAACCCCTACAAATAGGAGAGTGGGGATCCAATTCTCAATAATGGTTGGATGCAGGGCCGGCGCCAGCACTGGGAGTAACTGGGCAAGTGCCAAGGGCCTAGAGCTGCTGGGGGGCCCACATAAGACTGTACATAAGGAATCCATAGGGGTGAGGGGGGCTGTATCTAATGAATCCATAGGGGTGAGGGGGGCTTTATATAAAATAACCATGAGGCGGCTGTTTGGGATGATAAACTAGGGAATATATTAGGAAACAGGAGACTGGTATCGTTTCTAAATTTTTGCAGTGACGCAGCGTCTGCTTCATCCGGATCAGGGAGACGTCTTTCATCCTGCTCCGTCCTTTCATCTACTTTCATGTATGAAAAAATGATATCATGTAAAACAGGATGTGGTCAATAATTCTATTTCACTCAATGGATGATGAGGGAGCAGGACGACTGCAGACTCAGGATTAAAGGGCCCCGAAAACTGAGCTGCATCATGTCCTGGCCTTTCCTTTGGTGCAACTTTGCAGAACTTTTGGTCCCTGAGCAGTGAAGTTATTGAAGCCCCTGCACCAGTTATCTGTCGGATTTTGCAGGTTCTTTCTGTTACAGACTGCTGCACATGTAATTATAAAGTGGTGCGGCCGCTCTGTGCCCTACGCAGCACACATTTCTGGACATTATTTACTCCTTGAGTCGTCCTCCCACTCCTGCCTGCGCCAACAGACTTCTATTAGAGGGGTTGTTCCACTATTGTTATTTGGGGAAGGGGTTGGATCTCTAGGGCTCCGAGCAATTCTGACCAAAAGTCTATTGTATGTGAAGCAGATGTGGCAAAGCACCATTGAAGCAGCGGCCACAGAAGCACCCATGTACCCTCACTCACCAGATGGATCCTGACAGGTAGAGGGCCCTATTCGCAACTAGCCCCTTGCCTACACGTTGTCAGGGGTGTTGCACACCCATGTACCCTGCCACAGTGTCCGGCAGGGAAGCACCCATGTACCCTGGCTCAGTGACCAGCATAGAGGCACCCATGTACCCTGGCTCAGTGACCAGCATAGAAACACCCATGTACCCTGGCACAGTGACCTAGGCTATGTCTCCTACCAGTCCTCTCCATGGGGTATGTCTCCTACTGTAACTCTGCCTCATCAAAGTCAATTAGATGAAACTGTGCTGCTTGTGGAAAAAACAGATGTGTTTTTCTAATCCTGGACAACCCCTTTAATTTAAGACTAGAATATTGATTTGTAGGACTTCCTTTTCATATCTAGTTAATAATGTTTAACTATGCCAAGATTTCCACAATACTCAAATATCTTACCTGGACTTGGGAAGATGAAGATATAAAAGTCACTGGGGAGATGCTTTTTGGAAATTTCGGTATCACAGACCCGGTGATGGCTTCTAAATAACCACTTACCGTCGTCCTCTGCAAATGAGAACATCTACTGCGAGGGATTTATGACACCTCAATGGCTGTTTTAGATGATTTTGTCCAAATTTATTCCAGCTTGACCTCTACAATTCAATTTGTAGACCACAAATCACTGAAGTTGTAGAAATCCAATTTTTTGTGAACGCTTTTTTTTATGGTTGACTTTGGTTCCTTGAAGTGGTTGATTTAACTATTTATTGCCTGGTTGTTCCCTATGCTCGGAATAAAGCTGCACAAGCGGCCTCCGATCTGTGTCAAAGTGTCCAATTTTTTGTTGGATGTAAGAAAATTATTGCAAAAATATGAAAATCTTAAAATACTCTGAGCTTCTCTATATCATAGTGGGCTAAGCCCCCAGATTTCAGTGAGACCCATCAACCACCTAATATGTAGTAGGAGCCAGATAACAGCAGAGAGTAGCATCAAGGTTGTGGGTTGGGGTCCAGATATGTCACCCTCATCCCACCATCTCCTGTAGAATTGAAGGGGCGCATTGACCATAGGGCGGCAATCATTGGGGCAGTGATCCTATCCTTCGACCTCCTGATAATTCTGGGTGGCCAGTAGCGCCTCTTTCTGGCCTGGTTTTGTAAAAATACCATGACCTGCGTCTGAACAAGTGCGGGCTATAGGCAGCTGTAGTATCCACATGGCACAGCACCGCCCTCTCCCCGCCCACCTGGTGTACAGAGGGTGGAAGTCCAGATTCCCGGCATCTGTACTGGGAATTGGGCAAAATTTGCCCCCAAGTTTTTAACTATTCCTCAAACTGCTCCAAGCCTTAAAGGGTTTTCTCGTCTGGACATTCACATTCAGTTTCATTAATCTGCCATACATGAATATTTCTTCAATTGGATGTTATTAAAAAAAGTTCCTGTGTGAAGATAATTTCTCATAAATGTAGTCATATGGTCCCTTAGAAACAACACTGACTCCTTGGATATGACCACCTCTGCTGAAGACTGACTCCTTGGATACGACCACCTCTGCTGGAGGGATTGCACAAAGAATCAAAAGGTCTTTGTATAGGAAATGTCCGTGAGTTACTGCAGGTCCCACAGCCGTCCTGTGGTAATGATTGCGGAATGCTGGTGGTCAGGCAGGACTCAATAGCACATGTCTGGCCACTGCTACCAGAGTGTGGAGGGGTCGTATCCAAGGAAGCCATTTCGTTTCTAAGGGACAACATGACTACATTTATTTTAATAACATCCAATTGAATAAATGTTTACATATGGCAAATAAATTTATATAAATGTGAAGATGGGAAAACCCCTGTAAACAGAGTGATGTCTAGCAGACAATTTCGACCAATAATACAGTTCTCAAAGTTTTGATAAACTTTAGTAAGAACAGATGGCGACTTATACTCAGGTTTATGCGGAACAGTGCGCCGCAAAAATTCATCTCCCAATTATGCAAAGAAAAAGCGTAAGACAAGATGCGAGATCAAATATTCCCCAAACCGGGTTATTTTCTGTAAATGTAATAAAATACAACATATGTTATTCTATATTTAACACATTCGTGAGGTTCTCTCCCGAAAAATCACAGACAGACGTCTGCAGCAAATTATATCAGAACAAGAAGGAAATATTGGGCCACATGTATCACTCGTTTTTTCTGTTGTTTTTGCGCCTTTTCATTCAGGCGCACCGTTTTTGCACCATTTTTGCGATTAAACGCCAAACTAGCCGCGCAGCAGAAATAACCACCTTTCCCTCATCTATCTTACCAATCCAGATGTTTTGCTGCACCTAATGATATTCATCACTTGCAACGTTTTCATTTGGGCGCAAAAACGGGCGCAAAAACACTCCAGCCCGAAGGTGGCGTTATCTGAGAAGAAAGCACTGAGCCCCTTTGCAGAACAGCTCATTTCTAGCAGCAAGCGCTTAACCCACAACTCACATTGCTTAGCACCCTGTAAAGCGAACTACCCGACAGGATAGAAACCATATTATGTTACGGAATGTGGCTGTGTTTTACACGCAGTAACTCACATCTTGTCACGCATCAAGAACTCGCTACACCGGGAGAAGCCCATCTCTCATGTCTGGATGTGGGAATGTTTTACTCAGGGCATCACATCTTGGGTATCAACCACCAGAGAGATTCACACAGGATACAAAAACCATGTGTTGTGTGAATGATGTGGAAACATTCTTTCCACCGCCAATCTTAGACGCTCTTTATCAAGCAAACAAAGAACTCAACGCAAAAGTGAGCATATAGTGTGTAATGACTGTGGAAAAGTGCGTTTCGACGAGAAAACAAAGCTGGCACAAAACAACCAAAGATTCACGGCACCTGAGAGGCCCTTTTTATGCCCGGAATGTGAAAAATGTCTGCTAGTCGGAAATCAGATTCATTAAGCCCATCCAAGAAGCACCCAGGAGAGAAAGCCATTGCATGTCCAGATTGGAAAATGTTTTACGATACATCAAAATTACTATCGCTCAGAGAACACACACGGGTGAAGCCATTTGTCATGTTCGGTAACTGCGGAAAATGTTTTACCTCAAAACCACATCTTGCTGTACAGTCACCAGAAAACGTCACAGGGGAGAGAAACCAGTTTGGTGTAAGTATAGGGAGAGAGGGCAGGGGAGAAAAAACAAAGCTCAAACAACAGTGATAGACAGTGAGAGTCTGATAAGCCCCCCACAACATTGATTGAGAGTCATATGTCCTGATAAGCCCTCCCACACCATTATAGCAGTGAGAGAATCACATGATTCCGGGCTCCCAAACACAATTAGTGGACAGTGAGCGTCCTGATTGACCGGGGGGGGCCCTTCCACACACCGTGATTGATAGGGAGCGGGTCTGATGACCACTCCCAACACGCTGTCATTGACAGTCAGTAGTTCTGATTACCGGCCTCACACCCACTGTGATTGACATGTGGAAATTCCTGATGTACCCCGCCCTCAACAACAGTGATTGATAGTGAGAGTCCTGATTACCGGACATACCCCCTCCCCACACAAGTGATGTGTACATGAGAGTCCTATTACCCCACCAAATACAGAATTGATAGGGAGAGTACTGATTAACCAACCCGCCCACACACAGTGACTGACAGTGTGAAGTCCTGAGTTAACTGACCACCCCACCCACATACATGATTGATAGGGATAGTGAGCTGATTACCCAACCGAATCCCACACACAGCTACTTGACCGGAGAGGTCCTGATTTACACCCACCAGCATGCAGAATGATTTGATAGGGTAGATTAATGGGAAATTGACACAATGCCTTCCAAGAAACACCGTGACGCACCTTGAGAAGTCCTGATTACCCTCCCACCTACATGACTGACAGTGAGAGTACTGATTACCCCACACCACACATACAGTTATTGATAGGGGAGATAATCCTTATTCCCCCCCCCCCCTCCCTACACACACTGATGACAGTGAGAGTCTGATTACACCCGCCCAAAGGTTGAAACAGTGGATCCTGATTGCCGACTGTGATTGCAGGAGTCGTGATTACCGCCCACACACAACGTGATTAGATCGGTGAGAGTCCGATTACCCGACCCACCCACCCACAAAAAGTTATTGACAGTCTGAGTATCCTGATACCATCCCCCGCCCACACACAGTGCATTGACAGTGAGAGTCCTAGATGACCCCTCCACAGGGACCTGTGATTGACGTGAGAGTCGCTTATTACGCCGCCCACAGCCAGCAATGGACAGTGGAACAGTCTCGTTGATTGCGCCTTATTATCACATCTTACTAACCATCTTGAGTATTTTTAGTTCCCTCGCTGCCTCTTATCAATCGCTTTAAATTGTGCTCTAGGCTTTTAGGTGCAATAAAGATGCAAATATAGGCACAATTTAGATCCGGCTCGTGTAATGTGATCCTCTACAAGCTCTCTCTGCTACTCGCTCCCGCACCCCAGCGGAATGACCCCCCATCTGCACCCAGTGACCTCCCAGGACGGTCTTTTCCCGGACGGGATCCCCCAGTGCTGATCCCGTAATTCTGCTCGTAATCCTCCTCAGAGGGACCACCATGTTGTGATCCTGCTACACGGGACCTTCTTCTTCCTTTCTGCAAAATCCAACTCCCTTATCTTCTTTCCTGCTACACGTTGACAGTTCTCTTTCCTGTCTGCAGCTCCCACTCACTTCTCGTCTATCCTGCACACAGTGCACTCTCTTTCCTGTCCTCAGCTCCTATTCCACTTCTCTTCTTTCTACTATGCTTACATGAGACACTATCTCTGTTCTGGCTGTCCTGCAGCTACATTAATTCTATCTCTCCTGCTCCGAGCTGAGGCTTTTGCAAGATGTTTGAGTAATAATAAACTGTCCATAAACTGTAACCAGAGGCTTCACTTAGTGTCTCATAATGTCGCTGAGCTGGCTGCTGGGGGCTGGTCTAATCCCTTGGATAAGGATCTCTTCTCCTGCAAAAGAGCTCAGTGTTCTTCCTCAGGTTTTACGCCACCAATTCGGGAGCCGATTGTTTTTGCGCCTAAATTAGCGCCTAAATGAACAATTGCTAATATGAATAATTTAAGTTATGCCGGCACAAAACATCGTGGATTTGTCGGATAAATGAGTAAAAACATGGTTATTGTTTTTCTAGTGACCAGGTTGGTGTTCAGGGTGTCCGTAAAAGTGGTGCAAATACCGTGCGAGAGTATGAAAAGGCGCAAAAACAACTGAAAAAACAAGTGATACTTCTGGTCCAATGTTTATAACAAATATTGTAACCAAAATAATAATAACAATATAATGACAAATGCCCAGTCCTGAAAAAGATGGACATCTAGGTTATTTTTTGAATAATAAAGGAGAAGCGACCTCGTCTTCTAGTAGATAGGAAACGGTTAAAGATTCTTTGTGTTTTTTTATTTATCAATTTACAATGTAATTTCCCACAATAAAGAAGTTTTTCTTTCATGCTATTATACACTGTAGCTATAGATACCCGGCACCTTATCTCCTGTTCTCCTGGGCAGCTGCAGAATAAAGAGATTTTCGAAGTTTTGATACATAATTGATTCTCTAGCAAAGTATAAAATAAAGCAATAAAAATCAGGAATTTTAGGCAAAATGCAATAAAATCCCATCTCAGAAAAAGGCTGATGCATGTTCTATCCCCGGAGGAGGGAGAGGTTATCACTACTCGGGATTGTTTACAGCCGCCTTTGTTCATTTAATGGAAGGCGGCTTTACACATCTGTCTGAGTTTCCCACCGGCAATATCTGACAATAATCCGTATAGTGAGGAGACGCTCCGATATTTTAATCAAGTCTCCAAAAGATCTGACATTTCAGTCTAAGCAGAGATGGAGACTGCCATAAACCAATATCAATCAGATGTAATCATGAAGGGCCGGTGATGCATACTGTTATTTTCATGAAATATTTCTTGCTAGTAAGATAGATAGCTAGAATATAGATAGATAGATAGATAGATAGATAGATATAGTAGATAGGAGGATAGATAGATAATAGGATATATATCGATTAGACTAGCTAGATACTCGATAGACGTAGTAGATAGATAGCTAGATCGGATATCGCTCGCTCGGACGATAGGAGCATAGATAGATCGCGAGTGATCGATAGGCTAGCTCGCCTCTCTCGCTCGCTCATTGCTTCGATCGCTCATGCCTCGGAGATCGCATTCGCTCGCTCGACTCGCTCGCTCGGCGCATCGCTAGCTAGCTGCTCGCTCCTCTCGCTCGATCTAGCTCGCGATCGCTCGATCGCTGCGCTCGCTAGCTCGCTCGGCGCTCGCTCGCTCCCCTCGCGCGTGCTCGCTCGCTCGCCTAGCTCTGCGCCGTCGCTCGCTCGCTCGCTCGCATCGCTCTGCGCTCGCTTCGCGCGCTCGCTCTGCTCTAGCTCGCTCCGCGCTAGCCTCGCTCGCTCCTCGCTCGCTCGCTCGGCGTCGCTCGCTCTTCGCTCGCTCGCTCGCCGCTCTCTCGCTCCTCGCTCGCGCTCGCTCGCCTCGGGGCTCGCTCGCATCGCCTCGCTCGCTCGTCCTCGCTCGCTCGCTCGGCGCTCGCTCGCTCGCTCGCTCGCTCGCTCGCTCGCTCCTCCCTCGCCTCGCCGCTCGCTCGCTCGCTCGCTCGAGCGCTCGCCGCTCTCGCTCCGCTCGCTCGCTCGCTCCTGCTTGCTCCCGTGTCTTCCCCCCCCGCACCGTCGCCCTGGCCTCCCGCTTCCCCCTCCCGTTTTGCCTCCCCCCTTGGCGTGCTGCCTCTTTTTTGGCCGTGTTTTCCCCCGCCCGCTCGCCCGGACCTTACCCGGCTTTGCCCCCCTTCCTCCCTTCACCCGTAGTGCTGCTCCGTCCTTCTCTTTTTTTCTTTTTTTCTTCTTTTTTCTCGCTCGCTCGCTCGTCGGAGCTTGCTCTGTCGCTGCTCGCTCCTCGCTAGCACCCGCTCGCCGCCGATCGCTCGCCGCTGTTCGCGCCATCGCTCGGCGCTCGCTCGCTCGCTCCTCGCTCGCTCTCTCTCTCTCTCGCTCGCTCGCTCGCTCCTCGGCGCTCGCTCGCTCGCTCGCTCGCTAGCCGCTAGCTCGCTCGCTCGCTCGCTCGCTCGGCGCTCGCTCGCTCGCTCGCTCGTTCCTACGCTCTCTCGCTTCGCTGCTCGCTCGCGCTCGCCTCTCGGCGCCCTCTCCGCTCCTCGCTCCTGCTCGGCTCGCTCGCTCGCTCGCTCCGCTCCCTCGCTCGCTCGCTCGGCGCTCGCTCGCTCGCTCGCTACGCTGCTCGCTCGCTCTCGGCCGCCGCTCGCTCGCTCGCTCGCTCGCTCTGCGCTACGCTCGCTCGCTCGTAGCTCTCTCGGCTCCCGCATCTCTCGCTCGCTGCGCCTCGCTTCGCGCCGCTCGCTCGCTCGTCTGTCGCTCGGCGCTGCTCGCGTCCTCATAGATCGCTGCTCTGCTCTCGCTCTCTCGCCGCTCGCTACTCGGCGCCCGCTCGCTCGCTTCGCTCGCTCGCTCGCTCGGCGCCTCTCTCGCTGCTTCGGCGCCCGCCGCTCGCTCTCTCGCTCGCTGCTCGCGCGCTCCTCCTGCTGCTCGCCTCGGCGCTCGCGTCGCTCGTCTCTCGCTCGCGCTCGCTCGTCGCTCGCTCTCCTCCGCCCTTTCCCCCGACCAGATGAAGCAAACAATCGATAGATCATAGATAGGCACGCTTAGATAGCTCGATAGCTATCTAACCACCCCTCCAAACATTTGCAACGCCTCACAGCCTTCCAGGCCAAACAGGTTCAACGGTTGCTTCCCACTCCTCTTCCCAACGAGGTAGATATAGAAGCAAAAAAGTGGCATCACTCCAGGAATCGTGGAAAAGCATTGTGAGTTTATTCCACTGAGTGACAGTGGTCCCCCCCAACACCCATTGTTTTCAATCAACAAAAATTGGTGTCAACGTTTGTGCTATGTTTGTGCGGTTTGTGCAGCAGAAATTTTCTTTTTTCCGCTATCGTTTGTAGATTTTAATGAAAGTTTCCAGAGGTCTCAAGGTCAACCAGCCCCCCACGTGGCCAAATCAACAAACCTGGACGAACAATTCTTTGCTACGTTTGGTGCTGGTTTGCTGTGTTTGTGCTGCTGCAAATTTTTGTTTGTGCTGCTTTTTGTTTTGAATATATACACAAAACATGAAGTTCCAAAAGTTCAGAGCCAGCCCCCCACATTAACCGATCAAACAAAACTGGTGTCAAACGTTAGTGCTACGTTTGTGCTGGTTTGTGCACAAAATTTTCGCTTGTGCCGCTAATCGGTTTTTAATATATTCATACTTTTTGTACAGAGGTCATCAGAGTTCATTCTTCAAAGTACAATGTGTTTTGATAGCTCCCCCTGGTGATCAAACCAGGGAAGGTCACTAGTTGTTTTTTTTACCAGTTCATCCTAAACACCTCAAACACTCTGAACATACTTTAAAAATTATAGCAGCAACAAACAAAATTTTTGCAGCACAAACAGCACAAACGTAGCAAACTTTTGAACCAGTTTTGTTTTGATTCGGTTAATGTGGGGGGGCTGCTTGAACTTTTGAACTTTCATTTTTTGTTCATATATCAAAAACAAAGCACGGCCCAAACAAAAATTTGAGCAGCAACAAACCAGCACAAACGTACAGAATTGTTCGGCACCAGTTGTTGTTTGATTTGGGCATGTTGGGGGGGCTGGTTGACCTCTTGATGACCTCTGGAAACTTTCATTAAAAATCTCGAAAACGATAGCGGCACAAACAAAATTTCTGCTGCACAAACCAGCACAAACGTAGCACAACGTTTGACCGACCAACTTTTGTTTTGATTTGAACAAGGTGGGGGGGGGGCACTTCACTCAGGTGTTTTATTCCATCTCTAGATGGAATAAACCTCCCCAGACTCTTTTCCACGATCCCTTGGAGTGCTGCCACTTTTTTGTCTTCTGATGATAGATGATAATATACATATAGGAGAGAGATAGATAGATAGCTAATAGATGATAGATACGATAGAGATATATGGATAGATAGCTAGATCGGCTTCGCTAGCTGTGCTAGATATCGATAGCTCTATGGCTCTACTTCGCGACTCTAGCTCGGCGATAGCTACTCTCGTCGAGTCGCTCGCTCGCATCGCTCGATCGATAGACTAGACTCGATAGATCCTGCGCGCTCGCTAGCGAGGACAGTGTCGCTCGCTCGCTCGCTAGCTCGTCGACTCGAAGCTCGCTCGCTCTCTCGCTCGCTCCTCGCATCGCTCGCTCGCTCTCGCTCGCTGTCGCTCGCTCGCTCGGCCCTGATCGCGCTCGCTCGCTCTGCTCGCTCAGCTCGCTCGCTTCGATCGCTCGGCCTCGCTGCTCGCTCGCTCCGCTCTGCTCCTCGCTCGGCGCTCGCTCCGCTCGCTGCTGCTCGCTCCCTCGCTCTCTCGCTCTCTCGCTACTCGCTCGGCCTCGCTCGCCCCTAGCTCGCTCGCTCGTCGCTCGTCGGCCGCTCTCGCTCGCTCGCCTCGCTCTCTCGGCGCTCTCGCTCGCTCGCTACTCGCTCGCTCGGCTGCTCGCTCGCTCGCTCGCTCGGCGCTCGCTCGCTCGCTCTCTACGCTCGCTCGCCCGCGCTCGCTCTCTCGCTCGCTCGCTCGCTCAGCTCGCCGCTCGCTCGCTCGCTCGCCTCGCTGTCGCTCGAGCCCGCCGATGATGATAACAGCTCGACCGACCCGCTCTGGTGATTCTAGATATGGGCCCTTTCTCCCTTTTGTGCGCCTAGTGTCGTAGTTGCGGCGGCCTACTCGGGCCCGTTTTGCCGCATTCATCCGCTCCCTCCCATCTGTGCTTTATATATTTCTGGCCTCTTATTCATCCTTTACTTTACCACCTTTAGGGGCAGTTGCACCATTTTCAGGCGCAATGTTAGATTCAGGCAGTTATATGTGATCCTGCTACAACCCTCCTCTCTGCTTCTCCCCACAGCCCAGAATGGAAGATAACACTCACAGCAGCAGCACACCAGGTGTGGTGACACCCGCACCCATCCCTCCTCAGCAGGGCTTCTCCGGAGGGGACCCCATTGTGCTGGTCTCCTGCTTGCCACCCCTGTAATTCTGCACAGTAATCCCCCTCAACAACACTGGTCATACTGTGCAGAATACTGGGGGACGACCTTGTTTGTAGTTCTGCAAACTTGTGCAACTCTCTTGCTCTTTGCTGTGTGAGCTCAGGTTTTGCAGAATGTTTTGTAAATAGAAGGTGATGACGTAAATAGATTCTGCAGCTCCTGTCTGTAATGTATCTATTAGGATGTACCAGTGTCTGCAGTGTATCTCGAGTCTGTTTATCTGTACTAGTGTCTGCGTGTATCTCATGTCTGTATAGTATTTACTAGTGTCTGCAAGTGTACTCATGTCTGTATTATCTGTACTGTGTCTGCAGTGTATCTATGTATCTATTATATGTTCTAGTGTCTGTAATGTATCTAATGTATCTATTATATGTTCCAGTGTCTGCAGTGTAATCTCTGTCTGTATTATCTGTCTAGTGTCTCATGGTATCTATATATCTATTTGTACTAGTGTCTGCAAGTGTATTGAATGTAATCTATTATATGTTCAGTGTCTGCAGGTATCTCTGTCTGTATTCTCTTACTAGTGTCTGCAGTGTATCTAATGTATCTATTATATGTACTAGTGTCTGCAGTGTATCTAATGTATCTTTATATGTTCCAGTGTCTGCAGAGTACTAATGTATCTATTATATGTTCTAGTGTCTGGCTGACTCTGCTGATCATGAGGTCTAAAGAACTGCCCAAGGAGCTCAGAGACAGAATTGTGGCAAGACACAGATCTGGCTAAGCTAAGAGCACATCGGCCTCCATAATTCTTCCATGGAAAAAGATTTGGACAACCACAATTCCTCCTTGACCTGGCCATCCAGCCAAACTCAGCAATCATTGGAGAAGAGCCATGGTGACAGAGGTAAAGAAGAACCCAAATATCCCTGTGGCTGGGCCCCAGAGATGCAGTATGGAGATGGGAGTCACCTTCCACTGCGGCCTCCAGTAGTTGGGGTTTTATGGCTTTTTTTTTTTATAGAGGAGAAGCCCCTATAGTGCACACTTCCATACCTTTCGTCCTAGGCGACTCTTTGCCTCCCATTGACCTTTCTTTTTTTTACCCTGAAATCTGTGTCTGAAGAAGGTTAAGACCAAAATGTTACACACATTTTGGATTGCTACACAACCACTCTAAATAAATCTTATTTTTGCAACAATTTATCAGTGCCAAGTATTCTCTACGCAGAGATGAGTAGGTTGTACATAGTGTCCCATCTGTTCGCAACATCTTATAGAGCAGGAGGGGTTGAGCAGATTGTACATAGTGTCCTATCTGCAGGCAGCATGTGAGGCCAGTAAAGGAGCTCTAGGTGTCAGTGACAGCTGTCTCCACACTCCTGTAGAAGCAGTTTGTTGCAGCTTCCTAAATTGGAAGGACTTAGTAAGTGCTGTAGTGTTCATGGAACGGTTAAAGTGGATGTGCAGATGTTCTGTATATGGAGAAGCCGCTCGGCTCTTCTGTATTCATTCTACACTTTTCCATTTCAGTAAAGTCCCTTTATATATCCATCAGGATTTAGTCAATCAGCGGCCTCCATTGTGCGATCACTTTCCTTCATTGAATTATCGAGCTGCTTAAACATCTGATGCTTATTTATAACATTGCGCAATATCTTTTATCTTTTGGTTATTGGGGCTTATTCTGTATAAATGAATAAAAAATGAATGCCAGTAAATAAAATACAGAATAAAGAACTTTGTAGCTTTCGCTTTGGTGCCGGCAGCAGCTGATGAGACTTGCACCTGCCCCCAGGGATCTCTCGGATGGTTTCATTGTAACATTTAGGTTCATGGAGTTGGATGGGACGAGATGTTATCACAGAATAAATGTCCATTCATTTTGTGAAATGCAGGATTGTCGTATGATGAGACGAATTGTATGAGTGTGACCCGAGTAACCCGGTCAGTTACTGCGGCTTGCGCCATATAAAATGATGATGGTCCCAAGTTACTCATTTACTCAGCACAACGGACGCACCTGAGGAGCATCAAGAAGACGAGGGGGAAAGCACTGGCTACAATGTAATAATATGCTTGGCATTGCTAATCCAATGGGGCACATTTACTTACCCAGTCCAGTCGCAATCCCGCGGTGTGCGTTGTCCGGCGAGGATTCGGGTCTGCCGCGATTCACTAAGGTCGTGCGCCCGATATCCAGCAAGTGTCGCTGCTGCGCCGATGTCCGCCGGAGTTCACCTTCTTCTTCCTGGTGCATGTACGTGCTGATCTTGCGACACATTTCGCTTTTTAAATTCCACGGTTCTTCCGAATCCGTCGGGTTGTCCGACGGCCATGCCCCCCATTTCTGACTTGTGCAAGCCGGTGCCGATGCACCACAACCTGATTGTGTGCGCCAAAAACCTGGGGCAATTCGGCGCAAAACGGTAATATTCGGGAAAACCCAATGGAATTGCGGTCCGTGGACCCTTAGTAAATGTGCCCAACTATGTATCATATGTAGTGGATTATAATACAGGCGGATTAAGGGGTGGCCCAGGGGCTCAAGCCTTCTAATGGGGCCCTTGACCACCCAAACCACCCACCAAATATTATACTAAGAAGGACCTTCACCCATGAAATCCTCGCACATCTGTTCCTGCTCTCGATACACATATTAGAGCCATTTACGGACCCTTAGGCACAGGAAACGCCAGTTTTGATAAATCTCTCCGTGTCTAATAAACTCCTTTCATATTAATTACCTAAGCATTTCCATAAATTCCTGCAGGCTACATCCTTCATGTATGTTATTTTACACTGGTGTCAGGTCTGATTTTTTTCAATGGGGATACACATAGATTTTATTACTATTATAATGTGGCCCCTCCCCCTTGTCATTATTATGCAGGACCTGTCTTATTAAATAATAACCATTGAGAACCATTTTCTGGCTCGGTCGGGGACGCTCCTCCGCGATATGAAGACAAACATGGTATTTCCGATCTGCAGGTGAAAGTTCCAATGAACGGCGTAAACAATCCAGACAATTAATTTTCCCGTTTCTCGTGTAGGCCGCGCGTTTTGTCAGTCACTGATGGATTGCAAGGTTATCAACAAAGAACATTTTAATTGACGAAACATAATTGCCGATCCCGGTAACCTCCATAGACGATGCAGAACCCGGGATACACATTTACATATTTACATATCCTTCATATTTAGTGCTGCAGGTTTTAGGCATTTCCTGTAATTTCCATCTTATTACTGTATTTGGTATTTTTATATTTATAGCTTTGCATTTGTCACAATATTACAGCGATGGTCTATCATTATCTCCAGTCTTTAGGATATAGCTGTTCTTTCTAAGGTTTTTGTTGCAATTTTTTTGCTTTGATTCAATTAAATTAAATAACAAAGTAAATGGTGTTTTCCTATTTTGTGATTGAAGTTGCTTTATTCTATTTTCTGGCCCTGATTATAGGGGTGACAATCTAGTAACAGAAATTAGGGATATTCTCTACAGTAGCCCCATGGTCAATGGTCTGACTCCAAGATCTTGAGGTCACACTCTTTGCAGGTAAGGAAGAACAAATAAGCTGTGACATCATCTATTGTCAGTAGTGATGTAATGATGGGTCAGTGTTATCTATATAGAGGTCATTGTACAGGGAGGGGGAAGAGATAAGCTGTGACATCATCTATTGTCAGTAGTGATGTAATGATGGGTCAGTGTTATCTATATAGAGGTCATTGTACAGGGAGGGGGAGGAGATAAGCTGTGACATCATCTATTGTCAGTAGTGATGTAATGATGGGTTAGTGTTATCCATATAGAGGTCATTGTACAGGGAGGAGGAGGAGATAAGCTGTGACATCATCTATTGTCAGTAGTGATGTAATGATGGGTCAGTGTTATCTATATAGAGGTCATTGTACAGGGAGGGGGAGGAGATAAGCTGTGACATCATCTATTATCAGTAGTGATGTAATAATGGGTCAGTGTTATCTATATAGAGGTCATTGTACAGGTAGGAGGAGATAAGCTGTGACATCATCTATTGCCAGTGGTGATGTAATGATGGGTCAGTGTTATCTATATAGAGGTCATTGTACAGGGAGGGGGAGGAGATAATCTATGACATCATCTATTGTCAGTAGTGATGTAGTGATGGGTCAGTGTTATCTGTATAGAGGTCATTGTACAGGGAGGAGGAGGAGATAAGCTGTGACATCATCTATTTTCAGTAGTGATGTAGTGATGGGTCAGTGTTATCTATACAGAGGTCATTGTACAGGGAGGGGGAGGAGATAAGCTGTGACATCATCTATTTTCAGTAGTGATGTAGTGATGGGTCAGTGTTATATATATATAGGTCATTGTACAGGGAGGAGGAGGAGATAAGCTGTGACATCATCTATTGTTAGCAGTGATGTAATGATGGGTCAGTGTTATCTATATAGAGGTCATTGTACACGGAGGGGGAGGAGATAAGCTATGACATCATCTATTGTCAGTAGTGATGTAATGATGGGTCAGTGTTATCTATATAGAGGTCATTGTACAGGGAGGGGGAGGAGATAAGCTGTGACATCATCTATTGTCAGTAGTGATGTAATGATGGGTCAGTGTTATCTATATAGAGGTCATTGTACAGGGAGGGGGAGGAGATAAGCTGTGACATCAACTATTGTCAGTAGTGATGTAATG
>CM033651.1:5201244-5347451 GCA_019512145.1 Engystomops pustulosus
AGGAGATAAGCTGTGACATCATCTATTGTCAGTAGTGATGTAATGATAGGTCAGTGTTATCTATATAGAGGTCATTGTACAGGGAGGGGGAGGAGATACGCTGTGACATCATCTATTGTCAGTAGTGATGTAATGATGGGTCAGTGTTATCTATATAGAGGTCATTGTACAGGGAGGGGGAGGAGATAATCTGTGACATCATCTATTGTCAGTAGTGATGTAATGATGGATATTTAATACACTTCTCCTCATCACTGTGACTCCCCATAGTCTGAAAATGGCGTTGCATGTAGTAATGTTTAGGAGACATGTAGGACCATACACAAAGGTGCACACATATACACTAATGTAATTTGGACGCCACAACTGAGTATGTAAATGTGAAGCAATAAGGATGTGGAATAGTGCTAAAACCTTGTTTCCATAATCACCTTATCATATATCTCCTAAATACCCATTGCCCCCCTTATTTTTTATGTGCTGCAGCGAATCCCATTTTAGCAGCCATAGAAAAAGGACCTTTTGTGGATTAGGTGGAAGTCACAAAGTTAATACCCTGTCCAGGCGCAACCCTTTTCGTTTTTTTGCGTTGTTACCGGTAAGTTTGGCTTGAATATGGCGCAAAGGATTTTACCGGCTATGGAGAGGGCTCAAGTTGTGAGCTCCTCTCCATTCCCCCGCACGCGTCGTGTGACGTACTATTACGTATAACTCGAGTAAAGCCGATGGCCCCTAATTTTTACACACAAATATGGGAAAACCTATGACTCGAGTTATAAGCCCGAGGGTGGAATGCCCATTGTCACACCTCCCGGGTATATCGAGCCCAGCCGCCATGAGCCCCAGCCCTGCCCCAGGTATAATAGCCAGCCAGCCCCGCCCCAGTGTATATAGCCGAGCAGCCCTTGCCCAGTGTATATGCCAGCCAGCCGCCCCAGTTGTATTATAGCCAGCCGGCCCCTGCCCCAGTATTAGCCAGCGCCCCTGTCCCAGACGTATATAAGCCACCAGCCCCCTGCCCCATCGATTATAGCAACCAGACCCCTGCCCCAGTACTATAAACCCGCCGAGAGCAGCCAGGCCCCTGCCCCAGCTATAGCCTGCCAGACCCTGCCCAGAGTTATAGTCGGACTCCCAAATGCCGCACCCTGCCCCAGTGTATATAGCACTGGCCACAAACCACTTCCCCAGTGTATATAGCTGCCACACCACCTGCCCCAGTGTATATAGCCTGCCAGACCGCCCCGGTATATGCCTGCCAGACCCTGCCCAGTGTATATAGCCTGCCGCGCTGCCGTACAGATCACCAGAGATATACAGGGTCACCGGAAAGGTGAGTTTAGATATATTTTTTTTTGACTCAAGTATAAGCCGAGTTTGGGTTTTTCAGCACATTATTTGTGCTGAAAAACTAGGCTTATACTCGAGTATATAAGGTACGTCACATGTTGGTAAGAGGTTAAAGAAGAAAAGCCTACGGGGGTGTGAATACCTTTGCATCGCTGTGTATATATTCTAACATTCATTATTCATCAGATTCCCAACACTTCAGGCCTGCCGATGAGGAGGGGGTCACCACATCAAGCAGCTAAACCTCTGAATAAATAGATCCTACAATAAAATCTTATGAAATTCTGCCTCTTTCACATAGAGAAGGAATTTTCAGAAACAATTAGACAATTGTGGAGGGGACGACAAGACACATTCCCCAGGGATGAATCTTTATTAACGGAAGCTATTTTGGGAACCTTAGCGAAAGACCGGACAAGAAAAATTCATCTGAAAATAGTTTAAGTATATAAAAAGGAAATTTATCACTAGTTTTTATTTTTTTAGAAAAAGGATGACTGAAAAAGAGTGTAGATCTTTTAAATTAAATTAGGTTTCCATCACATAATTATGAGGGTTGCGATCTTGTCTCTAATTTATAAACATATTTATAGCCTCATGGCTGTAACTGTAAAAGACTGAAGACGCCCGATTGAGGTCTATGAGGTTGAGAGATAACCTGTGACATCATCTATTGTCAGTAGTGATGTAATGATGGGTCAGTGTTATCTATATAGAGGTCATTGTACAGGGAGGGGGAGGAGATAAGCTGTGACATCATCTATTGTCAGTAGTGATGTTATGATGGGTCAGTGTTATCTATATAGAGATCATTGTACAGGGAGGGGGAGGAGATAAGCTGTGACATCATCTATTGTCAGTAGTGATGTAATGATGGGTCAGTGTACTGGTATTATCTATGGCAATGAGATCTTGCTAGTCTATAATGTAAATGAGGTGACTGTTAGTGGCCTACCGAATTAATCCACCCATTATTACAAGCCCATATAGACTGCAGTGATGCATGTTATCACTGTACATCGGGTCTTGTGTGCAGGTAGGTATGTGATGTGACACGATGATGGTGACAGGTGGCTGCACTGCAGGATATGCCGTTTACACACAGAGCTCAGGTTTTTGAAATGAAAAGGGTTTGTACAGAAACTTTTGACAAGCAATTCTATACAATCTACTACAAAAAAACTACCATGTCCAGCACCGTATAGGGACGTTGCAATGAGAAAGGGGGGGGGGGGTAATTAAAGGGATGCTGAAGCAGGGATGGTGCATGTATTGGACATGTAGTTTGACCCAATGATCTCTACACAGGAACAGCACAATAGTTTCTGCAATATTTTATGTGCAATGTTGCGGCTCATGTACACAGCCTGTGCCCTGCGTTTCCTCCTCTTGCAGACTGCAGTGCCGGCTCCCCTCCCTGTCTATGCAGTAACGCCGGTATTATCCATCCTTACTGAGCACTTGGATGCTTTCTCTCATATTCACACTATGATCTGTCACGTGCTATTACGGCCAGGAGCAATGTGATGTTGACTATGTCCAAAGCCGAGCAGTCAGCAATGTCCAGGAGTTTTACCAACTTTACATCCAGAAAATGATTTATGAAGATTTAGGGGGAAAAAAAATGTTCACATTTCATTCACTTGCATTTGTATAGCAAATGACCAATAAAACGAATGTTAATGTAAGGCTGTCCATAGTCTGTAATCGTTCCTCTAACCCTGGGGTAGGGAACCTGTGGCTCGGGAGCCAGATATGGCTCTTTTGTTGGCTGCATCTGGCTCTCAGACAGCTGTGGCTACCTATATAGTTGGGGGCATGTGCCGTGGCTACCTATCTGGTAGCCGCTGGTCTTTATAGGAACCCGGGAAGCGGCGCACTTGCCCTTTAAACCAATGAGCGCCGGCACGCTGGCCAGCAGGGACGGGAGCCCGAAAGTAGTGGGTTAAGAGAGCTCGGAAAGGGGCACCTCCACGGAGAGGGGCGCGGATGTGCCTGCAATCTGAGAACTACAACGCAGGGGCACCCGTGACACTGGGACTACCTGTCTACTGGGGTGCATATGCATATGGTACAGAATAACATTTTAAAATATGTGGCGTTTATGGCTCCCTCAGCCAAAAAGGTTCCTGACCCGTGCTCTAACCGGAGATCATCAGGACAAGCACTGTCAGGTATAGACCTAACAGATCATATTTTATGCAACCAGAGCAAGTAACAAGAGGCAGGGCTGATGACACCTACTTTCACCACTTTGTTGAGGCATTCATCAGCCACCATCCTGACGTCAGACTCCGCATCATCACTGCACAGGAGGAAGAGCTCCATGGCGATACCAAGCAGCTTCTGAAATTCTGGAGAATTCCTGGAAATGCAAATGGAAAAAACTTAATGTTACAATGTAGTTCCCAGAATCCTAAGCAGACCATATAACATGTAATGTGCCCTCCCAGCCATAAAGACAGATTCTCTAGTCCAGGATTATCCACCTACACAGCAATAGGAAATACATTACGCTTTAGAATTGCTAATACTACATTTATAACATTTATTTTTAATATTATTATAATTTTGAATAACTATTTTTATTATTATGTTTAACCTTTTTTTTAACATTCTATTATTAGATTTCATTGTTATATATATATTTATAGATTTTCATTATTATATATTGTTTCATCATTATAAAATATATGTATGTAAATATTAAATATTTTATTATAATTTTGTATTACTATGATGTATCTTTTAATAATGTATTAAAATATATTAGATATTTTATATTAATGTTTTATAATTCTAAACATACTCTTGTAAATATATATTTTATAAATTTTAATATATTTTTTCATTATTATTAATCACACAAATTACAAAATTACATTTACTATACTTAATATCACTTGTGATTGAACTGGCCCCTTACAAACACAGGATAAGTGAACTTCAGATTTTACTAACACAACTCAGATACAGTTGGTGGTGATCTATTATTTACTACAATCTGTACACAAAAGGTTCTGCCAAATTTACCGCATCAAATGCTTTCTGCACAGCAGAGACTTCTGCCCAACAAGCAGGAACACAAGCCAGGGGGAGACGCGACTAATTTTAGCAATGGCGTCATATACACATCGCTTTATTATTTAAATCCCCTACAATACGATCTCTATGGCATGCAGAGCTTTATTATCACAACTCTGTGTAGAGGTTATGTATGGAAAGTCTTTGCCCTTAAAAGATGCGAGACTAGCAGAAGTTACCTCTCACGACCCACATCTAAATTCTGGGCAAATGTAATGGTACTAGTATCAAAAAAGTATCCTTTAGAAGGAGGGTAAAAACACAACACTTAGGCCCCTTCTACGCTAGCGAGTGTGATCCGATGAACTCGCATCACACTCGCAACTCTGCAAACCGGAACTGAACTCAGCATGTCAGTTCAGTCCCGGTTCGCAGCCTTCGGGCCGTGCGATACGGGCAGCCTAAGTTGCGAGTGTATCCCATCACACTCGCTAGTCTAGAAGGGGCCTAACTCGGCTCTGGAACTTAAAGGTTCTCCAGTGATGGCAAGTTAGGCCCTATCCACAGAATAGGACCCAACTTGCTGATCTGCGCGGGTCTCAGAGATGGTCTCAAGAGCAAGACTGGAGAATCCCTTTAAGGTTTTGGCACTGGACTGGACATTGTGGAGAGGTCACAGGACCCACTTTATCCAGTGAGTTGCCTATTTGGACCAGGGACCAATACAGTAAGAGAAAATGGAAGTGACGCCCTGTGTCTGATAATGGTGATTATATTACTCCTGACAGACCACTTAACTCAGATAGGTAGGTAATATTACCTAGGTGGTCACACATTGCCACAAGCCGCATATATACACATCACATCATATACATATCATATACTCTACAATACAGAGCATTGGAGGCGATGAGGACACTAGGGCAATACCTCAGGGACTGAGCCACAATGTTCTCACATATCGTCAGGCAATGGGTGACCCGATCTTTCTTGTTCGTAGAAGGCTCTTTCTTCCTAGAAAAAAATGACAAATAGGAAACACAGGTTAGAAGTTGGCGGACATCGCTTCAATTGTAACATTTTTACCATCTCACTAAAAAAATTAAAAAAATGTAACAAATCAATTGTTTGATTTGTAGTTGGAAACTTACTATATTTACAAATATCAGAGTCAGAAGTAGATTGACTGTAAACTAGAGCTTCCAGAGAGGAAAGGAGGATGACTGAACTCTACTGGCGACTATTACAGCAGCTGCCAGAGGGGAAAGTAGACTGACTGGGAACCAGAAGCTTCACGTTGTGAAGGAGAATGATTGTGAAACCTATGATATTTAGACTGATCAGAGGTAGAAGACGACAAACTGAACTAAAGCTTCCAGGGGGAATGGAGGATGACTGAACTCTACTCAGGACTACAACAGATGCTGCCAGAAGGGAAAGCAGACTGACTGGGACACCAACTACTTTACACCAAAAATTTGGTAAACCTCTTCAGCTACACCCTCTTCACCATTTAACTACACCCACTTAAATGAGAAACAAATAACAAATTGGGTACAAAGCCTGTAAAGTAATTTTTTTTTGCCATACATTAAACCACATTTGTGTCACATTCATCTTAGAGTCTCCCCCCAGTGCAGGGGACCAGTTCACACCACAAGTATTTCATTAGTTACTGCGGCCTGCTAAAACACACCTCCGGGTACTCCGGTTTCCTCCCACGCTCCAAAAACATACTGTTAGGTTGTTTAGATTGTGAGCCCCATTGGGTACAGGAACCAATTTGACATGCTTTTTACAGCGCTGCAGTATCTGTGTGCGCTATATAAATAAAGGAATTATTATTAGGGTATAATGGGAAGATTTGCACCATCCCCGATTTTGGCTCACTACATCTGATGCAAAAATCTAACCAAGGTAAATGTGGATCACAATAAAGGAAGAAATGGTTACTTAACATACAGAATAAGAATATGATGCCGTGAGGAAAAGGTCTTGTCATAAAGATATGATACATAATGGACTGGAGTGAGACTGCCCTGCAGAATATGTATTGATTCACAGGAATAATTCACAGGAATAAATCCCCCCCCCCCCCAAGGTCTGCACCTTGACTACAGGAGCTGCCACCAAAAGGGTAATCTTTAATAACGGGTCAGCTGCCACAAATACCAGAATGGGGTGCAGAAAACACAGCCGAAACGTAGTGAAATTGTCATGTTCAGGAAAAGTAATGTGTGATAAAAAAAAATCATTTCCACTGCATGCAAGTTCTTCGGTGTCATGCTGTGTGTTCAGCGGTATCTGGAAATCTAGGGCCTCTCCATAGCGTATAAAATCAGCATCACAGATCACCGAAGCATGGAGGTACGCAGCTCATATAATGAAGTCACGGCGCAGTGTCAGGCGCAATACACTCCCAGCTATAAGCTGATAAATTCCCAAAGGACTAATGCAGATCATTGCAGAGCAGATTATAGAGGACTTCAGGTGCAGCCACACTCACAATAATCTGGATCAACAAATTACAGACCCTAATTGCATACAATACACGGCTGCTGTGCAGGTCCTCGTGTGCCCTTTCACTTTCATTCCACCATAAAAGCAGCATCGGACATTACAATCTGTACAGTGATTCCAGTAAACATTTAAAGCCTTGTAAATGCCAGGCTATGGGCATAGAGTATCGCCCATATCTAGTACACACCCCACATGTACACAGGCTGCAGCAGAGACTTTGAACCCCTATACACCACACAATGCATCCTATGTCAGCCATCGGGTGGGGTGTAGGGCAACTAAGAGACCTGCAAAGGTGCCCAGCAGACAATGGGACAAAACTCCAATGCCCAGCACATCATAATTCCATAATAATTCTTTATTTATACAGAACTTGCCAAATCAGTCCCCGTCCCCAATGGGGCTCACATCTAATCAGCCTACCAGTATGTTTTGAAGTGTGGGAGGAAACCGGAGGACCCGGAGGAAACCCACGCAAACACGGAGAGAACATACAAACTCTTTGCAGATGTTGACCCTGGGGCTTGAACCCAAGTCCACAGCATCATCTTAAACACAGTGTCCTATCTGCAGGCAGCATGTTATAGAGCAGTAGAACCTTGTACATAGTGTCCTATCTGCAGAAAGAATGTTATAGAGCAGGAGGAGCAGACTGTACATCAGTGTCCCATCAGTATTTTACTGGTTATAGAGCAGGAGGCTAAGGTGCTGTAGTGGCGTGTTGGTTTAGGTTTGTGTAGGACAATTATAACGCCTCTATTGCATTTACATCATGAAGTGAAATGACACAACTCCTTCTAGACTATGACAGCCAAAAAAGAAATACCTGCAGAACACATGATGTGTCCAATTTACCCCGGACCCCCCCCCCCCCTCCTCACTCCAGAAGATCAGGAGGGGACATCACTGCTCATCTAGACACACATCAGAGCCAATCTATTGGGAGGGCAGGGGGATTTTATAATTGCTCTGCAGCGTCAGCAGTTCAATGACCCAGCGTGACCCGGACCAGGACATGACATTTTCCACTACGTCATTTCATATTTACAGTGTTTTATCTGCATTATTTCTCCTACATATGAGTATTTTATACCTAATGACATGAAAAGGAGAACTACAGAGAGGACCGCAGAAAATAATATAGTCTCTCCCACACTTAGAGGGGTTGTCTAAAGATTTTTAATCCCTTTCCACAGGACAGGACACCCTGATGATCTACATTGTTACAGTGTCCACAGGATAAGGGGAGAACAATCAGTTTGGAGATGGTCCAAACGCTGGGTACCCCAACAGTGATCACAGAAACCAAGCGCTAGACCCAATGTCTATGAAAGTATGAGAATAGGACCCTCAGTGGTCGTCAGGAAGGGTGATGTCACACATGGCGTTTTTAGGCAGTTTTTAGTAAGTGCATTTTCAGATCATAAAAAATGCATGCGTTTTTGTCCGGTTTTCTGAATTTGCGCAATTAAAACGGACAAAAACGCCATGTGTGACATCACCCTAAGGGGGCTACACCCACCAGCAGCGCCATATTTATTGCCAGATATTAAACTCCTACCCCTTAGCGACAGAATGACCCAAACATTAGTAAAGCTTTATTTATAGCGCCATCATATTCCGCAGCGATGCACAGGTGACACTTTATATTTTCGTTGCTTTTACGTGCCGGGTTTGTCCTCCATTGTCCACCACCCGTATGGAAACATCTAGAGAAGAGGAGATGACAGTGACAGGTGCGGCTCCACCCCGGCCATATACCACAACCCATGGCTCACCTTAACCCCATCACTGCTGCCAAGGTGCTACTCCTCCTCCTTACTGGGGGGCTCAGTGGTGACTATCATCACCAGACAAGTCCTGACGCCAATGCTTAAAACAACCTTCTCCGCGGCTACAACATATTCATTATTGATCACTAAATTTACAGAAAGGATCCATTACAGCACATCCCACACTCTGCATCTAGCTAGAAGATACAATAAAACTGTAGTGTCACATAAACGAGTCAAACAAAGCGATGCGCAGCAGATGAAGATACCCGCGTTCAGCTGGACTTCGCCCCAGGCCGCCCATGATTCATCTAATAACATTGTGCTACTGGGTCACAGCTGCCTCCGAATATCAGATCTGTGCCGCCAAAACCTCCCCAATCCATTTTAAATTAATACGCAACCTATCATATAATCTACAGTAAGAACAGAGTAAATTTATAATAAAATATCACTGCATAGGTAACCTGGTCCTGTATCCTGTATTATACTCCAGAGCTGCACTCACTATTCTGCTGCTGGTGCAGTCACTGTGTACATACATGACATTACTTATCCAGTACTGATCCTGAGTTACATCCTGTATTATACCCCAGAGCTGCACTCACTATTCTGCTGCTGGTGCAGTCACTGTGTACATACATGACATTACTTATCCTGTACTGATCCTGAGTTACATCCTGTATTATACTCCAGAGCTGCACTCACTATTCTGCTGAGTGCATCCAGTATGGCCGGTGTGTGGTGAGAAGTCATCTCACTGATGTAATGTGCAGGGATGGCAGTTACACATCATTACTATGGTAACAGAACATAAAAATCTGTTAGATTATCCCTGGAAGAAAATCATGGGAGGGAGTAGGAGTTACTGAGTACTGAGGGATCATGGGAGTTGGAGTATCCTGTGGTGATCATCTTGGAGATAACTCTGCCTACTTTAGAAAGCCTGTAAAGTTTTAAGGATCATAAATGCTAATTATTTAAGCTCCATTTAATGATTAATAAAGTGTTATCTATATAGAGGTCATTGTACAAGAGGGGGAGGGGATAAGCTGTGACATCATCTATTGTCAGAAGTGATGTAATGATGGGTCAGTGTTATCTATATAGAGGTCATTGTACAAGAGGGGGAGGGGATAAGCTGTGACATCATCTATTGTCAGAAGTGATGTAATGATGGGTCAGTGTTATCTATATAGAGGTCATTGTACAAGAGGGGGAGGGGATAAGCTGTGACATCATCTATTGTCAGTAGTGATGTAATGAAAGCTTTGTTACAATTGACTCCAGTCATCTATTTATAGAATGTTGTATAGAGAGGGGGAGATAAGCTGTGACATCATCTATTGTCAGTAGTGATATAATGATGGGTCAGTGTTATCTATATAGAGGTCATTGTACAGGGAGGATGAGGAGATAAGCTGTGACATCATCTATTGTCAGTAGTGATGTAATGATGGGTCAATGTTATCTATATAGAGGTCATTGTACAAGGAGGGGGAGATAAGCTGTGACATCATCTATTGTCAGTATTGTCAGTAGTGATGTAATGATGGGTCAGTGTTATCTATATAGAGGTCATTGTACCGGGAGGGGGTGGAGATAAGCTGTGACATCATCTATTGTCAGTAGTGATGTAATTATGGGTCCTTGTTATCTATATACAGATCATTGTACAGGGAGGGGGAGGAGATAAGCTGTGACATCATGTATTGTCAGTAGTGATGTAATGATGGGTCAGTGTTATGTATATAGAGGTCATTGTACCGGGAGGGGGTGGAGATAAGCTGTGACATCATCGATTGTCAGTAGTGATGTAATGATGGGTCAATGTTATCTTTAATGAAGTCATTGTACAGGGAGAGGGAGGAGATAAGCTTTGTCATCATCTATTGTCAGTAGTGATGTAATGATGGGTCAGTGTTATCTATATAGAGTTCACTGTACAGGGAGGGGGAAGGGATAAGCTGTGACATCATTTGTCAGTAGTGATGTAATGATGTAACAGTGTTATCTATATACTGGTCATTGTACAGGGAGGAGGAGATAAGCTGTGACATCATCTATTGTCAGTAGGGATGTAATGATGGGTCAGTGTTATCTATATACTGGTCATTGTACATTGGGGAGGAGATACACTGTGACATCATCTATTGTCAGTAGTGATGTAATGTTGGGTCAGTGTTATCTATATAGAGGTCATTGTACAGAGAGGTGGAGGAGATAAGCTGTGACATCATCTATTGTCAGTAGTGATGTAATGATGGGTCAGTGTTATCTATATAGAGGTCATTGTACAGGGAGGGGGGGGGAGGAGATAAGCTGTGACATCATCTATTGTCAGTAGTGTTCTGGAGATACAAACCAATCAACCTGGAAAAATTGCAATCCACACTATGTCGAAACATGTGCGGTAGAAAAACACCCTACACTCGTATAGGATGCGCTAATCCCGGTTCTACATAAAGCATAACAATACATATGCAACCTCCTAGCTTAACTATAACGTCACCTCTAAGTGTGTACACAGTCCTAAATCCTCCGGTACCTGCGTGAATGTCCCAGCAATCGCCTCGGACTAACAGCTGAGAGGAAAGGATCAAGCGCGCATGCGCAATAGTACCTCTACAAAGGCGCAGAACCTATGTATAAAGGGGAAACGGAGAATAGACAAACAATTGGATATAGACAACTAGTCTCTTGCTGAATCCTTCGGTGGGCAATGATTTCGACATCATATAATTGTGTGCAATGACAACATCATATTAAATAGCTTCTCATGGCAATTAAACTTATGTTAAAGAAATTTGTTGGACGTTTTGAACAAAAAATCCAAAATTATGTTAAAAAATAGCTGTTTAATAACCATAAATTTCACTTTCTGGTTTTATTTCGTAAAAAATTTAGGTAATGCAATCATTTTAATGTATTCATGACCTAGAGTAACGTTTTATAGTAACGTCTATAGATGCAGTTTTTATACCACATGTTCGTATATTTTGTACCCTTGACATTGTGTATTGCCCATATTCAATGGATTTTATTCTCACTTAAAACTGAATAATAAAAACCTCTAGCCAGTATACAGGGAACCATACAAGGTCTCAAATATCCATGTACTACAAATTAGACTTTATATAGCCAATGTTTTGGAAGATTGTTATATGTGGTTGGCACTGCCTACATAGGTGGTGCTTGGACAGTGTATGAACGGAATGGTATGGATTCATCTTACACATTGTATATGTCTTTATAGACTGCATTCTGAGTTTCAGGCCTGCCTAATATATGATACATAGTGAATAGAGATGAGCGAACATGCTCGTCCGAGCTTGATGCTCGGTCGAGCATTAGGGTACTCGAAACTGCTCGTTACTCGGACGAATACTTCGCCCGCTCGAGAAAATGGCAGCTCCCGCCGTTTTGCTTTTTGGCGGCCAGAAACAGAGCCAATCACAAGCCAGGAGACTCTGCACTCCACCCAGCATGACGTGGTACCCTTACACGTCGATAGCAGTGGTTGGCTGGCCAGATCAGGTGACCCTGGGATAGACTAGCCGCTTGAGTGCAGGGACTCCTTATTATGCAAAACCAGTGAGTGCAGAGACTCCTTATTATGCAAAACCAGTGAGTGCAGGGACTCTTTCAGCTGCACCGGAGTCCCAGCACTGAAGCATGATAGGCATTGCCCTACCAGACAGTCACAGGGGTTTTATTTTTAGGAAGAGAGTTGGGGTGCAGTCACTTGTTCGGCTTGTATTGGAATGGGCTTGTGTCAATCACATTTACATTTCCACTGAAAAGTGTTTAAGTATAAACTGCCCCACTTGTACACAATGCAAAATACTTTGTGCATGTAACCAATCACATGCTTTTCAATGGTAACACAGATGCAATCAGCACGAGTCGCTGTCCATTCCAGTTTCACTGCGTTTTAAAAAGTGGACCGTGTGACCCCACCCTCCTGCTCTACGCACTAGAGGTTTATCATAGTCAATAGTTGAAAGTCTTGCATATGTTATAAAAACGCAGATTGTTGTAAATGCAGATAGAGATTTGTTTTTTGATCTAACAAATCCCTAAATTGTTGCCGTGTAAATAACAGAGAACAATTCAGAAGTGAAATTGAAAGGCATTACAACAAGATGATAATAAAATATTTTCATTTTCGAAAAGCCCTCCCATATTTTTTTATTACTTAGTGTTTAAAGTATCACCAAGATGAAGGATTGTACACCAAGCACACTGACATACTGGTGTGGACACACCCTCTTGTTTTTTAGGGGGGGAAAAAAAAGCTTATTTTATGCAAATGAGCCTGCAGGGCTTTAGGCTCCACCTAACACCTATGCATATTTTAAAATAATTTAATTGTAAAAAAAAAACAGGAAATAAGCAGCTAAAAGAAGAGCAGATCTTGCCAGAGGGGGCTCACACCAGGATGTCAGTGTGCACATGTGTAAAAGTGTGTAAATGTCCTATAATGTATAAGATTTTACTAGTTTGATGGGTTAAACAGAAAGATAACACAAAATAAAATGCTAAGAAAAAATAAAACACTGCAGAATATGCAAATCCTTTGAATGTTAAAATTTTAAATGAATTTCCAATTGTAAATTCATACTTTATAAATGCTTTTTGACACTGAGAAAAACTTATTAAAACTTAGCAAAAATTCAGCATATATAAATTTATCTTACGCTAACATAATAAAATTTCCTTATTTTTACTGAACTTTACTGCCATAATGACAAAAAAAATCACCTTTATCATCCCATGGTGTAATTTAAATTTTTTGCTGTATTTTATAATGAAATTTTGCATGTATGCAATACATATTTATATGTATAATAATATCCATATACCATGAATTATTCATATTTTGGTCTTTTCTTATCTACTCGTGTTCCTATGGTGTATAGTAAGAGAAATCCCAGTAACGTTATACAAAGCCTTTGTTCTTTATGTGGTGACTTATACATTTTCTGATTGTTAAGTACAGTATATTACAACAATATTCTTCTCTTTGTCTTAAATGTTAAAGAACATGATAGAAATTCGCATTTTTAGGAAGGATTTAACAATTGTTAACAGTAGTAAATCAGAATAATAACTAAGACTTATGTAAAGCATAATAACATTCAATTCATTTAATAAAATGCTTTTGATATCACATCATCATTTTTATTTTTTTAGGTTTTTTTTTTATAAATTAAAAAGTTTTATGAATTGATAATACCTATATATATATAGTTATAAGTATGACTTTTAAAGAAATGCTCGTGAATAGAGATGAGCGAACATGCTCGTCCGAGCTTGATGCTCGGTCGAGCATTAGCGTACTCGAAACTGCTCGTTGCTCGGACGAATACTTCGCCCGCTCGAGAAAATGGCAGCTCCCGCCGTTTTGCTTTTTGCCGGCCAGAAACAGAGCCAATCACAAGCCAGGAGACTCTGCACTCCACCCAGCATGACGTGGTACCCTTACACGTCGATAGCAGTGGTTGGCTGGCCAGATCAGGTGACCCTGGGATAGACTAGCCGCTGGCCGCGCTGCTCGGATCATTCTGTGTCTGGATGCCGCTAGGGAGAGAGCTGCTGCTGGTCAGGGAAAGCGTTAGGGTGTTCTATTAGCTTACTGTTAGGCAGGAGTGATTCTCAAAGAACCCAACAGCCCTTCTTAGGGCTACAATAACGTTCTACTTTTTTTATTTTAATTTGCATCTTTTACCATTTTGTGAGGAATTAGCAGGGGGACTTGCTACCGTTGTGTTTAGCTCTTAGTGGCACACATATCCATAGCAAAGACCGAAGTGGGAAAATTCAGTAGGGGTTGGATTTCTATTAGGCAATAACTCAGTGTCATAGGCTTAGTAGTAGTGTCCATCCATTGGTACTACTGCAACTACAGGAGATGTCCAGCTGTGTAGGCTTAGTACTGGGTGTCCTTCCATTAGTACTACCGCAACAACAGGGGATGTCTGGCTGTGTAGGCTTAGTAGTGGGTGTCCATCCATTAGTACTACCACAACTATAGGGGATGTCCGGCTGTGTAGGCTTAGTAGTAGTGTCCATCCATTAGTACTACCACAACTACAGGGGATGTCCGGCTGTGTAGGCTTAGTAGTAGTGTCCATCCATTAGTACTACCACAACTACAGGAGATGTCCGTTGTGTAGGCTTAGTAGTAGATGTCCATCCATTAGTACTACCGCAACTACAGGGGATGTCCGGCTGTGTAGGCTTAGTAGTAGTGTCCATCCATTAGTACTACCGCAACTACAGGGGATGTCCGGCTGTGTAGGCTTAGTAGTAGTGTCCATCCATTAGTACTACCACAACTACAGGAGATGTCCGGCTGTGTAGGCTTAGTAGTAGGGTCCATCCATTAGTACTACCGCAACTACAGGGGATGTCCGGCTGTGTAGGCTTAGTAGTAGTGTCCATCCATTAGTACTACCACAACTACAGGGGATGTCCGGCTGTGTAGGCTTAGTAGTTGTGTCCATCCATTAGTACTACCACAACTACAGGAGATGTCCGGCTGTGTAGGCTTAGTAGTAGATGTCCATCCATTAGTACTACCGCAACTACAGGGGATGTCCGGCTGTGTAGGCTTAGTAGTAGTGTCCATCCATTAGTACTACCGCAACTACAGGAGATGTCCGGCCGTGTAGGCTTAGTAGTAGTGTCCATCCATTAGTACTACCACAACTACAGGAGATGTCCGGCTGTGTAGGCTTAGTACTAGGTGTCCATCCATTAGTACTACCACAACTACAGGGGATGTCCGGCTGTGTAGGCTTAGTAGTAGTGTCCATCCATTAGTACTACCACAACTACAGGGGATGTCCGGCTGTGTAGGCTCAGTAGTAGTGTCCATCCACTAGTACTACCACAACTACATGGGATGTCCGGCTGTGTAGGCTTAGTAGTAGTGTCCATCCATTAGTACTACCACAACTACAGGTGATGTCCGGCTGTGTAGGCTTAATAGTAGTGTCCATCCATTGGTACTACTGCAACTACAGGAGATGTCCAGCTGTGTAGGCTTAGTACTGGGTGTCCTTCCATTAGTACTACCGCAACAACAAGGGATGTCCGGCTGTGTAGGCTTAGTAGTAGTGTCCATCCACTAGTACTACCACAACTACATGGGATGTTCGGCCGTGTAGGTTTAGTTTCCTTCTGACTGCTACTGCAAGCACGGGCATTGAAAGCCGCTGACCTGCACAGTAGCTTCCTTGTTCCTCCGGCCTCAGGATAAAGGGATCTATTGGGCAGGTGCTGAATGTCGCCGGCCTGTAATGAAGCAGTCAGAAGGAAGCGAGAACACGGCCCGGTGTGTGTATTAGGTGCTCTGGGTGGTGGGTAATTGCCACTGCAGGTGACCGCCTGCTATCATCGCCTTTTCTATACACATTCCTTTGCGTCTCTAGAACCTGACACAATGAAGCGCATTTACATGACTGATACATATACATAATACATAATGAAGTTCAATTGCTGCTTAATAAGTTGCGTATCTCCCCCTTCCGGGACGTGCGCTCCGGATAAGAGTCCATTAGGAGACTTGACTTGACCTTCACTCTATGGAGCTAACAATGAAATATTTCTTATCTCCCAGATTTCACGCACATCTGTTCCGCTGTTTCCCGCTCTTGCATGACCTTTAATAATCCAGAGTAAATTGTTAGTTCATATCCCTAGACATTGTACATCATTGCAAACGTATCAAATCACTGCTACACGTGTCTTACTAATGCGCCGGGCGCCGAGCGGAACCACTTTCACCATTTCTATTCTGGATAAAATGTAAACATCCAGGACAATACGGGAGACAATTATATGCATTACAGATGGGCAAGTTCATATTTTTAGAATATTTCACCATAATGAGTAAATTGTACTTACTGTGCGATCTTTCTGAAATGCAGGAATGTACAATAGCTGATGCACGAGAGAAGATGTGATTAATTGCACTGCACGGTAATTATCTGCTGGAGAAGAACAATATCCTTATTATTACTATTAGTTTATAATTTTTTTTATTATTTTAATGGATTTTTAATTTAGCTCAGATTTTATTGAAATTTTATTGTTTTTTTCTATCTATCTATCTGTCCACATCCGGATTATGTGGAGGGCTCCTAGGGCGTACACCCTGGGGCCTCCACCACTTTGCTCCTTCAGGGGCCCCCACCAGCAGCAATGTGCATGTGCTGGCATCACAGAATAGTCCACCTGGTCTACAGCGCTGTACCAAGAAAATCAGGCCCAGAGCCCTGGAGGTATAACAGTGCAATGTGTATCATCCCACTTTAGTGGCCACAGTCCGGGAATCACACTCAGGATCAGCACCAGCTGCCCCAGACAGCGCCCCATGGATCTCCCTGTCAGCCGCCTTTCTATGTCCTCACCAGAGCGGCCTAAACTGCCGGAGCCGGAGTGTGGACACCTGGAGCTGATAGTAGCAGGGGGAGAGGGGTACCCGGAGGAGGAGGCAGAGGGCCCTGGGGAGGACCCGGCTCTGCCCTCCGTCATTTGTCAGAAGGAGAGGGACCTGATGCTGGCGGCCATGCTGGAGCGTACCTGTGTGCTATACCTGTGTAATATATGTATCAGATGTGTGCTCTCCATACAACAAAATAATCAGGCATGTTGAAATCCAATATGCTTGATCCTTCTTATAACCTGATATCTGCCATCAGGGGACCCCCCTATACACATAAGATGATCAGTGGGTCCGGCTTATGTAGTTGGGTTTATTACTGTAGCCCCAGGGCCACTCTACCAAGGTCTTCTTGGATAATTGGTATTTATATTTGTAGAAGCTGCAAATGAGATCCAAAATCAAAAAATCTGACCCTCACACTGCAGCTTTTGTTAAAAAAACAAATAACTTTTGTAATATACCTGTTCTGGTTTCCTCATTTGGTTCCCCGGTGTCTTTACAGAGTTTGAAAGGAGGTTCTCACAATGTGATCCGATGGTGAACAACTTGGCCACTAATAACATTCAAAAATTTGCCTCTTTGCGCTTTGGTTCTTTTTTTTGTCCTTCTCCAACTTTATTACCACTTGGGTTTGAGCACAAGTTCCCACGACCTTAGACCCGGCTTAAATAGTTGGGTTTATCTACTGTAGTCCCGGGGCCCCCTATCCAAGGTCTTCTTGGATTCCATTTTGGGTTGAGCACAAGTTCCCATGACCTTAGATTTTGAGGTGTAAGTAGTTATGTAGGTAACTCAGGACCCTGCCATCTTCTCTCTTCATGAAGCCGCTGGAGCAAAGCGAGGCCATCGGCCCTGGTGACCCGTCCTCCTGTGTGGCTGAAGCAGAACATCATTGTCATAGAGTTATGAAGTGAAAGAAGAGATTGTTATCAAAAACCTCTTTCGGCTCCAACTTGGATCAATAGTTCCATAGACAAAGGTGAAGATAACCTTAAAACATAATCGACAGCCGTCTAAAAATACAGCCAAAAAAGCACAAAAAGTCATAGCTATTAAAACCCTACTTAGATACTTCAACCTCCTCCCTTAACTTTTCCATTAAGGTTTGAGAGCTTCTTCCCAGCTGCCATTTTGATGTTATTACCCAAAAAGGGTTTTCTTAGAGATTACACTTAGAACAATGAGTTGAGGTTCTTTTAGTTCCCTGTTTTTGCATTTCTCCGTCATTTGCACCATTTTAATGTGACATAAAGTGACGTTAATGCATTTGCTCCATGTTTCTTCACGGTTATTATTTCCCAGGAATCATTTGTAATGTGGTTACCGAGAAAAACTCGTCTCTAAACTAACGTCATTTTGGACTCACAGTTACAATAGACCGGGCCCAACTATCTCAATAACTTTCCACCCTACCCTTTCACGTAGAAAGATCTGGACTCTGAGAGGACACAAGAGACGGTCCAAGTTAAAGGGTTTGTCCACTTTCAGCAAATAATTAATATGATTTATGTAAGGAAAATGTATTCAATTTTTCACTTTCTGCTTTCTCTATCAATTCATCGCAGTTTTCTAGATCTCTGCTTGCTGTTCTGCTATAGAGACCTTTTGTGTTACTTCCAGTGGATAGAAATCTGTCCCTGGTCATGTGATGTCACACAGATGCACTGTTTACTCTCTGTAATAAAGGGAAATAGAAATCCATGGATGCTGTGATTTCATGTCATCAGATACATACATGGGGTAGATGCTGTGAATGTAAATGAATAAACAGAGCCCAATGATGTAACAGAGTTCTCTATCAATGTGCCACACAGCAGCATGTCCTAGCAGTGAGACCTGTCAATCAGGAACAAGGAGGCGGGGCAATGCCAGTAACATTTGATATGCAGGACTCTATTCATAGCATTGGAGTCACATCAGGTGAGTTGTATATAAGTTTACAAACTGTTTTTTTGGTAACATTGCACAAAAATCTAATTGTGTGCGCCAAAATCCCGAGGCAATTCAGTGCACAAAGGGAAACCCAATGAAAATGCATCAGACGGACCCTTAGTAAATGAGCCCCATTATTACTACATGCACAATGAGAAGTGAGAACAGTCTCAGGTTTATAAAATGTTGTTGTTACTCTAGGAGAGGCTCCTTCTTTCTCCCTTTTGTGCCTTTTCTTTGTTTCTGGAGGCATTTTTCTCACGTATCGCTGTCCCAGGTGTTATACATACGATCACTCTTATTCTATGCTTAAATACTGCACTTCCAGGAAATGTATTTAGGGACAGGACTGATTAGTTTGTTTCAGGTAAAACATGTTGTTTTTTTTTATTTAAGATGCTATTCTAGTCCTTCCAAGGAAAAGAACACAGAAAATGAGGCGCTGGTACCGATCCATCAAGACTGACTAAAAAGCAATTACAGAAGCCGAGGCTGCGGTAGACGTCCTGTCTTCATGGAGGAGAGCCAGGGTTATCCGGTCCTCTACACAATATAGTCAGCAAGGTGGAAGATTATTACCGGCCCCTGAAACACCGACTGAATGTAGAAGAGTAAATCCTGTAACACAATTATTTTGTTTTTTGTTATGTTTTTGAGACATTGAAGCTTTATTGTTATCCAACTTTTCACAGAACATAAAATAACAATGTGGTCATGGACGCCCAACCACTGGAACCCTCCCCGATTATAAGAACGACTATCGCTTTCTAATTGATGGAGTGGCTGGAGAACCGGGCGTCCTGATGCTCCATTTATCACTTTGGAAAATGAAGAACACAGCGCTCGGATATCTCTATAACTATCACTCGATGACGGTTGGTGAGAGCTCCATTTATTAGTGATTACAGGACCCGGATTCTTGTGATAGTTGATGGTGATTATTATAACCTATTCAGTGGATAGAGGATAACAATAAAACGCGGCACAGTCCTATTAAAGGAAACCTACCATTTGTTTTCATGCATTATGAACCAAACATACCTTGAGAATGCTGTAGCTACACAGATGCAGAAACATATCTTGTTTAATCCCTGAACTGAGTGGTTTTTCTCAAAAAACAATTATAAAATTCAGGACCTTGGAAAAGCTGGATGCCTACATAAACACATTACACAGCGCTCCCTGAACTATCAAGACAGGACTAATCAACCAGAGCTGGATGACTCATACACAGCAGCTGGGGGATGCTGCAGTGATTGATTACTTCTGCCTGTCAGGCACAGCACAGTGATGACCTATTCTTGGCTTCTGCTGGGCAGGACAAGGCTGGAGCATAATTCGGGTAAGAGGAAAAGCACTGGGGCAGCCACAGGAGCGACTGAGCCTCATTATCATAATTTTATAATTGTTTTTTCATTAAAACCACTCAGATCAGGGATTAAACAAGATATGTTTCTGCATCAGTGTAGCTACAGCAGTCTCCGGATATGTTTGATTCACAATGTCTAATGTTCACAATGGGACTGTGCCAATTTTTATTGTTCTCCTCTATCCACTGAATAGGTTGTAGTAATTACCACTAACTATCACGAGAATACGGGTCCTGTTATCACTAATGAATGGACCCGTATCAGTTAGAACCAATTGTATTCAGACCCAAACTGATTCTTTATGAAACTTCAGTATGTCCCATCTTGAATGCTTCACTTATGTCTAGTTTACCCAAATATTGGTATATTTTGGAAAGAAATCTGAAAAGGTGAGAGTGTAGGGGGGGAGTTACAGATGCAGAGGTGGACACTTCACCCCTCGGACCTCAACAGCTACACAAGGGCCGTCCGCCGCCAACCCTCCAACTCCTCTCTTCTGCCCATACACGTGAACAGTGAAGGACTCAACAGGGCCCCCTGTGTGTCTCGCCAACATTCTCCTCTCTCTCTCCTCCATCCTCCTCCACTCCCCTCCTCCGATATGCGCTGAGAAACAGACCTAGGTGCGTTGTGCTATCAACAAGGGAATCTTTCCCCCTCTCTTGTGAAGCGCAAAGCTTCCGACTTCATGCGGACAGAGAGTTTTTCAACAGGCCAAGCAGTCGGATGTGAGGCTGATGATGGCGGCATCGCCACGGACCTCTGTGTTGACTCCTCAAGTTACTCAGCACTGACAGATATCGACATCCACGTCCACCCTCATTGAGACTTAGAAGCTGACTGACCTGACACCATTCTGTGGAGTTGACATCTGGCAGTCTACAATCGCTCTGCGCTGCTTTAAACTCTGGATAACATGGTCCAGTTTGAATCACTCGTGGGGCAGTCGCACAACAGTCGGTATGGCGGCAGTTGGAGGCGGCTCTGCGTGCCCTGAGAGTGGGCAGCATCTGGCTGGACTTCCTGAAATGCGCACATAGCGGCGCACCTTCGTGAGCAAATCAGACAGATTGGGGTATGTCTTGAGGAAACGCTGACTATCAGATTTAACACATGGGCCAGGCATGGCCACATGTGTCATCTGCCGAGTTGCAGAGCCGCCACCGAGTTACGCCGTGTCCAACCAACCACCTGGCTAGTTCAGCGGTGCCCGCCACAGATCAGTCTGCGCCTGATGCCTGTATAGCTTTGGAGGTGTGCCTTTTGTCGCCTAGGCTCAGCAGTTTGAGCACCGCCTGCTGCGCTTAGCGACGGCACTGCGCTGTGCTAGAGCTACCACATGATGCGCCGCCCACGGATGGTAGTTCGGAGGAGGAGGTGGAGGAGGGGTGGGGAGAGAGGAGCATAGTAGGCCTGAAACACCTGGACCGAGGTAGGCCCCCGCAATCCTCGGCGTCGCAGTAATATAGCAGCCCAGGGTCAGACTCGGTCCCCACCTCCACCAAGTTAACCCAAATTTGCCGTCAGCGATATATAGTGGCCCTGCGGCAGCACTCGTCCACGTGTCCGTGGTCAGGTGACGCTTGTCAGAAACGCGTTGGTCAGGGCACGGATGATGTTGTCTGACACGTGCTGGTCAGGGCTGGGACGCACAGTCGGAAATGTGTCTGGTGACGAATCGGCGGGCAGTGGAGGGATGCGGCGGAATGGGGGCGTGGTAGGGGCCGCCTCCATGAGGTTGCTAAAGCCTCGGTCTCTACTAGCTATAGGGCAGCATCTCCACGGCTAGCAATCTGGAGATGTACATTAGGGCTTGGCTGCTGGTGGGTTTGCACTATATTTGCGTTTCCGCTCCAGCGTCTGGGGTATGAGAGCTGACGCTGGTGGATGCGTGGAGGATCGTGGAGGCGACGATGGGGTTTTTTGTGCAGGGTCCTGGGCAGGGGGCTGACTATCAGCTGACCAGGGAAGGAGCAGTGGTGTGCACGCCGGAGGTGAACGGCTTGTTGCCACTGAGTGGGGGGTTTAGCATCATATGCTGCGCATACTGGTGGTGTTAAGCTAGTAGTGGTGGAACCCCTGGCTGACTGGTTTGGCAATGTTGCACACCACAGTCCGTCTGTCATCCGGTGTTTTCCTTAAAGAACCTCCAACTTCTGAAAGATCTAAGCCCTCGCCGCAAGCCCTCACCACGGGAGCTCCCTAGTTGACATGGCGCTGATGCACCAGCTCTGGCCCTGCCTCCCGTCTGCCCCACCACGGCCTCTTCCAACCTGTTCTGGTCGGGACTCCCTCCTGTCTCAGAAGCACTGTGTTCACCGGCCTCTCAACCCAGCTGGGTCTGTCACCTCATCATCCTCCGATCCCTCAGTCTGCTCCCCCCTCGGACTTCCTGCCCTTACAACAACTTCCCCACTGTCTGACAACCTGTCTCCTCATCGTCGGACACCTCTTTACACACTTCCCCTACGTCAAAGGTCATCATCACCACAGACTGGTCGGTGGAAAACCTGGGCAGGAAATTGCTCACAGCAACCGACAAGTGGTTTGTGACTGTGGGAAGGGTCCAGAAAACGTTCCTCAGAGTATGTGCCGGTTCAAATGCCAAATTTTGCTGGGAGGGGCAGACTGGGGGGGAGGAGGCTGAGGTGCAGGAGCTGGAGGAGTGATTTCGGTGACATGGGTGGACTTGCGTGGAAGCTGACTGGTGAACAAATTGCTCGAAGCATTGTCGGCAATCCACGACATCACCTGTCGCACTGTTCTGGCCCTCAACAGTGCTCTACCACGAGTCCCAGTACTTCAGACATGAACCTAGGGGTGTAGCTCTGCGGCGTTCCCTGCTCCCTCATCAGCAGTGGTGTCTCACCCCGCCCAGGACCACGGCCTCTGCCTGCAGTAGTTGGACGCCCACGTCCCCGCCCCTCGTCCTCTACCCCTAGCCCTCGGGTTAAACATTTTAAAATAGAGTTATAACTTTTTTTTTTTTTTTTTACTTCTTTTGTTTTTTTTTTTGTGTTTTTTGTTTTTTTTTTGTGTTTTTTTTAGTTTTTAAAAACCAAACAATCTATCCTATTGCTATGGCTATTTTCTATTCCAAGTATCAGGAAAGCACCACTGCTATGCCAAGATGAGATGACGTGGTATGAAAAAATAAACGTAAATAAAAAAGGAATTAGATTGCCTAATGAAATCCAACCCCTATGAATTTTCCCCACTTCGGCTTTGCATGGATATGTGCGCACTAAGCGCAAAACACAGCGGTCGCAAGTCTCACTCCAAATTGCTGAGAATTGCAGTACATGCACTGCAAGTACAGCCACCCAGTTCAACAAATCAATATATATAAAAGCACTGTGGCTAAGACCGTTTGGATTCTCCTATGGCTATTTTCTAGCCAGTATCAAAGCACACTGCTATGCCAGATTATGAGCACTGAGTTATTTAAAAAATAAACGGTAAAATAAAAAAGTAACTGCAGACTGTGCCTAATTGGAACTCAACCCCTAATAAATTTTCCCCTTTGGCGTTTGAGGTGATATGTTGCGTCACTGGCTAAACACAACGTAGCAAGTCCCCCTGCTAATTCCTCACAAATGTACTAGCTGCGACTAGTGCCAGCAAGCCCAGCCACAAGCAACAAAAAAAAAATATACGTTATTGTAGCCCTAAGAAGGGCTGTTGGGTTGTTTGTAGAATCAACTCCTGCCTAACAGTAAGCTATAGACACCCTAACGCTTTCCCTGACCACAGCAGCTCTCTCTCCCTAGCGGCATCCAGACACAGAATGATCCGACAGCGTCGGGGCAGCGGCTAGTCTATCCAAGGGTCACCTTATCTGGCCAGCCAACCACTGCTATCGACGTGTAAGGGTACCACGTCATGCTGGGTGGAGTTGCAGAGTCTCCTGGCTTGTGATTGGCTCGTTTCTGGCCGCCAAAAAAAGCAAAATGGCGGGAGGCTCCATTTTCTCGAGCGGGCGAAGTATTCGTCCGAGCACGAGCAGTTTCGAGTACGCATAATGCTCCAACCAGCTCAAGCTTCGGACGAGTAGTTCGCTCTCTCTAATGTTTTAACATATTTTAAAAAAAATAATCAATTTTTTTTTTATCTGACATTTGGTAGTTATGTTATGTTTGTGTCGTCCCATTTTATTCACTATCATTAGTGTAAAGAATTTAGTAGACATTGATGGATTCCGGTGATGTATCTGTAACCATGGAAGTAATGCCCAATTCTAAGATCCCGCGGTCATGGAGGTTATTTCTTGTTGCGTCACATTTTCTGTCTTTCTTTGATTGGGTGAGTGGAGGCCTATAGCCATGAAGGATGCATCCGTGCTTCTTCCCAATCCTCAAGATTAACGGACAAACATCCAGGATACTCAATTGCGTTCCCTCACTGCTGGGGGCCCTTGATTCTGGGGCCCACAAGCCATTGACTGGGTTGGTTATGGATAAGTAGCACAGAAACAAACAAAGGTCAAGCAAGAAGTATGAGAGCGCGACATACCTATCGTATAGGAAGTTGTGTACAGTTTAAACATATTATATTAAAATATTGTTATATTTCAGATTTACAAACATAACTCACTATACATAAATGACAGAATATACCAATATGTTTGTGATTCAGGCTGGGCTAAAAAAGAGGGGTAAGAAAACAGCCACTATAGGGCGCAATTGGGCAACGATTTTTCCAAAGATGTGTTAAAAAACGTAAATATATATAATCACGACACATGAAAGGTATATCGTGGAGGATGGCTGCGAAAGGTAGATGGACAAATTGCAGTATAGTTGGAATGTCCGATGTGGAAAACAATGAGACAGTCTATGGGGAGATGTATTACCCAGCGTCCCATTCCGATCCAGTGGCGCGTTCTTCTGCTGCGTTGCTTTCGTGGTCCGTCCGGGAGTTCATAATAGTTCCTCCAACGTCCACCAGGTGGCGCTCAAGTTCAACGCGCCTTTCCTAGTGACGGTAAGTGCAGTTTGCAACACTTTGTTTTTCTTTATTTAATATGACGGCCAGTTTTTCCCCGAATCCGTTGGGTTTTTCGTCCCTCGGCCACGGGCCCAAGATTTCGTGCTTGCGCATGCCTTCGCCAGATGCGCACAATCATCAGCGTGCGCCAAAATTCCTGTGCAATACAGGGACAAAACTCAGATCGCCTATCGCGAAATATTTGGGTAACAAGTCGGGAAAAAGCGAATCGGGGCCTTTAGAACAAGCGAACCCCAGTAATGTGTATAAAAAGTGGCGACTGCGTTAGTTAGGAAAATTATCGCAAGGCCTTCATTATAGAGTCGTGGAGTCAATAACGGTTTCATGTATTGGCTTTGATGCACTTGGTTTTATCATAGATTGCTTGCTGCTGAAAGTAAACGTGGGATATTGGCACTCACGGTTCATCCGCAATTATTAAGGGGTATCTGTAAGTAGCTGTCACGCTAGGAGACACCAGTACTTATGGACTTCTACTGTCCTCAATGTCCATCCCTGGACTGACCACTGGTTTGAGACAGGAGGACTGTGGTTATGGAAGTCACAGTCACCATCTCCTTGTATTCCCAGCTACATCTCAGAGGTATGGTTTTTCGGATGGGCTACCAATCACAAATTTCCGGATCAATTTTATACTTCCTGTCGTTCTCCACCTGTAATGCGGCCGACTATATCGACAGAGTCATCAGAGAACTTCTGGATTTCTTGGTGGGCAGAGTTACCCATGATTGTACCTGACGTCTGCGTGTGTAACAATGTGAAGGGAAGGACCAGTAACCGTGCAACCTGTACCTAACTCATCACAGTGTCCTGGCATCACATCCTGGGCTCTCACATACGAGATTCGGTCGGTTTGTGAGGTAGTCTAGGTATCCATAGTAGAGAGTGTGGTTTCCACTCCGCCAATCCGTTTGCCCCTAGTAGCACCTGGCTGCATGTATTGAGAACTGGAGAAATCCAGAACCTTATTCATACCGTGTTCCCCAGTTTCTCCAAGTGGAAAGAGTTCGATGTAGATTAAGGTTGGAATGAATGGATCATCTACACCAATGCCCTGCCGATAAGCAAATGTTAGGGCGTCCATAGATGAGCTCATAGATGGGCGGGATGTGCGTGAACCAACTCTCGAAGGCCTTCAATCACACAGGATGTTAATGCCACCGTTCACAGATGCAGAGGTGGACACTTCACCCCTCGGACCTCAACAGCTACAAACCGGTGGCATTAACATCCTGTGTGATGAAGGCCTTCGAGAGGTTGGTTCACGCACATCTCCGCCCTCTAGTGAGCTCATCTATGGACGCCCTACAGTTCCATATTTAGATGTGTCAAGGGGTCTATAAACAATACACCAGAAAACCAGAACCGAAATTTCACCGGAAAATATAAAAATAGGTCCTAATCGGGAGCATCGACTAAAGTCCAAATCGTACAAAATAGAAAAACAAAAGTTATAGTCTGCTCACCGAATGTCACATGTAGACGTCCTAGCCGTGCTGTAGGTCCACTCCTGGACAGGGAGATCTTGCTGAAGACTGTTTGCTCAAAATCGGACCCAGCTACAGGATTTCAGACATCAGTATTCATAAGTAAAAAACTTCATGACTTTATTATTGGACCTTGGTCACACAAATACAAAAAGTTATTTCCAGTGTGATTGTTTAAAAATACATCAGCAACGCGTTTCAAACGCACAATGCGTCCTTCCTCATGGCTGTATGATGTACAGACTGCAAGCTTACAAACTTAAAGGGGGAGGAGGGGAGTGGGCTGTGATTGAATTACACCCACCTGTTGCCCTTTCACACCCTTTCCTCCCCTTATGCTATTATCATGCTTTGGCTGAATGCGATGCATAAGTGAAAATGTAAAAAACAAATATATACACATTAAATATATTAAAAGAAAGCATAGACATAAGCTAAATCAACTACTCGGTTTCTTTTGGACTAATTCTAGAGATACAAACCAATCAATCTGGAAAAATTGCAATCCACATTATGCCGAAACATGTGCGGTAGAAAAAACACCCTACACTCGTATAGGATGCGCTAATCCCGGTTCTACATAAAGCATAACAATACATATGCAACCTCCTAGCTTAACTATATCGTCACCTCTAAGTGTGTACACAGTCCTAAATCCTCCGGTACCTGCGTGAATATCCCAACAATCGCCTCGGACTAACAGCTGAAAGGAAAAGATCAAGTGCGCATGCGCAATAGTACCTCTCCAAAGGCGCAGAACCTATGTGTGAAGGGGAAACTGTGAATAGACAAACAATTGGATGTAGACAACTAGTCTCTTGCTGAATCCTTCGGTGGGCAATGATTTCAACATCATATAATTGTGTACACTGACAATATCATATTAAATAGCTTCTCATGGCAATAGATGCCGACACGGCAAATATAGAAAAATAACTGAAAAAATCCAGCACCATGATCCCCTTGAAAAAAACAATATTATAGTATATGTAATACTAGATGCATGTTACAATGTGTCCAAGAGTGTACACTCGAAGAGCAGAAGTTCTCAAATCAAAATGAGATAACGAAATGCAACCTCCAGAGGTCCCTAATCAAGGTACCTGCAATAACCAGTGTGATAACCATATTAATAATGAAACATCATTTCATTCTTAAAATTGAGTCCCGCAGGGAATCTGGTATTGAGATGAAAAATCCAAAAAAATTCTCTATCTCTTAAAATCCTTTCCTTATCTCCGCCTCTGGCGTTCATGACTATTTGTTCAATGGCATATACTTCTAGACTATTGGAGTTGCCCTCATGATGTTCGAAGACATGTCTTGCCACATTAGATACCGCTTTTGTTGGCTGATTTAAATCTGCACTTTTTCTTTTTAAGTAATTGATGTCATTTAAGTGTTCCAGAAATCTTTTCTTAAGTTGTCTGATAGTGCTACCTATGTACATTTTATTACATGTCGTGCACTTGATTACATATACCACAAAAGTGCTATTGCAGTTTATAAATCTCTTGATGTTGAATGAAAGTGTACTGTCTGTATTCTGAAATGTGCGGGTAACCCTCGCATACCTGCAAGTTCTGCAAGGATGACCCCCACATCTAAAGAAACCATTTTGATGCAACCAAGACCTAGATTTGTTTTGAGATGTAATGTAACTCGGAGAGATACGATTCCCTATAGTGGTAGAGCGTCTAGATACTATCTTGCAACCTTCATTTAAGATCTGTCGCAACTTTTCATCTTCCCATAAAATGGGTATGCACTTTTGCACTAATGTTTTAATTTGTGTAAATTGGTTGCTATAATCTAGTACTAAGTATGGCGTGCTATTGGCACTAGTTGTGTTTTTATTCTTAGGGGGTTTTTTAATTAGCATTTCCTCTCTGTTTTTATGCTCAACAATTGATTCAGCTCTATTGAGTAAGCCTCTCGAATAACCCCTTTTTCGCAATCTCTGTCTGATTTCCAAGGCTTCCTTTCTATAGTCTTCTATACGTGTACAGTTTCTTTTAGATCTCATTAATTCTCCAACTGGAATAGCACGAATGGTATGTTTTGGATGAGAACTACCAGCATGGAGTATAGTATTACCAGCCGTACTTTTCCTATGTGTACTGGTTCTAATAGTTTCATTCTCTTGTGCTTGTAATAATAAGTCCAAAAATACAATTTTATCATGGGACACTGAATGGGTAAATTTTAAATTGATATTGTTATTGTTGATATAGGAGACAAATTCCGGCACGGCAGGCACACCGCCCGACCACACAATCAGTATGTCGTCGATGTACCTGCCGTACCAGAAGATGTCCCCCACAAATGGGTTACATGCTGAATATATGGTGTCTTCTTCCCACCATGCCATGACCAAATTGGCCAAGGATGGTGAGAACTTGGCCCCCATAGAAACTCCGGATATCTGCAAATAATACCTATTATCAAATAAAAAATAATTATGATTTAATAGATACCACAGTGTTTCCTTGATGAAATTCTGTCTATCTGTATCATACCCGCTATATTTGCTAAGATGATATGCGACTGCCTCCATCGCTACTTGCTGTGGGATGGAGGTATATAGAGAGGTGACATCACATGTCAGCCAGACATAGTTTGACATCCACGTGATGCCACTCATATTTCTCAAAACGTCTCCAGTATCCTGCAAATATCCCGGTGTCCTGGTACTAACGGCTGTGTAGTGGAGAATCTAGCCATTCGCTTAGGTCTCATTTAAAGAACCTATTCCGCGACTATCGGGCGATCGGGAGGGGAATAATCCCCTTGGTACCTTGGGAGTGCATGTAAAGGGTGTCACGGGTTAGATTTAATTAGATATTCTCTTGTTTTTCCGTGAAAAATACCCATACTGTTACCTTCCTCAAATAGTATCTTAAGCTGTTTCATAAAACCCACCAGTGGATTACCGGGTGTAGCATCTATAGGTATTGTATCATTTAGTAGTCATCAATCTGTGAATAACATAGATTTAGACAAGATACAATAGTGCTCCCTGTCTGCCATTCGTATACAATGTCTGATTATTTGCAGATATCAAGGGCATTCCTCTGACTCTTAGTTAAATTATGTTGTTATTGATGTTGGCATCATAAAGCTTTTCAATTCCCTTTCTATGGTAATTTGGAATCTGTCCATGGCTTCGACCGTGAGTCTTTAGGGTAGAAAGTTAGGATTTTCTGGTGCCAAGGCAATTCTTTAACTGTAGTTACCATTGTCCTCACCCAAATCCGTAAAAACAGAAGGGACAGCTGATCACGATAATTGAGTCCCGAAAAATCATTAGTAGAAGTAAACATTCAATTGGAAACTGTTTCGGGGTCAGACACTATTCCCCTAAAAAAATGTCTTTTTATAGTGAGACCTCTCATAAATTTATAATGTCCTTCAATGTCGAGAAAAGGTCAAACTTTTTTGTAGGTGTGAAAGTTAAGACCCAGGTTAAAACTTCTATTGCTCCGGACTTAACATAAAACAGACAGATTTAACACATCTAGACCATGTTTTACGAGTCTTCTTGACTCCTGAGTTTCTGTTTGGAGTTCCCTCTCCTTTTTCTGTTTCCGCCGGGTCCGTTTGTGTTTGGCTCCTGGGGTTTTTTGAGGATCTATTATAGTAGTGCGGTTGGTTTTATTGTTGCTTCTGGTCTAGTGGACTCACAGTCAGATAAATCCGTGTTCACATCTGAGGTTTCAGCCTCCGATGAGCTGAAGCCCACTTCTTAGACCATGCTTCTTTTTGTTATGTACGTTTTTTCAAAATAGATCTTGGAGTAGTAGTGTAGTCTATTTCTCTTCTTCCATTCATATACTTGATGATTCGATAGTCATACAGATCACGTTGGAATTTTGCTTTTTTAACCATCCATGATCTCATTTCCAACTGGTTATGTTCTCTCCAAAATTATGACTTGTGCAGAAAAAATATCCTCTGTTAGTTTGTCTTGAGCTCTGAGTGGTCGTTCAATATTCTTTTTGAGATCCTATAATTGGCAGTCTCATATTGTATTATTAGGTCCATTCAATTCAGTGAGCATCAGAGAGAATCGCATTCCAGGTATTAGTAAAGTCCTCCGAGTAGATAAAAGTTGGTATCTTTTTGATCCTTAGGCCCTTGGTATCATCATTTTGGCTTTATATTTTGCAGCGTCAGCGTGTGCAGTCCCACCAGATTTTACACTCCTCTCTTAGGAGATTTTCCACATTTTGCATTTAGACAATGTGCAATATTTGTGGTATTCAGGGTTGCGGGATCTTCAAACACACTTGCTGCTTTTGCTTCCTATTGGTAGGTAGCTCCTATTTAGATGTGTCAAGGGGTCTATAAACAATACACCAGAAAAACCAGAACCGAAATTTTCACCGGGAAAATATAAAAATAGGTCCTAATCGGGAGCATCGACTAAAGTCCAAATCGTACAAAAAGAAAAACAAAAGTTATAGTCTGCTCACCGAATGTCACATGTAGACGTCCTAGCCGTGCTGTAGGTCCACTCCTGGACAGGGAGATCTTGCTGAAGATGTTTGCTCAAAATCGGACCCAGACTACAGGATTTCAGACATCAGTATCTAATAAGTAAAAAACTTCATGACTTTATTATTGGACATGGTCACACAAATACAAAAAAGTTTATTTCCAGTGTGATTGGTTAAAAATACATCAGCAAACGCGTTTCAAAGCACAATGCGTCCTTCCTCATGGCTTGATGTATGTACAGACTGCAAGCTTACAAACTTAAAGGGGGGAGGAGGGGAGTGGGCTTGTGATTGAATTACACCACACGTTGCCCTTCACACCTTTCCTCCCCTTATGCTACTTATCAGTGCTTTGGTGAATGCGATGCATAAGTGAAAATGTAAAAAACAAATATATACACATTAATATATTAAAAGACAAGCATAGACATAAGCTAAATAATACTCGGTTTCTTTTGGGACTAATTCTAGAGATAAAACCAATCTCAATCTGGAAAATTGCAAATCCACTTATGCCGAAACATGTGCGGTGGTAGAGAAAAAACACCCACACTCGATAGGATGCGCAATCCCGGTTCTACATAAAGCATAAAAATACATATGCAACCTCCTAGCTTAATATATCGTCACTCTAAGTGTGTACACAGTCCTAAACCTCGGTACCTGCGTGAGTGAAATCCCAACAACGCCTGGACTAACAGAAGGAAAAGATCAAGGCGCTGAGCTAATATTTACCTCTCCAAAGGCGCAGAAACATATGGGGAAGAGCGGAACTGTGAATGACAAACAATTGGATGTAGAACAACTGTCTCTGGCTGAATCCTTCGGTGGGCAATGATTTCAACATCATATAATTGGGTACATGACAAATATCATATTTAAATGCTTCTCATGGCAATAGATGCCGACACGGCCAAATATAAAAAATAACTGAAAAAATCCAGCACCATGATCCCCTTGAAAAAAAAATATTATAGTATATGTAATACTAGAGCATGTACAATGTGTCAAGAGGGTACACTCGAAAGCCATGATGGAAGGACGCAGATTGTGCGTTGAAACGCGTTGGCTGAGTATTTTTAAACATCACACTGGAAATAACTTTTGTATTTGTTGACCAAGCGTCACAATAATAAAGTCATGAGTTTTTACTTATGAATACTGATGTTGAAATCCTGTAGCTGGGTCCGATTGTGAGCAAACAGTCTTCAGCAAGTATCTCCCGGCAGGAGTGGAAGCATACAGCACGGGCTAGGAGTTACATGTGACATTTAGGTGAGCAGACTTTAACTTTGTTTTTCTATTTTGTAGAGTTCATTGTACAGGGAGGGGGAGGGAGATAAGCGTGGAATTATCCATTGTCCTAGTGATGTATGATGGGTCAGTGTTATGATATAGAGGTCATTGTACAGGGCGGGAGGAGGATAAGCTGTGACATCATCTATTGGTCAGTAAGAGATGTATGATGGGTCCGTGTTATCTATATAGAGTTCATTGTACAGGGAGGGGAGGAGATAAGCTGTGGACATCATCTATTGCTGTACTGATGTAATGAGTTCAGTGGATATATTTAGAGGTCATGTACAGGGAGGGGGGAGGAGATAAGCTGTGACAATCATCTATTGTCAGTGTGATGTAATGATGGGTCAGTGTTATCATATAGAGGACATGTACAGGGGAGGAGGAGTAAGCTGGACATCATCTATTGTCAGATAGTGATGTAATGATGGGCAATGTGGTATCTATTTAGAGGTCATTGTACAGGGAGGGGAAGGGATAAGCAGATGTGTGACATCATCTATTGTCAGGAGTGATGTAAGGTAGGATCTGTAGAGTCAGTGTTTTCATATAGGGACAGTGTAAGGGAGGGGGAGGAGATAAGCTTTGACATTATCTATTGTCAGTAGTGATGTAATGATGGGTCGTGTATCTATATAGAAGTCATTGTACAGGGAGGGGAGGAGATAAGCTGTGACATCTAGATTATATTTCAGTAGTGATGTATTAATGGGTCAGTGTATCTATATAGAGGGTATTGTGCAGGAGGGAAAGGAAGGGGGAAAAAAAGCTGTGACATCATCTATTGTCAGTAGTGATGTAATGATGGGTCAGTGTTATATATAGGAGGTTCATGGTACAGAGAGGGGGGAGGAGGAGATAAGCTGTGACACATCTATTGTCGTAGTGATGTAATGATGGGTCAGTGTTATCTATATAGAGGTCATTGTACAGGGAGGAGGAGGAGATAAGCTGTGACATCATCTAATTGTCAGTAGGGATGTAATGATGGGTCAGTGTTATCTATATAGTGGTCATTGTACAGGGAGGGGGGAGGGAAATAAGCTGTGACATCATCTATTGTCAGTAGTTGTGTGAGTAATGATGGGTCAGTGTTTGTTATCTATATAGAGGTCATTGTACAGGGAGGGGGAGGAGATAAAGCTGTGACATCTATTGTCAGTTGTGAGTAATGATGGGGCAGTGTTATCTATAGAGAGGACATTGTACGGAGGGGGGAGGAGATAGCTGTGACATCATTATTGCAGTAGTGATGTAATGATGGGTCGCGTGTTATCTATATAGAGGTCATTGTATAGGGAGGGGGAGGAGATAGCTGTGACATTATCTATTGTCAGTAGTGATGAATGATGGGGTCAGTAGTGTATCTATATAGAGGTCATTGTACAGGGAGGGGGAGGAGATAAGCTGTGTGACATATTATTGTCAGTAGTGATGTAATGAGGGTCAGTGTTATCTATATAGAGGACATGTACAGGGAGGGGGAGGGATATGCATTGTGACATCACTATTGTCAGTAGTGATGTAATGAGGGTCAGTGTTTCTATATAGAGGACATTGTACAGGAGGGGGGAGGAGATAAGCTGTGACATCATGCATTGTCAGTAGTGAGTAATGAGGGGTCAGTGTTATATATATAGAGGTCATTGTTACAGGGAGGAGGAGATAAGCTGTGACATCATCTATTGTCAGTAGTCATGTAATGATGGGGGTCAGTGTTATTATCTACATAGAGGTATTGTACAGGGAGGGGGAGGAGATAAGCTTGACATCATCGATTGTCAGTAGAGTAATGTAATGATGGGTCAGTTGTTATCTATATAGAGGTCATTATACAGGGAGGAGGAGAGGGATAAGCTGTGTGTGACATCATCTATTGTCAGTAGTGATGTAATGATGGGTCAGTGTGATCTTATAAGAGGTCATTGTACAGGGAGGGGGAGGAGGGAGATAGCTGTGACCATTCTATTGTCAGTAGTGATGTAATGATGGGTCAGTGTATCATATAGAGGTCATTGTACAGGGAGGGGGAGAGGAGATAAGCCTGTGACATACATCTATTGTCAGTAGTGATGTAATGATGGGTCAGTGATCTATGATAGAGGTCATTTACAGGGAGGGGGAGGGAGATAGCTGTGACTCATCTATTGTCAGTAGTGATGTAATGATGGGTCAGTGTTATCTATATAGAGGTCATTGTACAGGGAGGGGGAGGAGATAAGCTGTGACATCATCTAGTGTCAGTAGTGATGTAATGATGGGTCAGTGTTATCTATATAGAGGTCATTGTACAGGGAGGGGGAGGAGATAAGCTGTGACATCATTTATTGTGATGTCATGATGGTTTCTATAGAGATGTAATACTGCATTATAATCCTTTCTATGATATAAATTAGATGAAAACTGCACATAAAACCACACGTCTCGGCTTTTTCTAATCCTATTGCCACACTGTGAATTAGAGTTTTTTTGCGCCTCAAGTGTAAACATTTTTAATATATATATATATATATATATATATATATATATAAAATATAAATATATAACTTCCATGGAGTCATCAGGAGTCTCCTATGGTCTGTATGTGTTTGCACAGATTGGAAATCTTAGTGTTCAAAGCCTTTTATTTTAAGTCTCCGGATTACATGAAATCAATTACCTGCCCGCTGCGCCTAGTTGTTCAATTAAGTCTTTTTAATGTATGACACAGGGAGAAAACAGATTGCTCCACACTGCAAACACTCGACTGGTGATGGGCGAGTGGTAAAACATTGAATTTCAGTCTCGTACATTTCTTCATCTAAACAATATATGAATTTTTTTAAAAACAAAGTTTTCGTTTTTTATTATTTTTAATTACACAATACAATAATTTATTGCAATCAATATGAAACGAATAAGATTACGTTGAGGCAGAATATCCTGCGCATTAAGGCCAATAACTAATTACTACTTTGTAACATTTTGTATTTGAATCCCTCGTGTTGTTCCATTCCCAGGTGTATTTGCTGCTGGTATATAAATGCATATGCTTTATCCTGTGCATCCTGACTACAAACAGTCTGCTTTGTAGTCAGGTTCAGTAGTAGCTCATCTCTGACTGCTTTTAGTTGTATTTGCTGCTGTTGTACAATACATTGTGGTTATCTCTTAGACCCTGACTACAAACAGTTTCCTTTGTAGTCAGGATCAGTAGTAGCTTGTCTTTCGCTTGTAGGACCTGTGTTGTTTTGCCTTCTGACTTCCCTCATGACTCACATAAATCTGTGGCTGAATCTGAGAGTCTTCTGGATGTTGTGGGCATCTATCAGGTTTGCTGTGTAGGTGATCCCTGGCCGATGGCTCAGACTACTACAGATACAAATATCCTGCTGCTGTGGTGTCTCCTGGGTATGGAAGGTCTGGAGATGCACTATAGATTTACAACTAGCTTCTAAGCCTTGGCACAGGCACACACTCCATATATCAGCCTGTAATCTGCTCTACTTAGTCTTGCACACGCAATTTTCATGCTCTTCAGCAGCAGGGAAGTTGCATTCAATAATTTAGTGAACTTGAGAATCCTGACTACAGTCTCCTTTTGTAGTCAGGTTTAGTAACTGCTCTTCTTTGGCTTTTTGTCTGAATACATTTTCTGCTGTAGTTACTCTCTGGATTCTGATTCCTGACGATACGCTGTCTCCTCTGCAGTGTCATTTCAGTATTACCATAGCTATACCAATCAGCTATAGATGCCCCAAAATTATGTACCAGAAAAGTGCATCTCATGTGGCCAAAAAATAAGCCCCTTTAGGTCCACATAAATAAAAAATTATAGCCTGTACAATTTGACAATGCAGATCTGCTGTGGATGTCTCCTCCCATTCTATGCCCGGCCGTGTGCCCATACAGCAGGTACCACCACATATGGGGGATCGGCACTTGGGGATCAGATTTTGTGGAGCCTTTTGTCATTGAATCCATTTCCAATGTTTAATTTTCCACCCAAAATGAATGTATTGTCAAAAAAATTTGTAGACCGCACCTCCATTTTGTTTTAACCCCTATAAAACACCTAAAGGGTTAACAAACTTCTTAAACGTGGTTTTTCATACGTTGAGGGGTGTAGTTTCCATAATGGGGTAATTTATGAGTCTGGCTATTATTTAGGCCTCTCACAGTCAATTAGAAGTTGAGTAGGTCCATCTAAATACGGGTTTTACAAAAAAAATAAAAAATGGCCCCAAATTCTGAGCCTCATAACATTCTAGTAAAATATTTGGAATCTTAAAAAAAACATCCAACATAAAACAGACATTTGGGAAATGTAAGTTTATCTGCTTCAAAAGTAGAGAATTTAGAACTTTGAAAATTAACAATGTTTTCCAAATTTTTGCCAAAATTCCCATTTTTTTCATAACTATACACAAAAGATATCATCAAATTTTGAAACTGATTTGAAGTACAGTGGGGCACTGAGAAGACCCCGAAAGTGAGCCTGATTTGCTGAATGTGTTGCTTCCCCGCTCAGGTCCCCGGAGTTCACCTTCTTCTTCCTGGTGCATGTAAGTGCATTGTCTGTGTATAATGCGCTGTACGGGGAGTCACTAAGATCCTGCTCCCGATATCCTGCATGTGTCACTTACTTGCTAAGGTCCCTGGAGTTCACCTTCTTCTTCCTGGTGCATGTAAGTGCATTGTCCGTGTATAATGCGCTGTGCGGGGAGTCACTAAGATCCTGCACCTGATATCCTGCATGTATCGCTTCCCCGCTCAGGTCCCTGGAGTTCACCTTCTTCTTCTTGGTGCATGTAAGTGCATTGTCTGTGTATAATGCGCTGTGCGGGGAGTCACTAAGATCGTGCACCCGATATCCTGCATGTGTCGCTTCCCCGCTCAGGTCCCTGGAGTTCTCCTTCTTCTTCCTGGTGCATGTAAGTGCATTGTCCGTGTATAATGCACTGTGCGGGGAGTCACTAAGATCGTGCACCCGATATTCTGCATGTGTCGCTTCCCCGCTCAGATCCCCGGAGTTCACCTTCTTCTTCCTGGTCCACGTAAGTGCATTGTCCGTGTATAATGCGCTGTGCAGGGAGTCACTAAGATCCTGCGCCCGATATCCTGCATGTGTCACTTCCTTGCTAAGGTCCCTGGAGTTCACCTTCTTCTTCCTGGTGCATGTAAGTGCATTGACTGTGTATAATGCGCTGTGCAGGGAGTCACTAAGATCCGGCACCTGATATCCTGCATGTGTTGCTTCCCCGCTCAGGTCCCCGGAGTTCACCTTCTTCTTCCTGGAGCATGTAAGGGCATTGTCCGTGTATAATGCGCTGTGCGGGGAGTCACTAAGATCGTGCACCCGATATCCTGCATGTGTCGCTTCCCCGCTCAGGTCCCCGGAGTTCACCTTCTTCTTCCTGGTCCACGTAAGTGCATTGTCCGTGTAATGCGCTGTGCATGGAGTCACTAAGACCTGCGCCCATATCCTGCATGTGTCACTTCCTTGCTAAGGTCCCTGGAGTTCACCTTCTTCTTCCTGGTGCATGTAAGTGCATTGTCTGTGTATAATGCGCTGTGCAGAGGAGTCACTAAGATCCGGCACCCTGATATCCTGCATGTGTCGCTTCCCCGCTCAGGTCCTGGAGTTTCACCTTCTTCTTCTTGGTGCTGTAAGTGCATTGTCTGTGTATAATGTGCTGTGCGGGGAGTCACTAAGATCGTGCACCCCGATATTCTGCATGTGTCGCTTCCCCGCTCAGATCCCCGAGTTCACCTTCTTCTCCTGGTCCACTAAGTGCATTGTCCGTGTATAATGCGCTGTGCAGGAGTCACTAGATTTGCGCGCCGCATATCTGCATGTGTCGCTTCCCCCGCTCAGGCTCCCCGGAGTACTCCCCTTCTTCTTCCTGTCCACGTAAGTGCATTGTCGTGAATAATGCGTGTGCAGGAGCCACTAAGATCCTGCCCGATATCCTGCATGTGTCACTTCCTTGCTAAGGTCCCTGGAGTTCACCTTCTTCCTCCTGGTGCATGTAAGTGCATTGTTCGTGGTATAATGCGCTGGCGGGGAGTCACTAAGATCCGCACCTGAATCCCTGCATGGTCGCTCTCCCCGCTCAGGTCCCTGGAGTTCACCTTCTTCTTCTTGGTGCATGTAAGTGCATTGTTTTGCAACACAATTTTTAAGTTAAATCCCGCGGTTTGTCCGAATCCGTTGGATTTGTGTCGCATGAAAGCCGACGCCGCTGCGCCAAAATCCGATCACGCACGACACAATTGCCTACTAAATGCCTGTTCCAGCGGTGCGATCCCCGAAAACCTTGGAAAACCCAACGGAAATGCGGCCGCGGGACCCCTAGTAAATAAGCCCCAATGCGTCAAAAGAAAACAATCTCAAAATCCCCCTGGATATCTTATAGCGTCCAAAGCTACAACCACTTATAGGGACACAGGGCAGATTTGAAAAATTACACCGCGTCCTAGAGGCCAAAATAGGCCGAGTCCCGGAGGGGCCACATTCTAAACTTTCTGTTTGTTTTGGATTGTTTAGATCACAATTTTCAAGTACAGGAGCCAATTCTTCTTTAAAATGAGCTTTTTCCTATTCCATGTGACTGTTTGAGACTTATGTGAAGAAGAACCTTTTTGAAGTTCAATTTTGCACAAAAAATATTTTCTTGGGCTCCATTTATTACCCTAAGTAACGGCCAAAATGAAGGCACAACATGAAGGTCACAGAGGTCACCTCACCAACGATATGCAAGGCTATAGAATTAGAAATATTTTAAGAATCACTTTTTTTGGAGAAGTAAATGGACTCTAAAGGTTTTACTGGATAGAGGAATATTAGGAAAATAAATAAATATCAAGGAACAATCAAGATCCATATTAATAGAGGGTCTCTGGGTAACTTTCTGGAGGATGGGGGGGGGGGGGGGCGGCTTCTTCACAGTACAGCGTATTTAATTGATATTGCAGGAGTTAGGAGGAGATAACCTGTGGATGAACTTTGATGGGAGGTCACCATGCCTCAACCAGTTTTAGAGAACTTGCTGACCAGAGGGTCCGCATTCCAACTAAATAAAAAAAACATATCATGAACAATTTTTTCTCATGATGTCTGGATATGTCAAACCAAATGTAAAATATATTAGGCCGGGGCCTTTCGTGTCACCTAACTATTTTGTCTTTGGATCAAACCTTTGGTTTGGATGCATTTAAAAAAAAACAAACATGTGACTTGTCTGAGCTGCAGGCTGCCTCCATCTTTGTGCTCCTGTACAGCTTCTCCCACCCCTACTGATGTCAGGCTGACCAGGCTGTGACCTGTGAGAAGGAGCAGGAGGAGGAGCTGTGCAGGAGCACAAAGGTGGGAGCCAATATCTGAGGAGTGAGTAACACGGAAAAGTCACATGTTGTTTTTTGAAATGCATTCAAACTGAAGCCCAACCCCTGTGACTACCCCAGGATGTTGTCAGTGAGCAAGAGTAAGTTATAACACACAATTTAATATTGTAAAGCAAATGCTTAGAAAAGGCAGAAAGGCAGATGTGCACTGCAGGTGTGATGGGCTTCTGCAACCTGTCTGTAGTGAAAATGAGGTCCCTGGTGACAGGTTCCCTTTAAAGTGATGTCTAAGTGATCTTGATAGATTTAGACCTTCAGCCCCTAGACGGGGATCTGTACTTTGTGAAAGGACTACCAGGTCACTTCCTCTTTTGTTGCTGACATCTGTCACCCAGGTGGATCTAGTGAGTGTAACTTAGGTCATCTAGACAGGTGAACATCATGCATAATCGGACATCAGGCCAGGTGGCACAAAATTAAGATCTAAAAACTTCCAAAGGAAAACATAGACAAAAACATCATTGCAGGATCCAAACCTGGTCCGGACCCAACTTGCTCTGGCACTAGGCAGGGGACATCAATGACCCTTTAGATATAGGGCAGCTCCCGAGAAGGAGGGGAATGATATACATGGAAGAGTAGCTCGGGGGTAGAGAGATGCCCCCATTGCAGCAAGGACGGACACATCTGTATACACTCACCGGCCACTCTTATTAAGTACAACCTGTCATCCTGCTCGCTAACACTTAATTTCTATTCTACAGCCAATCACATCGCGGCAACTCAGTGCATTTAGCATGTAGACATGGTCAAGACAATCTCCTGCAGTTCAAACCGAGCATCAGTTATGGGGAAGAAAGGTGATTTGAGGCCTTGAACGTGGCATGGTTGTTGGTTGCCAGAAGGGCTGTCTGAGTATTTCAAACTGCTGATCTACTGGGATTTTCACGCACAACCATTCTAGGGTTTACAGAGAATGGCCCGAAAAGAAAAACAATCCAGTGAGCGGCAGTTCTGTGGGCGGAAATGCCTGGTTGATGCCAGAGGTCATAGGAGAATGGGCAGACTGGTTCGAGCTGATAGAAACAACAGTGACTCAAATCGCCACCCTTACAACCAAGGTAGGCAGAAGAGAATCTCTGATGAACAGTACACTCTCCAACTTTGAGGCAGATGGGCTACGCATCATCAGTAAGCCCACACGACTCGGGTGTCCACTCGCATTCACGCTAAGAACAGGAAACTGAGGCTACAATTTGCACAAGCTCATCGAAATTGGACAGTAGAAGATTGGAAAAACGTTGCCTGGTCTGATGAGTCTCGATTTCTGCTGCGACATTCGGATGGTAGGGTCAGAATTTGGTACAACAACATGAAAGCATGGATCCATCCTGCCTTGTATCAGCGGGTCAGGCTGGTGGTGGTGGTGTCATGGATCCATCCTGCCTTGTATCAGCGGCTCAGGCTGGTGCTGGTGGTGTCATGGATCCATCCTGCCTTGTATCAGCGGCTCAGGCTGGTGCTGGTGGTGTCATGGATCCATCCTGCCTTGTATCAGTTTCTTTAAAATGAGCTTTTCTCCTATTCCCATTGACTGGATTCGCTTATGTGAAGAAGAACCTTTTTGAAGTTCAATTTTGCACAAAAAATATTTTCTTGGGCTCCATTTATATATCCCTAAAGTAACGGCACAACATGAATGGAGGTCACACAGGAGGTCACATCACCAAACAGATAATGCAAGGCTATAGAATTAGAAATATTTTAAGAATCACTTTTTTTGGAGAAGTAAATGGACTCTAAAGGTTTTACTGGATAGAGGAATATTAGGAAAATAAAGAAATATCAAAGGACAATCAGAGATTCCATATTAATAAGGGTCTCTGCGGTACTTTCTGGAGGATGGGGGGGGGGGGGGCGGCTTCTTCAACAGGACAATCGTATTTAATTGATATTGCAATAGGGAGTTAGTAGGAGATAACCTGTGGATAACTTTGATGGGAGGTCACCATGCCTCAACCAGTTTTAGAGAACTTGCTGCACAGAGTCCGCATTCCAAACTAAATAAAAAACATTCATGAACAATTTTTCTCATGATGTCGGATATTCAACCAAATGTAAATATATTAGGCCCTGGGCCTTTAGTGTCACCTAACTATGTTGTCTTTTGGATCAAACCTTTGGTTTGGATGCATTAAAAAAACAAACATGTGACTTGTCGGAGCTGCAGGCTGCCTCCTCTTTGTGCTCCTGTACAGCTTCTCCTCACCCCTACGGGGGAATAGGAGTAGCAGGCTGACCAGGCTGTGACTGTGAGAAGGAGCAGGAGAGAGCTGGCAGGGAGCCAACCAGGTGGACCAATATCTGGGAGTGAGTAACACGAAAAGTCACATGTTGTTTTTTTGAAATGCATTCAAACTGAAGCCCACCCCTGTGACTACCACCGGAGGTTGTCAGTGAGCCAGAGTAAGTTTACACACAATTATTATAGAAAGCAAATGCTTAGAAAAGGCGAAAGGCAGATGTGCACGCAGGTGTGATGGGTTTCTGCAACCTGTCTTAGTGAAATGAGGTCCCTGGTGACAGTTCCCTTTAAAGTGATGTCTAAGTGATCTTGATAGATTTAGACCTTCAGCCCCTAGACGGGGATCTGTACTTTGTGAAAGGACTACCAGGTCACTTCCTCTTTTTGTTGCTGACTTGTCACCCAGGTGGATCTAGTGAGTGTAAACTAGGTCATCTAGACAGGTAACAACATGCATAATCGGACATCAGCCAGGTTGGCACAAAATTAAGATCTAAAAACTTCCAAAGGAAAAACATAGACAAAACATCATTGCAGGATCCAACCTGTCCGCCCACTTGCTCTGGCACTAAGGCAGGGACATCAATGACCCTTTAGATATAGGGCAGCTCCCGAGAAGGAGGGGAATGATATACATGGAAGAGTAGCTCGGGGGTAGAGAGATGCCCCCATTGCAGCAAGGACGGACACATCTGTATACACTCACCGGCCACTTTATTAGGTACACCTGTCCATCTGCTCGCTAACACTTAATTTCTATCAACCAATCACATGCGGCAACTCATGTGCATTTAGCATGTAGACATGGTCAAGACAATCTCCTGCGTTCAAACCGAGCATCAGTTAGGGGAAGAAAGGTGATTTGAGCCGTTGACCTGTGCATGGTTGTTGGTTGCCCGAAGGGCTGTGTCTGAGTTTCAGAAACTCTGATCTGACTGGGATTTTCACGCACACCACTCTAGGGTTTACAGAGAATGGCCGAAAAGAGAAAACAATCCAGTGAGCGGCAGTTCTGTGGGGCGGAATGCCTTGTTGATGCCAAGGTCATAGGAGAATGGGCAACTGGTTCGAGCTGATAGAAACAACAGGACTCAAATCCCACCCTTTACAACCAAGGTAGGCAGAAGAGCATCTCTGAATGAACAGTACGTCGAACTTTGAGGCAGATGGGGCTACAGCACAGCAAGACCCACACCAGGGTGCCACTCCTTTCAGCTAAGAACAATAAACTGAGGATACAAATTTCACAGCTCATCGAAATTGACAGTAGAAGATTGGAAGACTTTGCCTGTCTGATAGTCTCGTTTCTGCTGCGACATTCGGATGGTAGGGCAGAATTGGTACACAACATGAAAGCATGGATCCATCCGCCTTGTTCAGCGGGTCAGGCTGGTGGGGTGGTGGTCATGGTGTCTTTGGCCCCTTGGTACAACGCCACAGCCTACCTGAGTATTGTTGCTGACCATGGTCCATCCCTTTAGGAGCACAATGTACCCTGTAACATCTGATGGCTACTTTCAGCACGGAGAATGCGCCATGCCATAAAGCTGGAATCATCTCAACTTGGTTTCTTGACATGACATGAGTTCACTAACTCCAATAAGCCTCCACAGTCACCAGATCTCAATCCAATAGAGCATCTTTGGGATGTGGTGGAACGGGAGATTCGCATCATGGATGTGCAGCCGACAAATCTGCGGCAACTGTGTGATGCCATCATGTCAATATGGACCCAAATCTCTGAGGAGCTTCCAGCACCTTGTTGTATCTATGCCACGAAGAATTGAGGCAGTTCTGAAGGCAAAAGGGGGTCCAACCCGTTACTAGCATGGTGGACCTAATAAAGTGGCCAGTGAGTGTATATGTTATCTTGGCTACAGGTGTCTTGTAACTCCCCAAAGACAAAAAACACCCAAGTCCTACACAAACCCCACCTTACATTTCAAAAAGAATATTTAAGAAACTGGTCATGTTTCAGGTTCCTTCACAAAATCTAAATATTCAGAAGCTGTGAATGGGATTTGGGTAATAGGGGTCGGACAATCCATGACCTCCTGCTCTGCGCTGATGAAGACTGATTACACATAGAGGCTTTTTGTTACTATATTCCGGGGGAGCAGATTGTTTGTCCGTCTCCTACTTATTAGCCGAGTTCACATTAAGGACAGGGGTTGTGCGACGCCTCGGTATAAGGATGTGAGTGACGGATACCTGTATATGGGGGCAGATAATGAGGTAATGAGTGAGTAGCTCCGGTGTAGATCAGAGGACGAGGAGATTTCCTGGCGGCCAATGGCAGGTGGAGACGATGGGGGTCATTTACTAAGGGGCCGAATCACGTTTTTCTGTCGGGTTACCCAAATATTACCATTTTGCGCCGATTTTCCCTGAATTGCACCTTGATTTTGGTGCACGTGATCGGATTGTGCCGCATTGGCGCCGGCATGCACGCGACGGAATTGGGGGGCGTGGTCGTAAGAAAACCCAACGGATTCGGAAAAAACGCCGCATTTAAAAAGAAAATGGGGCAGATTTACTTACCCGGTCCGTTCGCGATCCAGCGGCGCGTTCTCTGCACTGGATTCGGGTCCGGCCGGGATTCATCAAAGCAGTTCCTCCGACGTCCACCAGGTGGCGCTGCTGCGCTGAAGTCCGCTGGAATGCCTCGAAATACACCGGCCTATCCAGGATGAAGGTGAGTGAAATTTTCGCGACACAATTTTTTTTAAATGCGGCGGTTTTTCCGAATACGTCGGGTTTTCGTTCGGCCACGCCCCCCCCGATTTCCGTCGCGTGCATACCGGCGCCGATGCGCCAAATTCCCATCGTGTGCGCCAAAAACCCGGGGCAATTCAGGTATAATCGGCGCAAATATTCGGGTAACACATCGGGAAAACGCGAATCGGGCCCTTAGTAAATGACCCCCAATGTGTCACTTGACACGCGCTTCCCTGCAACCAACGTAGGACGGTGAACTTCAGTGAACTCTGAATTGCGACAGGACCGGGTAAGTAAGTCTGCCCCATTGTATCAGAACCGGCTGTGTCAGCGCATAAAGGTCTCAGCACGGCTACAAGACATGAAAGTTTTGCATCTAGAAACCATTTTTTTCATCCTTTAAGGTGTTGACCAGTTTAAGCAAATTCTAGAAACTAATTGATAATGTTTGTGCAATGAAAAGTTATACAATTTTCCAATATAGTTTCTGTATCAATTCTCTATGGTGTCACACAGGTGCACAGATCGTTATATTTCCCTGGTCGTGTGATGTCACACAGGTGCACTATGCTCTGTGACATCACATGACCAGGGATATAATGTACCATGCATCTGTGTGACATCACATTACCAGGGATATAACGAGCTGTGCAGCTGTATGACATCAATTCTGACCAGGGATATAAGAAGCCGTGCAACTGTGTGACATCATATGACCAGTAATATAATTTGCCATGCACCTTTGTGACATCACAGAACCAGGGGTATACAATGTACCATGCACCTGTGTGACATCACATGACCATTGATATAACGAGCCATGCACCTGTGTGACATCACATGACCGGGGATATAACGAGCCGTGCACCTGTGTGACATCACATGACCAGTGATATAAGGAGTCGTGCACCTGTATGACATCACATGACCAGGGATTTAAGGAGCCGTGCACCTGTATGACATCACATGACCAGGGATATATTATACAGTGCACCTGTGTGACCTCACATGACCAGGGATATATAAGGAGCTGTGCACCTGTGTGACATCACATGACCAGGGGTATAACGAGCCGTGCACCTGTGTGACATCACATGACCAGGGATATAACGAGCCGTGCACCTGTGTGACATCACATGACCAGGGATATAATAATCGCCTGTCACCTGTGTGCTCACAGGACCAGGGATAGGTGGCACCTGCTTTACTGTTTCCAGAATCTCCCCCTGTAAATGTGATAACTTTCATAATATCATATGTGAGACAGATTATCCTGTCAGAAGACTCTGTCCTCTGACCGACGCTGAGAAATTCAGTACATTACAGTTAAGCAACATCGGCTGCCACATTACTAGATCAAAACCACGTATCACCTCCAACCGTTCAGGCAATGTTCAACCCATGTTAACACATCTATTTTACTTTAGTAATACCGATCAAAAGAATCAAGGGAAATCTGAGGTTTATTTCCGTCCCCCGTGACTCAGATCTTGAGTATGAATAAGTGAGCGAACTGCTTCGTCCGGCTGATGCTCGTCGAGCATTAGGTCTCGAAACTGCGCGAACGCCGACCGACAATACTTTCGCCCGCTCGAAATGCAGCTCGCCCGTTTTGCTTTTGGCGGCCAGAAACAAGCATCACAAGCAGGAACTGACTCGCTCATCGCACTCCCACCACATGACGTGTACCCTTACACGTCGTATAGCATGGTTTGTGCTGGCCAGATCAGGTGACCCTGGATAAGACAGCCGCGGCCGACTGTCTCTCGGATCATTCTGTCTCTAGATGGCCGTATGGAGCTGCGCTCTGTCAGGGAAAGCGTTAAGGGTGTTCTATTACGCTTACTGTAGGCAGGAGTGATTCTACAGAGAACCCAACACCCTTCTTAGGGCTACAATCAACGTTCACTTTTTTATTTTAATTTTTGCCTCTTCTTACCATTTTGTGAGTAATTAGCAGGGGGACTTGCTAAACTCTAGTTGTGTTTAGCTCTTAGTGGCACACATATCCAAATTTAGCAAAGACCGAAGGGCAAAATTCAGTAGGGGTTGGATTTCTATGAGGCAATAACTCAGAGTGTCATCTCATCTGCCATGTAGGGTGCTTCCTTGATACTTCTGGCTAGAACAATAGCCATAGAGAATACAAACACTCTTGAAGCCTACAGTAGCGTTCTATATATTTGATTTCGTGGTTGACTGCTGGTGGCTTGTAGTTTTCTCTTCGCAGTGCATGTACAAGGAGGCGTAGGTCCCCTACTTAGACCACCCGCCCTTACCATGCATCAACCCACGTTACAGACGGCCCCCTCTCGCCCATGTTGACCTCTGGTGGAAGCACCATGGATGCTTTACTATAGTCCCACAGCTGCCATGATCACTGTAAGGTGGTTTAATGAAGCTTTATGATTAATTCTTGTTTAGGTCCAATTCACATATCAAATACAACCATTCATACACAAATACCATCCTGACAATTCAACTCAATGAAATGACGTCCATATGTAACCCAACTCTGGGGCAAAAGAAAAAATTGTCTAAAACCCTACTCCCCTTATAAATATACAGTTTTCGACTTACACATATCAATTCAACTTAAGTAACAAACCTCTCCACCCTATCCGTGTATTTAACCCTGGGAACTGCTGTACTTGCCAATTCTGAGCAATTTTTGGGTATTGAGACCTGCTAACCAGGCTGTGTTCCTGCGCCGTATGTCGCACATATCCATAGCAAAGACTGCAGAGATAGCTGCGAAGTAAATTCAGTAGGGTTGGATTTCTATGAGGCATAACTCTCAGTGTCATCTTCTCATCTGGCATAGTAGTGTGCTTCTTTCTTTGATACTTGGGCTAGTAAAATAGCCATAGCAAGAGTAGGATAGGATTTTTGGTTTGAAAAAAAACTCAAAAAAAACAACAAAAAAAAAAAAAAAACAACACAAAAAAACACCAAAAAAAACAAAAAAGAAGTAAAACAACCCACCCCACCCCCCCCCCCACACCGCTCCAGCAAAAAATTATAACTCTCACTTTTACAAATTTTTCAACCCAGCCACAGCAGCCAACCCCGTCATGTCAGTCCGCGTTGTGTCACGTTTCTTCCAACTACTAGCAGCGTAGGTCCAGTAGGACCGTGGTCCTGGGCGGGTGAGACGACCACCTGCTGAGAGGGAGCAGGGAATCGCCGAGAGCTACACTCCCTAGGTTCTGTCTAAGTTACCTACGGACTCGTGTAGAGCACTGTGTGAGCCAAACAGTGCGACAGGTGATGTCGTGGATTGCCTGACAATGCTCGATGCATTGGTCACCACCAGTCAGTCTCCACGCAGCCCCCATGTCACCGAACACCTAACTGCTCCCACTTCTCAGCTCCGCCTCTTCCCTTCTCCCCGTCCAGCTCCACTGCCTCCTCCATCCCTCCGCCCGTCCCCGCCCCCTCTCATATCTGCTCCCCGTTCCGCCCCCCTCACCCCTTCCTCGGGCCATCTCCCTGCCCCCAGAACTTTGCTTTTGAAAGACCGGCATACTCTAGAACTGTTTTCTGCGACCCCTTCCCACGTCCAAACCAACCCCTGTTCCGTTGCTGCTGAGAGCATTTTTTCCGATGCCCAGGTTTATCCACCAGTCCAAGTCAATGTCCTTGGGTTATGATGTACCTTCTTGACGTAGTGGAAGTGTGTAAATTGAAGGATGTGTCGGCGACTGAGGAGAACAACGGTTGTCAGACATTGGGAAGATTGGTTGTAGGGCATGAAGTCCGAGGGGGGGAGCATACTGAGACCGGATCGGAGGATGATGACGTGTGAACCGACCAAGCTGGTTTGAAGAGAGGCCCGGGTGAACCAGTGGCTTCTGAGTACGAGGACAGTCCTCACCTGAACAAGGTTGTAAGAGGCACTTGTGGGCCAGACTGATGGGCAGGGCCAGACTGGTGCATCACGCGCCACTGTCAACTAGTGTAAGCTCCCGTGGTGGTGAGGGGGCTCTTGTTGCGCGATGGCTATATCTTCAGAAAATACGTGGTGGAGGTTCTTTAAGTAGAACAAAACACCAAGTGATGGACCGACGGACGGTGTGTGGCACTTTGCCAAACCAACCAACCACCTGCCTCAGCAGGGGTTTCCACACATCTAGTAACTATAAATCTACCACCAGTATGTGCGCAGGCAATAATGAGCAAGCACCCCCACCGTGGCACAACGCCCGTTCACCTCCGGGCCGTCACACCACTTGCTCCTTCCCTGTGTCAGCTGGCTAGTCATCCCCCTGCCCAGCCACTGGCCCAAAAACCCCATCGGCCGCCTCCACGATCCTCCAAGATCCACCAGCGTTCAACTCTCCACACCCCAGACCTGGAGCGGAAACGCAAATTATGCAACCACCCGCAGCCCAGCCCTTAATGTGCACATCTCCAGATTGCTTAGCCTGAGAGCTGCCCTATAGTCTAGTAGAGACCGGGCCTTTCGCACCCTCTGGCAGGCGGCCCCCCTCGGTATTCGGTCCCCAGCCGCCACTACTTTTCCCTATGTGCCGTCCCTCCCGCCCCAGCACGTGTCAGACGCATCATCCGTTCCCTGACCAACGCGTTCTGAACAAGTTCCACCTGACCACGGACACTTGGACGAGTGCTCGCAGGCCACTATATATCGCTGACGGCACCTTGGGTTAACTTGGTGGAGGCTGGCCGAGTCTGACCCTGGCTGCTCTATACTGCCGACGCCGAGGATGGCGGCCTACCTCGGCCAGGTGTTTGCAGGCCTACTATGCCTCCTCCCCTCCCACCCCTCCTCCACCTCCTCCTCCGAACTACCATCCGGGGCACGGCGCCATCATCGTAGCCTAGGCACAGCAGCAGTGCCGTCGCTAAGCGACACGCAGGCGTGCTCAATGACTGCTGACCTAGCGAAAAGGCACACCGCCCAAGGGCTATTACAGGGCATCCGGCGCAGACTGATCTGTTCTGGCACCGCTTGACCCTCAAGCGGAATGGTTGTGTGGGCACAACGGCCGTAACCTGGTGGCGGCTCTGCAACTCGGCAGACTGACACATGTCCATCTGGCCCATTGTTAAATCGGATATGCAGCGGGTTCCTCAAGACATAACCCCAACTGTCTGATTTGCTCACGACGGTGCGCCGCATCTTGCGCATTTCAGGAATTCCACCCAGATTCCGGCCACTCTCAGTGCAGTCGCAGCGCCGCCTCCACTGCCCGCTCACCGACGTTGACGACGTGCCCACGAGTGGAATTCACACGGACCATTTATCAGATTTTACCAGCAGCGCCGAGCGCTTTTATACTGCCAGACCTCAACTTCCACCAGAACTGGTAGTCAGGTCAGGAGCTTCCTCAGTCTACGATGAGAGTGGACTGAGTCTGATATCTGGGTCAGTTGCTGATTAACTTTGAGAAGTCAACACAGATTGTCAGTGGCGATGCCGCATCATCAGCCTCACCATCCCGCTGCTTGGCCCTTTTGAAAACTCTCTGGTCAGCATGAATCGGAGCTTTTCTCTCGTCACAATAGACGGGGGAAGAATATTCCCTTGTTGATATCCAAGCACCCTGAGTCTTTTCTACAGCGCATATCGGGAGGTGGAGGTAGATGAGGATGAGGAGGAAGAGGAGGAGAAGTTGCGAGACAAAGCTGGGACCATGTTTGAGTCCTTCACTGTTCAGCCGTGTATTGGCAAAGAAAAGATTGGAGGGAGTTTGAGGAGAGGAATTGACATTCAGGCCAGTGAGGGGAGTATTCCTTAACGCGTTGGTACTCAGGCTCAATGGCAGTTTCATGCTCGGCTGCCTATCCCGTCCCTCTCGTTCAAAGAATTTATTCAGCACCGATACTGGGTGTTTCACTCCCTGGACCCACGGTACAAGCAAAATCTTCCACTCTCATCCCTGGAGAGGAAAGGAGTGTGAATGCATGAATACCCCCAGGCCCTGGTGCACAGCGGAAACAGTATTTCCCTCTGACAGCGCTAGCGCATATTGCTAATTCTGCCGGGACAAGTAGCTAGGGAGAGTAGGCGACAGGCTCTTGTCCAGCACTGGCAAGGTACGCTTTACAAGGCTTTTGCACTTTTCTGTCATCCCCACAAGACACTTCACCTGTCCCCCTTCCGGCAGAGTAGGGCTGATCTTCCCGAAATGGTGAGGGAGTCCGTAGCTGCCATACCATCGTCCTAAATGATCACACAGCTCCCTACACTACTGGGTTCAAGCTGACATGTGGCACAACTGGCGCTCTACGCCTTGGAGGTTCTTGCCCTGCCCTGCCCAGCTCTTGTCCCTGCGGTTTTGCAGTGTAAAAAAAAAAAAAAAAAACACTGGTGGCATCATCACCGGATAAGCGTACAAACCTGTCGACTGACAGCGCTGACAGCTGACCTATTAAACGTGATAAAGGCTGGATTTCTCAGAAGTTCCCTCTCCACCAGGGAAGGACGCTCAACCTGAATAATTGATCCCACTCCTCCCCTCCTCCTCATTTCCTCCTTCTCCTCCTCTTGTACAGTAAAAGCAGAGAAAATGCTCTTTTTGACAGGGCCCACTGGGCTCTTCCTATAGTACTTCATGCATTGAATGTTGCTGGAGGGCCCACCTACCCGGTGCCTCTTTTGAACAATTTTTGTGAGTGACCACATACAGCACCAATCTATTCCATTTTAACTGTCAGCCACTACCTGCCTCGGTTTAAAGAACATTGTGGGACTGCCACTACAGGCACTCAAAGCTAGTCCATTTTAATGGCAGGGCCACCTCCGGCTCCTCTGCTGTGAACAATTTTTGGGACTGCCCACAGCACTCAATCTATTCCAGTTTCTGCAGGCCACCTCCTGCTCCTCTTGTTTGAACAATTTTTGGGACTGCCACATACAGGCACTCAATACGCCAGTGTACGGGCAGGCCACCTACCGCTCCTCTGTTTGAAACTTTTGGGACTGCCACATACAGGCACTCACTATTCCATTTACGCAGGGCCTCCTACCTGCTCCTCTGGTTTGAAACATTTTTGGACGGCCAACATGCCAGGCCTCATCTATCCATTTACGCAGGCCACCTACCTCTCCCGGTTTGAACAATTTTGGGAACTGCCACATACAGGCACGCAATCTATTCCATTTACTGCAGCCACCTACCTGCGCCTCTGGTTTAAACATTTTTGGGACTGGCCATCTACAGGCACTCAATCTATTCCATTTTACTGCCAGCCACCTACCTGCTCCTCTGTTTGAAACATTTGTTTGGACTGCCACATACAGGCACTCATCTATCCATTTTACTTCCGGGCCACCTACCTTCCCTCTGGTTTGAACACTTTTGGACTGTCCCCCCCCCCAGCAGGCACTCAATCTATGCCATTTTTACTGCGGAGCACCTACCTGCTCCTCTGCTTTTGAACAATGTTTGGGACGTGCCACAACAGCACTCATCTATTCCATTTTTACTGCAGGGACACCTACCGCTCCTCTTGGTTTTGAAACATTTTGGATGCCACATACAGCACTCAATCTATTTTTTACTGCAGGTCCATCATGCGCTTCCTGCCACTGTTTTACATCCCCCACCCCCATATCCCCGACTATTGAGACGCTACTACACTTAACTTGGTGGGCAGGCTGGGACCGAGTCGACCCTGGGGCGTTCATATACTGCCGACGCATAGAATTGCGGGGCTACCTCGGTCCAGGTCTCACATCCTCCTATACCTCCTCCCACCCTCCTCCACCTCCTCCTCCTCCGAATTGACCATCCGTGGGCAGGGCGCCATCATTCGTTAGCTCTAGGCACAGCAGCAGTTCCGTCGCTAAGCGATAAAAAAAAGCGCAAAGGAAAACAGCAGCGGTGCTGAAACTGCTGAGCCGAGGCGATAAAAGGCACACGCCCAAGAGCTATTACAGTGCATTCCCATCAAGTTGTTAACTTTGTTCGCCACCCCTGCTGTGTAATCCCCAAAATATCCTTGCAACTTTTACATTTTTAGGGATATTCATTGCAGCGCTTCTTGCGCATCTGTTAACATTCCCCTCACCCCCAAGATCCTAACTTATAGAACGCTACTACACTTGATCTTCTACCAAGGGTCTTAGAAGTGCTGTTTGGGGAGTAGCCTATAGCCAGGGCTTGGATGGGGCGAAAGCGCGCCTGGCACGGAGCGCCAACTCCATTCCAATATCCACTAACATAGTTTCACTGCAGCACCTTTAAATCTATACTAGTTGCACGGCCTCCATACATCGTCCCCTTATCAACGGCTGTGTCAGGCAAATGTTGGTTGTTTTCGGCTTCCAAGTTAAATGTGCGCCCCCGGCTGTTAATCCCCAAAATATACTGGCAAACTTTATCATGTACCGATATTCGTTGAGCGCTTCCGCTTCACCTCCTTTGGTTCTCTCTGCCACCCATGTTGAACCTGAGTCCATTTAGGGTATGTCGCCATGCCACTCTCTAGCCTTCCGCCCTGCCGCTCCTCTGCATGCCTCCCCTATAGTGTCAGGTCACTTTAATTGGATATTTTAATGCCTATCTAGCTTCATTCTGTCAATCGTACACTGCCATGCTGTCGCCCATATTTTTGGCATAATGTACGATTATGCGCCTCAAGGCATCCACGCATGCGCCCCTTCTGTTTCCCTGTCCATTTCCGTTGTTTTTCCATCCTTTTTCGAGGTTCCCAGGTTTTTGGCCCAGCGTCCCTGTGCAGAGCCTTGGTCCCCCTTGAAAAACGGCTCGATCTCCCATTGACTTCAATGGTGTTCGTTGTTCCGAGACGAGACGCGAGCATCGGAAAATGCGTCTCGAGTACGAGTCCCCGCGCATTTGAGGTGTTGCTCAGCGCTAGTAGTTGAACTAGGTGATACGTACCTGCCCTTACCGTGTATTCACCCCGCTCCCATCTACAGCAGAGCAGAGATTACTCAACCACACACATGTATGTCCGGAATCAACGTGAAGAGATCATAATAAATTAAGATAGAGGAAGATACATAAAGATAGAGCGAGAGCGAAGATACTGACTAATGATTGAAGATAGAGAAATATACATATAGATAGAGATAGAGAGATACTAATCGAGGAGAAAGGAATATACTTTCATAATAGATATAGATAGAGAAGATAATAATAGATAGGATAGAGGAAGATACAGAATAATAGAAGATAGAGGCAATCCAGAATAATAAGTAGCAGGAAGATACAGAATAGATAGAGATAGAGAAAGATAAAAAATAGATAGAGATAGAGGAAGAGACATAATAGATAGAATAGAAAAGATAAAATAGATAGGAATCAAGGAATACAGATAGAGAGAAGAGAAAGATAAAAAGAGATTATGAGAAGAGGAAAGACATAATAGATAGAGATTATGCGATACATAATAAATAGAGAGAATGAAACATAATAGATGAGGAGAGGAAGCTGCTTACATAAAAGATAGAGATAAGAAAAGATAAATAATAGATAGAGATAGAGAAAAGACCTAAAAGATATAGAACAAGATACTATAGATTGAGATAAGAAAGAGCATAATAGTATAGAGCATGAGGAAGATCCAATAAGATAGAGATAGAGAACGATCCAGAATAATAGAGATGAAAAGATAATAATAATAGAGATAGAGAATTGAGATAGAGAAAGATACATAATTATAGATGAGCGACAAATGTCCGAGCTTGATGCTCGTTCAGCATTAGCGATCGAAACTGCTCGTTGCTCGGACGAATACTTCGCCCGCTCAGCGAATTGGCAGCTCCCGCGATTGGCTTTTTGGCGACCAGAAACAGAGCCATCACAGCCCGGAGACTCTGCACGCCGCCCAGCCTGACGTGGTACCCTTAACGTAGATAGCAGTGGTTGGCTGGCTGAACAGGTACCCTGGGATAGACTAGCCGCTGCCCTCGCTGCTCGGATCATTCTCTCCTGATGGCCGCTAGGAGAGAGCTGCTGCTGGTCAGGAAAGCGTTAGGCTGTTCTATTGAATGTGTTAGGGCATGAGTGAGTCTACAGAACCAACGTTTAATACTTTTTTTTTTTTTTGTTTGCTTGTGGGTGGGCTTGCTGGCACTAGTCGTGACAGCTAGTACCATATTTGAAGAATTTGCAGGGATATCCCCTCAAACCCAAAGTGGACAATTTCTTGGGTTGAGTAGAATTAGGCAGAATCTGCAGATTTTTTTTTTTTTTACCTTTATTTTCATTTATAGCTCAAACTCATCTTGCAAAGCAATGTGTGGCTCTCATTGTTAGCTACAACTGCCATAGAGAACCCCAACGGCTTACTTAGCCGAGCAATAGCGTTATATTTTTCCTTTTTTTTGTTTTGCTTGGGCTGGGGCTTGCTGGCACTAGTAGTGCAGCTAGTACCATATTGTGAGAATTTGCTGGGAAACTTCTCCCGTCGGTTTAGCTCTTAGTGACACGCATATCCACCTCAACACAAAATGGGACCCTTTATTAGGGGTTTGATTAGAATTATAGTCTGCTGATTTAATTTTTTTTTTTTACCTTTATTCATTTTTATAGCTCATACGCATCTAGCAAAGCACAAAATCCGTTTGTGTGCTGTCAGTGTAGTAGCAAACTAGCCATAGCATAGATAGCATCGCTTGTTAACACAAACAATAAAACACAAATCAACTCAACCACAAACAAACAAAATTTTTTAACCGTTTAACACTCTAAAATTTGGAACAAATTTTAACCGAGGGCATAGGGGTATAGGCCGGAGGGCGTGGCCTTGGGTGTATCCACCTCCTGCAGGGGTTCAGCAGGCCGTGGTCCTTGGCGGGGTGAGACACCACCTTCTGTTAGGGGCGGGAACTCCGCAGAGCCTACACTCCCTAGGTTTCATGTCCTGAAGTTACTGGACTCGTGGTAGAGCACTGTTGAGCCAGAACATGCGAAGAGGTGATGGCGTGGATTGCGGACAATGCTTCTAGCCATTTGTCCACCAGTCATCTTCCACCCAGATCCACCCATGTCACCGAAATCGTGCACTCCTCAGTCCTGCACCTCAGCCCCTCCTCCTCCCCCCCAGTTCTTCCCACTCACAGCCAAATTTTGCAATTTGAACCGGCGCCATACTCTGAGGAACTGGTTTTCGGGCCCCCTTCCCACAGTCACAAACCCACTTGTCCGGTTGCTGGCTGAGCACTTTCCGATGCCCGGTTTTCCACCAGTCGCAGTCTGTGGGTAAGGACTGATTGTCGGTAGGGGAAGAGTGTGTAAAGAGGTGTCGTACGATGAGGAGACACGGTTTGTCAGACATTGTGAAGTTGTTGTCAGGGCAGAAAGTCCGAGGGGTGAGCAGACTGAGGGATCGGAGGATGACGATGACAGACCCAAGCTGGGTATAGGCCGGGTGAACACAGTGCTTCTGAGACGGAGCGATTCCTATACCTAACAGGTGGACAGGCAGTGGTGGGGCCAGACGAGAGCAGGGCCAAGCTGGTGTCAATCACGCAAATGTTGCCCCGTATCAACTCTCCCGTGCGAGGTCTAGATTTTTCAGAGTCCTGGAGGTTCTTTAAAGAAACACCGGATGACCGACGGACTGTGGTGTGCAACTTTGCCAAACCATATCACAGGGTTCCACCACACTAGCTAACTACCACCATATGCGCCGTATGAATGCTAAACACCACCCCACTCATGGCAACCAAGCCCTTCACCTCATCCCCAGACGCTAGAGCTCAAAGGAAGTATAGCCAAACCCACCCGCCGCCACGCCCTCAACGTCCACATCTCCAGGTTGCTACCGGAGAATGCTGCCCTATAGGCTGGTAGAGACCGAGCCTTTCGAAACCTCAATGGAGGCTCCGCCCCTCGGTATTCTCCCCAGCCGCCACTACTTTTCCCGATGTTCCGTCCCGCCTTCACAGCACGTTCCAGAGAACTCATCGTGCCCTGACAACGCCGTTTTCGGACAAGGTCTCCTTACCATGGACAACGTGGCGAGTGCTTGCCGTTCAGGCCACTATAATTCGGCACATTGGGTTAAACTGGTGAGACGGGGCCCGAGTCTGACCTGGGGCTACGCATCTACGCCACAACGCCGAGAAATTGCGGGGCCTACCTCGATCCAGGTCTCAAGGCCTACTATGCCCTCCTCCTCCTCCCACCCCTTCCTCCACCTCTTCCTCCGCCGAATTACATCCTTGGGCTGGCGCCATCATGTCGGAGCTCTAGCACAAGCAGCAGTGCCATTGCTGGCACAGCAGGGTGCTCAAACCGCTGAGGCTAGGCATTAAAAGCACAACCGCCCAGAGCTATTACAGGTGCATGCTCACGGCGCAGACTGAACTGTGGCTAACCGCGAACCTGAACCGACATGGTTGTGTGTGACAACGGCCGTACATGGGGCGCTCTGCGACTCGGCAGACGTGTCACTGTGCAATGCCTGCCCATGTGTTAAATCTCATAGTTCAGCGGTTTCCTCAAGCATACCCCAATCTGTCGATTGGCTCACGAAAAGGTGTCTCCGCATCTGTGCGCATTTCAAGAAGTCCAGCCCAGATGCTGCCACTCTCATGCACGCAGCACCGCCTCCAACTGCCTCGCTCACCGACTGTTGTGCGCCCATCTGTCGCCGCCATGCTGGAGACCTGAAAGTTGCATCAATAGCAGCGCAATATGATGCCCCATACTGTCGTCTTTATCATGAATTGTCTCCATGGCTGCTCCACAGGTCGTCCCTTATCAAATGTGCTGTGTCAGTCTCATTTTTCGGTGTTCACCAGATACTTATGGAACTTGGTCAAATGTCGCCACCATACTGTGTTATCGACTAGAAAAAAAAAAATATACCGTCAACCTTTTGTTCACATAGGAAATCATTTCAACCTCTTTGGTGAGCCTGAGCCATTAGGGTATGTCGCCTAACTCCTCTAGCCTGCCACTGCTGCCGCTCCTCGGCATGCTGTCCCCATAGTGTCAGGTCAATTATTGATGTTTTACCTGCTATCTATCTTCATTCTGTCACTCTGTCATGGCCATAGCTGTTTGCCCATATTTTGGATATGGTGCGGATTTTGCCAGCCTCAAGGCATCCATGCATGCTGCCCTGCAATTCTTCCATTTACCGTGGTGTTTTCCATCCTTTTCTGAGGTTCCCAGCGTTTGGCAAGGCTTCCGGTGGCAGAACCTTGGTCCCCTTGAAAAATGCTAGAGTCTCCCATCGACTTCAATGGGCTCGTTTTCGGTACGAGCACTCGAGCAATCGGGAAAAGTTTCGTCTCGAATGACGAGTCCCCGAGCATTTTTGTGCTCGCTCATCCTATCACATAATAGATCGATAATTAAATGGTTATTTCTAAATCATCTGAGGAGTATGGATAATAAGATGGCAAATATTGGAGATAGATAATGGGGTAAATTATCTTAATTTTTGCTGTTGTTGCACCTAAAAGTCGCTATTTTGCGCCATTGTCTAATGTGAAATTGCTAGATTTTTTAATATGTTGCAACTTTTGTCTGATGACAACATGCATCAGTACCATTTAGGAACATACTTCAGACTAACCGTTTTTTTTAAGGGGTGGATTTATTTTTTTTGAATATAAAAAATCAAAAATTGATGTAATTCTATGTCTAAATTGTAATAATTTTTCTCCCTGTTTATAGATAATCTTTGTACTATAAACGTCCTTTCCCGTTGTGTCCTTGTACCTGGTGCGCTCCTTTATCACATACATCATAAAGGAGAACTTGTGGGGCCAGCAACGTGTCTTACACTGTTATCACGGACGCATCACTGTTGCATAAATGGGCATACATCTGCTGCTCCTGAATCAGGGGGAGGAGTCGATCCCAGCATAGGAAAGTGATTGGCTGTTGCCATGTATTTGGTGTTTCCTAGTGAGGGTCATTGCGCCTTATATGGAACTGACATCTCTGGGACCTCCCTCTCTGAGTGAGCAGATGTGTAGATAGGGGAGGGACGGATAGGAAGGGTATCATAATGATGATACTTTATATGTATTCTATCATAGCTTTTTCATTTTTCAACTCCTCACCTCAAAATTCTATCACTTTTTCTAATTTTTCTGTGTACAGAGCTTGGAGTAGGTTTTTATTCTGTGTATAATATTGCACGTTGCCTGATGGTATTATTATTCAAAGCCTTGGACTGGAAGTGGACAACGAAACAGTGAAACAGTGAAAGCGCATTTGCAACCATTTTCTTTGTGGCCTCGGTTTTTACTCTTTTCACTGGTCGCCCCAATAACACAATAACTCCATTCCTTTGTTCGGTCAATCACGGGTCCCTGCTTATTATTTGTTTTAATAGTTTTTAAAAGATAAAACCTTGTCTAAAAAAAAATTGTTCTTTTCGGCAACTTCATTGTACGAGCTGGGGAGGGGTCCATTTTTCTTTTGAGATGGAGCTGCGTTTCTCATTGCTACCTTTTGAAGACTGTATATCGTCTTGAAACTTGGTAACATTGTTTGTTGTCAAAAAAAATCGTAAACGTTCCGTTACGGGGGTCAAACACTGTGAATAACGTCATTTTATTTTGATAGCCGGACATTTGGGACCGTGGTGATCCTGCATAATGTAGGCAGGATACTCTCAGCAGTAGACCTGTCAGCAGGATATGTGAGCAGATACTGTCACAGGATACTGTCTCAGAAGAATGCACCGAACTGTCAGCAGGAGGCTGTCGGCAGATACTGTCAGGATACTGTCAGCAGATAACTTGTCAGCAAAGAATGTCAGCAGGAGCTGTCCAGCAAGAACGTCACAGAGACTGCACAGGGAGACTGTCAGCAGAGGCTGTCAGCAGAGATGTAAGCAAGATGCTGTCAGCAAGAGACTGTCAGCAGGAAGACTGGAGCAAGGGACTGTCATCGAGACTGTCAGCAGAGACTGTCAGCAGGAGGGCTTCCAAGCAAGAGACTGTCAGCAGGAGACTGTCAGCAGGATCTGTCAGCAGAAGATGTCAGCAGGAGGCTGTCAGCAAGAGGACTGTCAGCATAGACAGTCAGCCGGAGACTGTCAGCAGAGACTGTCAGCAGGAGACCTGTCAGCAGGAGACTGTCAGCAGAATACTGACAAGCCTCCAGGATAAGAACAGTCAATGGAAGTCCGAGAAGAGAACGGAATGGTGGCCACATGATTATTCCCTGGTATAGGTCTGTGCATGAGGGCATGTTTGGGCCTCTATATGGATGATACATGGGTCCCTTTGGTGGTATATGTGGCCACGTATGATCTGAAAGTTGGATATTTTTCCTGTATAATAAATAGAGTAAATCTCCCGCGATCCCCATAAAACAACACACATCGCTGATTGTTTGTTATGCTAAAGAAATTGGCTGTCGACGAATCATTTCGCTGTGCTCTTTGATGTGCTCGATTTTCCTGACTATTTCATTACTCCCTATTCCTCCGTCTCCATGGGGTTTTTCACTCTTTCTTCAAGTCCATTTATCCAAAAAAGACCCAAAACACAAATTCGTATAGTGAAAGAAACGTCAATAAAATAAATGTTATTAATTGACACAATCCAAGGTTCAACAAAACATGAATATATTTTTTGAGCTCCGGGGAAATGTCTTATTGTCTAATTTGCCAGAACAAGTTCTCGGTCTGTAGAACAAAAAAAAAAAAAAGAAAAAACAAATTTTTTTTGGTGGCAGAAAATATTTCTTAAGTGTTATTCTCTGTTGGTTTTGATATTGATTCAAACTGCGTTGAAAGAATCCACGCCTTGTGCCATAGGAATTTATGTATAAACTAGAAGGGATGGGGGGGGTGCCATGTAATTGGGTGTCTACTTTATTAGTTTGTCCTGTAAATAATATTCACTGGTTCTACATAAAGTAAGTCTCATAGGAATCAAACTTTCCCATTGCTTTCTTCTATTCCACCATAGGGGCACATTTACTTACCAATCCCTTCGTGATTCCCGCTAGTGTGCGTCCACAAGGATTCAGAGCTTTCGGGATTCATGTAGCTCGTACCCCAATTTCCTGCATCCGTCCGCTTCCCCCAGTGAGGGCCGCCAGAGTTCACCATCTTCTTCGTCTGACACACCTTAGTTTTTAAATTGCGCGGTTGTCGACAGTCCGGTTTCCAAATCCACGCCCCCCATTTGTGTCGCATGCAAGCCGGTGTCCGATGCACAATCCGATCACATTGGGCAATTCAGGGGGAATGGAAAAATCTGGGAAACCCACGAAATGCGCTGTTCGGACCCTAGTAAATGTGGGCAACTACAGGGAATTCACAGTAGCGTTCTATATATTTGATTTCTGGTTGATCTGCTGGTGGCTGTAGTTTCTGCAGTGCATGTACAGGCGGTCCCCTACTTAAGGACACCCGACTTACAGACAACCCATAGTTACAGACGGACCCCTCTGCCCCATGTGACCTCTGGTGAAGCTCACTGGATGCTTTACTATAGTCCCAGACTGCAATGATCAGCTGTAAGGTGTCTGTAATGAAGCTTTATTGATAATTCTTGGTCCAATTACACCAAAAATTTTGAAACTCCAATTGTCACTGGGGCAAAAGAAAAAAAATTGTCTAAAACTTCCATTATAAAATATACAGTTTCGACTTACATACAAATTCAACTTAAGAACAAACCTCCAGACCCTATCTTGTATGTAACCCGGGGACTGCCTGTACTTGCCAATTCTGAGCAATTTGTAGTGAGACTTGCGACCGCTGTGTTCTGCGCTTAGTGGCGCACATATCCATAGCAAAGGCCGAAGTGGCAAAATTCAGTAGGGGTTGGATTTCTATTAGGCAATAACTCGAATAACGAGTACCCGAGCATTTTAGTGTTCGCTCATCTCTAGTAGTGAACTATGTGATACTTACCTGCACTTACCGTGTATTCACCCGCGTCCCATCTACAGCAGGAGCAGAGATTACACCACACACATGTATGGTCCGGAATCAGACGTGAGAGAGATACATAATAGATAGAGATAGAGGAAGATACATAATAGATAGAGAGAGAGAGGAAGATACTGTACATAATAGATAGAGATAGAGAAATATACATATAGATAGAGATAGAGAAAGATACATAATAGATAGGGAGAGAGGAAGATACTGTACATAATAGATAGAGATAGAGAAAGATAAATAATAGATAGAGATAGAGGAAGATACAGAATAGATAGAGATAGAGGAACGCTCGCGCTCTGCCGGCCGCATCCCGCCTCGCTCGCGCTCGCGCCGCTCCAGCCTCGCTCGCGCTCGCGCCGCGCTCCCCCCCGCGCTCTCGCCTTCGCCTCCGCCTCGCTCGCCTCGCGGGACCGCTTCCCCTCGCTCGCGCTCCCGGCCGCTCCCCGCCTCGGCTCGCGCTCGCGCCCAGTCCCCCTGCGCTCGCTCTCGAGCCGCAGCCCCTCCTGCTCGCGCTAGAGGACAGATACTAATAAAATAGCATAATAGGAAGATCCTCCATAGCATCGGCGCGAGAGGCAGAGTCTGTACTAATAGATAGAGATCGAGAGATAAATAATAGATAGAGCTCTAGAAAAGAGACATAAAAGCTATAAAACAGAAAGATACTAACATCCATTTGAGCTGAAAGATACAAATGATAGAGATAGATGGGTAAAGATTACAATTATAGTAGTAGAGAATACGTACGAAAGATACAGAATAGATAGAGATAGAGAAAGATACATAATAGATAGAGATAGAGAATTGAGATAGAGAAAGATACATAATTAGAGATGAGCGAACATACTCGTCCGAGCTTGATGCTCGTTCGACATTAGCGTACTCGAAAGCTGCTGTAGACTGTGCACATTTCAAAAAGTCACCAAAAAGGCGCAAAAATTGTAATGCCCCAAAAGAAGTCTCAAATAAGAAAGGAAAAAAAAGGATTAAAAATAAAGATAAATGACCCCCATAGTGTAAAGTAAAACAAGGAGTCCAGAAATAGATCATATGTAGAGATGAGCGAACATACTCGTCCGAGCTTGATGCTCGTTCGAGCATTAGCGTACTCGAAACTGCTCGTTGCTCGGACGAATACTTCGCCCGCTCGAGAAAATGGCAGCTCCCGCCGTTTTGCTTTTTGGCGGCCAGAAACAGAGCCAATCACAAGCCAGGAGACTCTGCACTCCACCCAGCAGTAATACTATATGGTTGTTTCAAATATCTGAGGGAGATGGATATAATGATGGATATATTGGGGAGATAGATAATGGGTAGAATTTCTTAATTTTTGATGTTTTTTGCACCTAAAATGTCTCTATTTTGCGCCGCTGGTCTAATGTGAAAATTGCTTAGATTTTTTAACTATTTTTGCACTTTTTGTCTGCATGACAACATGCAATCAAGTACATTTAGGACACATTTCAGACTAACATTTTTTTAAGGGGTGGATTTATTTTTTTTAATATAAAAATCAAAATGGATTGTACATTTTATGTCTAAAATTGTATAAGTTTCTCCCTGTTATAGATAATCTGTATATAGAGACGTCCTGTCCCTTTGTGTCCTGTACCTGGTGCGGCCCTTTATCACATACATCATAAGGAGAACTTGTGGGGCTCAGCAACGTGTCCTTACACTGTATATCACTGACGTCATCACTGTCTGCATATAGAGGCGATAATTGCTGCTGCCTGAATGCAGGGGGAGGAGTCTCCCAGCAGAGGACAGTGATTGGCTGTGGCTGATGCATTTGGTGGTTTCCTAGTGAGGTCATTGCCCTTATTATGGAGACTGAAATTCTGGGGACCCTCTCCTGACTGAGTGACAGATGTGTTCAGATAGGGGGAGGGACAGGTAGAAAGGGTATCATATTCTGATAATTTATATGTTAATCTATCATTGCTTTTCATTTTCACTCCTCACCTTCAAAATCTATCACTTTTCTATTTTTCTGTGTACGGAGCGGATGAGGTTTTATTTGTGTATAATATTGCACTTGCATGTGGTAATTATATTCTAGCCTTGGACTGGAAAGTGGAAATCGAAAGCAGTGAAATCAGTGAAAAAGCGCATTTGCACCATTTTCTTGTGGCCTCGGTTTTTACGGCTTCACTGTGCGCCCCAAATAACACAGTAATATAATTTCTTGTGTCGGTGCTTGGCAATCACAGGCTCACTGCTTTTATTTATTTGTGTTTTAATAGTTTAAAAATGAAAACCTTGTCTACTAACAAACCAAAATATGTTTCTTTTCGCATGCTCATGTGTACCGGAGCTGGGGGAGGGGGTCCTATTTTTTTGCAGATGAGACTGCGGTCTCATTGGCTCCCATTTTGCGACTGTATGATCTCTTGAAACTCTTTTTGTAACTTGTGTGCAAAAAAAGCGTAAACGTTTCCGTTACGGGGTCAAAACACCTGTGAATAACCGTCATTTATTTTGTACAACCGGACATTTGGGACGTGGTGGATACCTGCATAAGTAAGGAGGCGAAGGAGGACTCTCAGCAGGAGACTGTCAGCAGGCATATTGTGAGTCAGGATACTGTAAGCGGATACTGTCAGCAAAGAATGTCACAGGAGACGTCAGCAGGAGGCTGTACGCAGGACAGGAGACTGTCAGCAAGGATACTGTCGCCGATTACTGGTCAGAGAGATGTCAGCAGGAGGCTGCAGCAGAGGACTGTCAGCAGGAACGTTCAGCAGGATACTGTCCGCCGAGGCTGTCAGCAGCAAGAATTAAGCAGGCGAGCTGTCGCAAGAGAACTGTCCAAGACTGTGAGCAAGAGACTGTCAAGCAGGAGATGTAGCAGGAGAACTGTCAGCAGGAGGCTGCCAGCAAGGAGTGGTCGCAGGAGACTGTCAGAAGGATAATGTCAGCAGAAGAGAATGTCAGCAGGAGTGCTGTGCACAGAGAACTCGCAGGAGACTCGCAGCGAGACATGTCGCAGAAGACTGTCAGCAGGAGACTGTCCAGCAGTGAGACGTGCAGCAGGATAAACTGGACAATCCTCATGGATAAGAACAGATTCAATGGAAGGCCGGGAAGAGCAGAACTTGAAGGTGCCACATGATCTATTCCTGGTATAGTCTGTGCATGGAGCAGGTTTTGGGCCCATATGAGGATTTACAGGGGGGGACGTGGGCCTTTTGGTGTATATGTGTCCACGTTGGATCTGAAGTTATATTTTTTCCTGTAAAAATAATAAGAGTGGCAATCTCCCCCGACAGTCCCACATACATACAATCGATGGTGTTTGTTATGCTAAAGAAAATCTTTGTGTGTGTAGACGGATCTATTTCTCTGTGCTCTTTGATGTGACGCTTTCCTGACTATTTATATGCCCTGATATCCTTCCTCTCAGGGCATTTTTCACCTCGTCTTCAGTCCTTTATCCAAAAGACCCAAAAAACAATTCTATAAATAGTAAGAAAAGTCTATAAGGAAAATGTGTATTGAATGGACACAATTCAGGTCAACAAAACATTGATATATTTTAGAGCTCGGTGATTTCTTATGGTCTAAAGTTTGCCTAGAACAACGTTCTCGTCTGGGGACCAAAAACAAAAAGCAAAAACAGATTTTTTTGGGGCGGAAAATTTTCTATATTGTATTCCTCTGTTGGTTTTGGATCATGTGATTCCAAAACTGCTGTAAACGCAATCCGGCCCTTGTGCCATAGGAAGTATGAGAAACTAGAAGGGATGGGGGGGTGGTGCCATGTTATGGGTTTGGTACGAACTTATTCGTGTTGCATTGTAATATATTCCTGGTTCTCACTTAAAAAGTAATTTGCATAGGAGCAAAAACTTTTCCACATGCTTTATCTATTCCACACATAGGGGCAAATTTTAGTACCACATCCCGTCGTGATTTCCGCTGTGTGCTTCCCGACAAGATTCAGATCTTTCGTTGATTCATGTAGTCTCGTACCCACCCAATTTCCTGCATCGTCCTTCCCAGTGGAGGTCCGCCCGAGTTCACCATTCTTTCTTCATTCTGAACCACTTTATTTTTAAATTCGGCTGTTTGCTCGATCAGTCGCGGTTTGTCCGACAGTCCACGCCCCGATTTGGTCGCATGCAAGCCGGTGCCGATGCACCACAATCCATCAAATGGGGCAATTCAACGGGGAGAATGCGTAACACGTCGGGAAACCCAACGAAAATGCGGCTGATCGGACCCTTAGAAATTTCACTAAGGGGATGTCCCGCTGTGAGGCTTAGTCAGTATTGTCCTCCATAGTACACACTACAGGAGATGACCGCTGTGTAGCTAGTAGTGTGTCCTCCATTAGTAAATAACCGACCTACAGGAGATGACGGCTTGTACGCTTAGTGATAGTTGTCCATCAATTAGTACAAACCAACTACGAGAGCTACCTTGCTGTATGGCTTAGTAGTAGTGTCCACTCCATTAGTACAAGCCACTCCCGGAGATGACCGGCTGTGTAGGCTTAGTATTGTCCAGCCATTATGTACTACTGCAACTACAGGAGATGACCGGTGTGTAGGCTTAGTAGTAGGTCCTCATTCATTAATCACCGCAAACTACGGAGTGACCGGCTGTGTAGGCTAGTAGTATGTCCATCCATAGTACTACCGCAACTACAGGAGATGTCCGGCCGGTAGTGGGTTATATTAATATAGTGTCCATCATTGGTACTACCAACCTCACGGATGGCCGGTGTGTAGGCTTAGTAGTAGTGTCCATACCATTAGTATACCCCAACTATAGGGATGTACGGCGGTTTAAGACTTAGTAGTAGTTTACATCTATTAGTTACTAACGCGAACTAAGGGATGTCCGCTGGTATGGCTTTTAGTACTGGTTCCATCCATAGTACTACCACAAACTACAGGGAGGTCCGGCTTGTGTAGGCTTAGTAGTAGTGTCATCATTAGTTACTACACCGCAACTACAGAGATGTCCAACCGTGTAGGGTTGTTAGTAGTATGGTCCATCATTGGTACTACCACAACTACAGAGGGATAGCCTGGCGTGTAGGCTTAGGTAAGTAGTGTCCACTCCATTAGTACTACCAACAACTATAGGAGGATGTTCCGGCCAGTTTGTTAGCACTTAGTAGTAGAGATGTACATCTATAGTACTAACGAACTACAGGGAATGTCCGGCTTGGTGTAGGCTTAGTACTGGGTTGTTGTCCATGCCCATTAGTACGTCCACACAACTAAGGGATGTCAACGGCTGTGTGGTATAGTAGTGTGTCCATCCTATTACTACCCCACAACCTACAGGGATGGTCTGTGCTGTGTGTAAGGTAGTAAGTAGTAGCCATTCCATTAATACTACCACAACTACAGGTGATGTCTGGCTGTGTAGGCTTAGTAGTAGTGTCCATCAATTATAGTTCTACCACAAGCTACCGAGGATGTGGCCGTTGTAGGCCTTCGGTACTGGGGTCAATCCATTAGTACTACACAACTCAGGGGCTGTCCGGCTGTGTAGGCTTAGACTGGGGTCCATCCATTAGTACACCACAACTACAGGGTGTGGCTGGCCGTGGTAGGCTCAGACTGGTGTGTAACCATTAGTACTTCCCACAACTAACGGGGGATGTCCGCGCTGGATGGCTAGTACGGGGTTGGTCCTCCATTAGTACTACCAAACGACCCGGGATGTCCGGCTGTGTGGACTTAGTACTGGTGTCCATACTATTAGTACTACTGCACAACAGGGGAGTCGGTGTGTTAGGCTTAGTACTGGGTGTCCTCCATTGTAACTCCAAAAACTCAGGGGAATGTCCGGCTGTGTAGGCTTAGTGTAGTGTCCATCCATTAGTACTACTACCTACTAGGGTGTCTGTGGAGATGTAATACTACACTAAGGTCGGCTGGCTTAGTAGTATGTCCCATCCATTAGGGTTTTATTTACTACCACAACTACTGGAGATGTCCGCTGTGTAGCTTAGTAGTGGGTCCATACATTAGATACTACGCACACTACAGGAGATGTAGGATGTGTAGCTTAGTAGTAGTGTACATTAGCTACTGGGACTCGTGGTAGAGCACTGTTGAGGCCAGAACAGTGCGAAGAGGTGATGTCGTGGATTGCGGACAATGCTTCTAGCCATTTGTCCACCAGTCAGTCTTCCACGCAGTCCACCCATGTCACCGAAATCGGCACTCCTCCAGCTCCTGCACCTCAGCCTCCTTCCCCCCCGTCTGCCCCCTCCCAGCAAAATCTGTGGGTGATGATGACATTATTGACGTAGTGGAAGAAGTGTGTAAAGAGGTGTCCGACGATGAGGAGACACGGTTGTCAGACAGTGGTGAAGTTGTTGTCAGGGCAGGAAGTCCGAGGGGGGAGCAGACTGAGGGATCGGAGGATGATGAGGTGACGACCCAAGCTGGGTTTATAGGCCGGGTGAAACACAGTGCTTCTGAGACGGAGAGAGTCGAGTCCTATAGCGTTGGAAGAGGCAGTGGTGGGGCCAGACGGAGAGGCAGGGCCAGAGCTGGTGCATCAGCGCCAAATGTTGCCCGTAGTCAAGCTCCCGTGGCGAGGGCTAGATTTTCAGAAGTCTGGAGGTTCTTTAAAGAAACACCGGATGACCGACGGACTGTGGTGTGCAACCTTTGCCAAACCAGGATCAGCAGGGGTTCCACCACTACTAGCTTAACTACCACCAGTATGCGCAGGCGTATGAATGCTAAACACCCCACTCAATGGCACCAAGCCCGTTCACCTCCATACCCCAGACGCTGGAGCGCAAAAGGAAGTATAGCGCAACCCACCCGCACGCCCAAGCCCTCAACGTCCACATCTCCAAGTTGCTTAGCCTGGAGATGCTGCCCTATAGGCTGGTAGAGACCGAGGCCTTTCGAAACCTCATGGCAGCGGCCGCCCCTCGGTATTCGGTCCCCAGCCGCCACTACTTTTCCCGATGTTCCGTCCCAGCCCTGCACAAGCACGTGTCAGAGAACATCATCCGTGCCCTGACCAACGCCGTTTCTGACAAGGTCCACCTGACCATGGACACGTGGACGAGTGCTGCCGGGCAGGGCCACTATATATCGGCACATTGGGTTAACTTGGTGGAGACTGGGACCGAGTCTGACCCTGGGGCTGCTCATATACTGCCAACGCCGAGGATTGCGGGGCCTACCTCGGTCCAGGTCTCAAAGGCCTACTATGCCTCCTCCTCCTCCCACCCCTCCTCCACCTCTTCCTCCTCCGAATTACCATCCGTGGGCATGGCGCCATCAGTCGGTAGCTCTAGGCACAGCAGCAGTGCCATTGCTAAGCGACAGCAGGCGGTGCTCAAACTGCTGAGCCTAGGCGATAAAAGGCACACCGCCCAAGAGCTATTACAGGGCATCACGGCGCAGACTGAACTGTGGCTAGCACCGCTGAACCTGAAGCCAGGCATGGTTGTGTGTGACAACGGCCGTAACCTGGTGGCGGCTCTGCAACTCGGCAGACTGACACATGTGCCATGCCTGGCCCATGTGTTAAATCTCATAGTTCAGCGGTTCCTCAAGACATACCCCAATCTGTCTGATTTGCTCACGAAGGTGCGCCGCATCTGTGCGCATTTCAGGAAGTCCAGCACAGATGCTGCCACTCTCAGGGCAGCGCAGCACCGCCTCCAACTGCCCGCTCACCGACTGTTGTGCGCCCATCTGTCGCCGCCATGCTGGAGACCTGAAGTTGCAATCATAGCAGCGCAATATGGATGCCCCATACTGTCGCTCTTAATCATGGAAGTTGTCTCCATGGCTGCCTCCACATGTCGTCCCCTTATCAAAAGAGCTGTGTCAGTCTCATTTTTCGGGTGTTTCACCAGATACGTTATGGAACTTGGTCACTATGTCGCCACCATGCTGTGTTATCGACTAAATATACCGTCAACCTTTTGTTCACATAGGAAATCATTTCACCTCCTTTGGTGAAGCCTGAGTCCATTTAGGGTATGTCGCCATGAGACTCTCTAGCCTGCCACTGCTGCCGCTGCCTCTGCATGCTGTCCCCTATAGTGTCAGGGTCAATTATTGGATGTTTTAGATGCTATCTAGCCTCATTCGGTCACTCTGTCATGGCCATGCTGTTGCCCATAATTTTGGCATAATGGTGCGATTAAGCAGCCTCAGAGGCATCCATGCATGCTGCCCCTGCTGTTTCCTGTCCATTTCCGTGGTGTTTCAATCCTTTTCTGAGGTTCCCAGGTGTTTGGCCAAGCTTCCCTGTGCAGAACCTTGGTCCCCTTGAAAAATGCTAGAGTCTCCCATCGACTTCAATGGGGCTCGTTATTCGTTACGAGCACTCGAGCATCGGGAAAAGTTCGTCTCGAATAACGAGTACCCGAGCATTTTTGTGCTCGCTCATCTCTATACATAATAGATCGATAATTATGGTTGTTTCTAAATCATCTGAGGGAGTATTGGATAATAAGATGGATATATTGGAGATAGATAATGGGGTAGAATTATCTTAATTTTTTGCATGTTTTTGCACCTAAAATGTCTCTATTTTGCGCCGCACTTGTCTAATGTGAAAATTTGCTTAGATTTTTTAAATATTTTTGCAACTTTTTGTCTGATGACAACATGCAATCAAGTAACATTTAGGAACATTCTTCAGACTAACAGTTTTTTTAAGGGGTGGATTTATTTTTTTTAAATATAAAAATCAAAAATTGGATGTAATTTTATGTCTAAATTGTAATAATTTTCTCCCTGTTTATAGATAATCTTTGTATATAGAGACGTCCTGTCCCTTTGTGTCCTGTACCTGGTGCGGCTCCTTTATCACATACATCATAAGGAGAACTTGTGGGGCTCAGCAACGTGTCCTTACACTGTATATCACTGACGCATCACTGTCTGCATATAGAGGGCGATACATTGCTGCTGCCTGAATGCAGGGGGAGGAGTCATCCCCAGCAGAGGACAGTGATTGGCTGTTGCCAATGTATTTGGTGGTTTCCTAGTGAGGTCATTGCCCTTATATGGAGACTGAAATCTCTGGGGACCTCCCTCCTGCTGAGTGACAGATGTGTTCAGATAGGGGGAGGGACAGGATAGAAAGGGTATCATATTATGATACTTTATATTGTTAATCTATCATAGCTTTTCATTTTTCACTCCTCACCTTCAAAATTCTATCACTTTTTCTAATTTTTCTGTGTACGGAGCTGGATGAGGTTTTATTTCTGTGTATAATATTGCACTTTGCACTGATGGTAATTATTATTCTAAGCCTTGGACTGGAAAGTGGAAAATCGAAAGCAGTGAAATCAGTGAAAAAGCGCATTTGCACCATTTTCTTGTGGCCTCGGTTTTTACGACTTTCACTGTGCGCCCCAAATAACACCGATACTTCATTCCTTTGTTCGGTGCAATCACGGGGCTCCTGCTTATATTATTGTGTTTTAATAAGTTTTAAAAAATGAAAACCTTGTCTACAAAAAAAATATGTTCTTTTCCGGCATCGTCATTGTACGGAGCTGGGAGGGTCATGTTTTTTTGCAAGATGAGCTGCGTTCTCATTGCTACCATTTTAGACTGTATGATCTCTTAAAACTTTTTGTAACATTGTTGTTGCAAAAAAAAGCGTAACGTTTCCGTTACGGGGTCAACACTGTGAATAACCGTCATTTTATTTTGATAGCCGGACATTTTGGGACGTGGTGATACCTGCATAATGTAGGGCAGAGACTCTCAGCAGGAGACTGTCAGCAGGATATTGTGAGCAGGATACTGTCACGATACTGTCAGCAAAGAATGTCACGAGACGTCAGCAGGAGGCTGTCGGCAGGAGGACTGTCAGCAGGATACTGTCATTCAGGATACTGTCAGCAGAAGAATGTCAGCAGAGCTGTCACGAGACGTCAGCAGAGACTGTCCAGGAGACTGTCAGCAGAGGCTGTCAGCATAAGAATGTAAGCAGGAGGCTGTCAGCAAGAGACTGTCAGCAGGAGACTGTGAGCAAGAGACTGTCACAGGAGACTGTCACGCAGGAGACTGTCACAGAGGCTGCCATCAAACGTCACAGGAGACTGTCAAGATACTTAGCAGAAGAATGTCAGCAGGAGGCTGTCAGCAGAGACTGCAGCATGAGACTCAGCAGGAGACTGTCAGCAGAAGACTGTCCACAGGAGACGGTCAGCAGGAGACTGTCAGCATGATACTGTACGAAAGCCCTCCATGGATAAGAAACAGTCCAAGGTAAGGCCGGGAAGAGAACTGAATGGTGGCCACATGATTATTCCTGGTATTAGTCTGTGCATGGGCATGTTTGGGCCTCTAAATGGGATGTACGGGGGGCCTTGGTTGGTATATGTGTCCACGTATGGATCTGAAAGTATGAATATTTTTCCTGTAATAATAATAGAGTAATCTCCCCGAGATCCCATAAATAACATCGTGGTTGTTGTTATGCTAAAGAAATGTGCTGTAGACGGAATCTTTCTCTGTGCTCTTTGATGTGAGCATTTTCCTGACTATTCATTACTCGCCCTTATTCCTCCGTCTCCATGGGCATTTTTCACTCGTTTCTCAAGTCCATTTATCCAAAAAGACCCAAAACAACAATTCTATAAGATAAAGAAGTCTAATAAAATAATGTTATTAATGGACCAATTCAAAGTCACAAAACATTGAATATATTTTTGAGGCTCCGGGGATTTCTTATTGTCTAAATTTGCCAGAAAAAAAGTTTCCGGTCTGGAGAACAAAAAAAAAAAAGAAAAAAACAGATTTTTTTGGTGCAGGAAAATATTTCTTAATTGTTTTCTCTGTTTGGTTTTGGATATTGATTCAAACGGCTGTAACGAATCCCGGCCTTGTGCCATAGGAATGTTATTGAAACTAGAAGGGATGGGGGGGGTTGCCATGTAATTGGTTTTGGTAAACTTTAGTGTTTGCATTGTAAATTATTCACTGGTTCTCACATTAAAAAGTAATTCTACATAGGAAGCAAAAACTTTTCCACATTGCTTTATCTATTCCAAGTCCACCATAGGGGCACTTTACTACCAATCCCGTCGTGTTCCGCTGTGTGCTGTCCGACAAGATCAGATCTTTCGTGATTCATGTAGCTCGTACCCCCCATTTCCTGCATCCGTCGCTTCCCCCTGGAGGTCCGCCGAGTTCACCATCTTCTTCTTCTGACCACTTTATTTTTAATTTCGCGTTTGTCTGAATCAGTCGGGGTTGTCCGAAGTCCACGCCCCCCGATTTGTGTCGCATGCAAGCCGGTGCCGATGCACCACAATCCGATCACATGGGGCAATTCACGGGGGAAATGGTAAAAGTCGGGAAACCCAACAAAATGCGCTGTTCGGGACCCTAGAAATGTCAACTACAGGGGATGTCCCGCTGGTAGGCTAGTTATTGTCCATCCATGAGTACAACCCACAGGAGATGACCGTCTGTGTAAATGCTTACTATAGTGTCCATCACCTAGTAACAACCACCTACAGGAGATGACCGGCTGTGTAGGCTTAGTAGTAGTGTCCATCCATTAGTACAACCACTACAGGAGATGACCGGCTGTGTAGGCTTAGTAGTAGTGTCCATCCATTAGTACAACCACTACAGGAGATGACCGGCTGTGTAGGCTTAGTAGTAGTGTCCATCCATTAGTACTACTGCAACACAGAATGACCGGCTGTGTAGGCTTAGTAGTAGTGTCCATCATTTTGTACTCACGCAACTACAGGAGTAACCCGGCTGTGTAGCTTAGTAGTGTGTCCATCCATAGTACTACCGCAACTACAGAGATGTCGGCCGTTTAGGGTATTAATAGTAGTGTCCATACCATTTGTAGACACAACTACATGGGGAGTTCAGAGGTAACGGGGTAGAGAGGGGGAAGGGGGACGGGAGGGCCGGCTGTGTAGGCTAGTAATTATGTCCATCTCCTAGTACTACCAAAACTAATGGAGATGTACCGGCCGTGTAGACTTTAGTAGTGTACATCTTTAGTACTAACTACCGGAACTAAGGGATGTCCGGCTGTGTAGTTGATCTGGGTGTCCATCCATTAGTACTACACAACTACAGGGATTGTCCGGCTTGTGTAGGCTTAGTAGTAGTGTCCATTCCATTAGTACTACACGCAACTAACAAGGAGATGTCCAGCCGTGTAGGGTTTTAGTAGTAGTGTCCTCCATTGGTACTACCAACAACTACAGAGGGATGCCTGGCTTGTAGCTTAGTAGTAGTGTCCACCATTAGTACGACCACAACATAGGAGATTCCGGCCGTGTAGACTTGTAGTACGTGTACATCTATTAGTACTAACGAACTACAGGGGATGTCCGGCTGGGTAGGCTTAGTACTGGGTGGTCCCTCCATTATGTACTACACAACTACAGGGGATGTCTACGGCCGTGTAGGCTTAGTATAGTGTCCATCCATTCGTACTACCACAACTACAGGGGATGTCCGGCTGTGTAGCTTAATAGTAGTGCCATCCATTAGTACTACCACACACTACAGGTTTGGGGGGGATGTCTGGCTGTGTAAGGCTTAGTAGTAGGTCCATCAATTAGTACTCCAACAATAAGTTTTAAAAAATGAAAACCTTGTCTACAAAAAAAATATGTTCTTTTCGGCATCTTCATTGTACGGAGCTGGGGGAGGGGTCATTTTTTTTGCAAGATGTGCTGCGGTTCTCATTGCTACCATTTTGAAGACTGTATGATCTCTTGAAAACTTTTTGTAACATTGTTGTTGCAAAAAAAAGCGTAAACGTTTCCGTTACGGGGTCAAACACTGTGAATAACCGTCATTTTATTTTGATAAGCCGGACATTTTGGGACGCGGTGATACCTGCATAATGTAGGGCAGGAGACTGTCAGCAGGAGACTGTCAGCAGGATACTGTCAGCAGAAGAATGTCAGCAGGAGATTGTCAGCAGGAGGCTGTCAGCAGGAGGCTGTCAGCAGGAGACTTTCAGCAGGATACTGTCAGCAGGATACTGTCAGCAGAAGAATGTCAGCAGGAGGCTGTCAGCAAGAGACTGTCAGCAGGAGACTGTCAGCAGGAGACTGTCAGCAGAAGACTGTCAGCAGGAGACTGTCAGCAGGAGACTGTCAGCAGGATACTGACAAGCCTCCAGGGATAAGAACAGTCCAATGGAAGGCCGGGAAGAGAACTGAATGGTGGCCACATGATTATTCCTGGTATTAGGTCTGTGCATGGAGTATGTTTGGGCCTCTATAATGGATGTTACAGGGGGGGCCCTTTGGTTGTATATGTGGCCACGTATGGATCTGAAAGTATGATATTTTTCCTGTAATAATAAATAGAGTAAATCTCCCCGAGATCCCCATAAATACACAATCGCTGAGTGTTTGTTATGCTAAAGAAATTGCTGTAGACGGAATCATTTCTCTGTGCTCTTTGATGTGAGCGATTTTCCTGACTATTTCATTACTGCCCTTATTCCTCCGTCTCCATGGGGATTTTTTCACTCTTTCTTCAAGTCCATTTATCCAAAAAGACCCAAAACAACAAATTCTATAATAGTTAAAGAAAAGTCTATAAAATACATGTTATTAATTGACACAATTCAAAGGTCAACAAAACATTGAATATATTTTTGAGGCGCCGGGGATTTCTTATTGTCTAAATTTGCCAGAAAAAGTTCTCGTTCTGGAGGAACAAAAAAAAAAAAAGAAAAAACAGATTTTTTTTGGTGCAGGAAAATATTTCTTAATTGTTATTCTCTGTTGGTTTTGGATATTGATTCAAAACTGCTGTGAAAGAATCCAGCGCCTTGTGCCATAGGAATTTATGTAGAAACTAGAAGGGATGGGGGGGGGTGCCATGTAATTGGGTTTGTAGAACTTTATTAGTTTGCATTGTAAATATATTCACTGGTTCTCACATTAAAAAGTAATTCTCATAGGAAGCAAAAACTTTTCCACATTGCTTTATTCTATTCCACCCATAGGGGCACATTTACTTACCAATCCCGTCGTGATTCCCGCTGTGTGCTGTCCGACAAGGATTCAGATCTTTCGTGATTCATGTAGCTCGTACCCCCAATTTCCTGCATCCGTCGCTTCCCCCAGTGAGGTCCGCCAGAGTTCACCATCTTCTTCTTCTGACACACTTTAGTTTTTAAATTTCGCGGTTTGTCTGAATCAGTCGGGTTGTCCGAAGTCCACGCCCCCCGATTTGTGTCGCATGCAAGCCGGTGCCGATGCACCACAATCCGATCACATGGGGCAATTCAGGGGGAAATGGTAAAAAGTCGGGAAACCCAACGAAAATGCGCTGTTCGGACCCTTAGTAAATGTGCAACTACAGGGGATGTCCCGCTGTGTAGGCTTAGTAGTAGTGTCCATCCATTAGTACAACCACTACGCTTGAACTATCATCGCTAATTGGTAGCACAAATGTTCAACGTTGGAGGCCTCTAATGTGGTCTACCTTATTATGTGCCAACAGTGTCCAACCACAGGGCTTTATGTTGGAGAAACAGGTCAGAGACTCCATCAACGTATGAACTCACACAGGGCTGATATTAAAAATGAAAGGAAAGATCTCCCAGTGGCTGCACATTTCTCCAGAGAGGACCACACTATGGAAGATTTGCAGATTACTATTTTAATAGGACATTTTAAGACAGAGGGAAAGGAAAGAATGAGAGTATAAATTAATGAGGAGATTCTACACCTTACAAAGTGGTCTTACCCTTCATGCAGCTTCATGGCCACCTAACTGTGACCTGGAGGCCACTAGCAGGTAAGAGCCAGGACTCTTGTGTCTCGCCTCATAGGTTTTTATTGCCATCCTATTGTAAATAAGATGTCCATTAGAGATGAGCGAACATGCTCGTCCGAGCTTGATGCTCGGTCGAGCATTAGGGTACTCGAAACTGCTCGTTACTCGGACGAATACTTCGCCCGCTCGAGAAAAGGTTAGGTATTAGTCTGATAGTCCGGGGCAGAGCATTCCATAGAATTGGTGCAGCTCTAGAGAAGTCTTGGAGACGCGAGTGGGAGGTCCGCACTAGGGTAGAGGTTAATCTAAGATCACTGGCGGATCTAAGAGCACGGGTTGGGCGATAGACTGAGATAAGAGAGGAGAGGTAGGGGGGTGCAGCATTATACAGAGCTTTATGGATGAGGGTTATTATTATTTTAAACTGTATTCGAAAGGAGACTGGCAGCCAGTGCAGCGACTGGCATGAACTGTAAGCATACATGGTCCCCTTATCAAACGAGCTGTGTCAGGCAGAATCCACAAAATATACTGGCAAACTTTTATCATGTACCGATATTATTTGAGCGCTTCTTGCTCACCTCCTTTGGTTCCTCTCTGACACCCATTGGTTTGAAGCCTGAGTCCAATTAGGGTATGTCGCCATGCCACTCTCTAGCCTGCTGCCGCTGCCTCTGCATGCCGTCCCCTATAGTAGTCATATACAGTACACACTATAGTACAGTCATATACAGTACACACTATAATATAGTCATATACAGTACACACTATAGTATAGTCCTATACACACTGCACCGTACAGTTGTTATTATTAATCATTATGATTTGCTTTTTTGTTGGGTTATTGGAGTAACTATAGTCTATGACATTATATATATTTATGTGGTTCAGATGTGAATGAAAGGATGACGTAAGAAACAGCTCCACTTTTATACACAGGTTGTGCCCGGTATTGCAGGTCAATCCAATAAACCTGAATATAAGCCATAGATATCCCATTATTATCTTATGCCCGCCATAGGGGCTTATCCCCCTAAACCAGGGGTCAGGAACCTTTTTGGCTGAGAGAGCCGTGAACACCACATATTTTAAACTGTAATTCTGTGAGAGCCATACAATATGCAAATTCCCCCCAGTAGATAGGTAGCCACGGCACATGTCCCCCAGTAGATAGGTAGCCACAGCACTTCCCCCTCTAGTAGATAGGTAGCCCAAGTACATGGCCCACCATTAGATAGGTAACAGCAGAACATGGCCTCCAGTAAATGGGCAGCCAAAGCACCTGCCCCTCACTAGATAGGTAGCCACATCACATGGGGTCCAGTAACTAGGTAGGCCCAGCACATGCCGCCCAGTAGATAGCTAGCCCCAGTACATGTCCCCAGTAGATTGTGCCACAGATGCAATTATCTTAAGTAATATCTATAAGTTTCTGAGTATCTGTAAATAAGTCTTACAGTACAGAGTTTGTGCTTAAAACTGATTTATTAAGATATACCGATCTACCGTGATATATTCAAATATGTTTCTTGGTAGATATTTCTGCTTTCAATTTTGCAATTTTTGTATTTTCTTTACAGATAGTTATAAAATCTCAAATGCTGTTAACATATTACAATTTTTTTTTATCCGCATTGTAGTTATTGTTTGTTGTTGTCCCTCATTTTTATTCATTAGTCATTATGTAAAGGAATTTAGGACATTGATGGATTCCGGTGATGTATCATGTAACCATGGAAGTAATTCCCAATTCTAAGGTCCCGGGTCAAGGTATTTCTTGTTGCCGTCACTAGTTTTCTGTTTTTCTTTGATTGGGTGAGCTGGAGCCTATAGCATGAAGGATGCATCCTGCTTCTTCCCAAATCCTCAAATGTTAACGGAAAAAACAATCCAGGAATATCACTTGCGTCCCCTCACTGTTTGAGGGCCCCTGATCTCTGGGGCCCAAAGCCATTGAATGGGTTGTGTTATGGATAAGATAGTACAGAACAAACAATGGTCAAGCAAGAAATGTATAGAGCCGAGCACCTATCTATAGAATTGTGTACAGTATGAAACATATTTAATATTAAAATATTGTTATATTTCAGATTTACACAGAATAACATTCACATATGACATAAATGTACAGAATATACAATATGTTGTAGATCTCAGGCTGGGCTAAAAAAGAGGGGTAAGAAAAGCACTATAGGGCCCAAGTGCACGATTCTTCCCAAAAAATGTATTTAAAAAAGTAAAAATATATATACAGGCGGTCCCCTACTTAAGAACACTCAATTTACATACGACCCCTAGTTACAAACGGACCTCTGGGTGTTGGTAATTTACTGTACTTTAGTCTTAGGCTACAATGATCAGCTGTTACAGTTATCACTGTGTCTGTAATGAAGCTTTAGTGTTAATCCCGGTTCTTATGACAACCCAACATTTTTAAAATCCAATTGTCACAGAGACCAAAAAAGTTCTGGCTGGGGTTACAATGATAAAATATACAGTTCCGACTTACATACAAATTCAACTTAAGAACAAACCTACAGACCCTATCTTGAATGTAACCCGGGGACTGCCTGTATATATATATATATACACGACAAATGAAGGTATATCCGTGGAGGACGCCGAAGAAAGGTAGATGGACAATTGGCAGTATAGTTGTGAATGTCCAGATGTGGAAAAAATGATGACAATCTATGGGGCAGATTTACTTACCCGGTCCATTCGCGATCCAGCGGCGTGTTCTGTGCGGTGGATTCGGGTCTGGCCGGGACTCACTAAGGTAGTTCCTCCGACGTCCACCAGGTGGCGCTCAAGTTCACCGGCCTATTCCTAGTGAAGGTAAGTGCAAGTTTTGCAACCCTTTTTTTTTTTAAAAGCGGCGTTTTTTCCCGAATCCGTCGGGTTTTCGTTCGGCCACGCCCCCGATTTCCGGCGCATGCATACCAGCGCCGATGCGCCACAGTCCGATCGTGTGCGCCAAAATCAATGGGCAATACAGGGTAAATCAGCGCAAAACGGAAATATTTGGGTAACACGTCGGGAAAACGCGAATCGTGCCCTTAGTAAATGACCCCCAGTATATGTTATAAAAGTGGCGACTGGTAGTAGAAAATTAGCGCAAGCTTATATAGCGTGTGGAGTCAATACGGTGTATTGGTGTAGCACTTGGTTTTTATCATAGATTGTGCTTGCTGCTGAGAAGTAAACGTGGGATATTGCACTCACGGTTTCACCCCGCAATTATTAAGGGGTTCTTGAAGCTAGCCGTCACGGCTAGGAGGACACCCAAGTACTTATAGGACTTCACTGCCTCAATGTCCATCCCCTGGATGACCACTGGTTGAGAAGGAGGACTGTGGTTATGAAGTCCACCACCATCTCCTTGGTCTTCCCAGCATTAATCCTAAGGTGGTTTTTTTGGCACCAATCAACAAATTTCCGGATCAATTCTTTGTACTCCCTGTCGTTCTCACCTGTAATGAGGCCTCCTATAGCAGAGTCATCAGAGAACTTCTGGAGGTAGCAGCTACATGAATTGTACCTGAAGTCTGCTGTGTACAATGTGGAGAGGACGGGAGCCAGAACCGTGCACCTGTACTGCTCATGACCAGGATAGGGCTGAGTCGTAGGACCGGCTCACAGAGCAGAAATGATTATTCCTGGGTATTAGTCTGGGCATGGAGCATGTTTTGGCATCATAAGTGATGTTACAGAGGGGGGGTCCCTCTTGGTTGGTAATGTGGCACACGTAATGGATCTGAAGGTATGATTTATTTCCTGTAATATAATAGAGTTAAATCTCACCGACGATCCCAATAAATACACAATCGCTGAGTGTTTTGTATGCTAAAAGAAATTTGCTGTGACGGAATCATTTCTCTCTGTTGCTTTGATGTGAGCGTTTCCTGACTATTTCATCTGCCCTGATTCCTCCCGTACTCCATGGGATTTTTTCACTCTTCTTTTCTTCTTCAAGTCCTTTATTCAAAAGACGCCAAACAAAAAATTCTATAGAGTGAAAACTGAAAAGTCTATAAAAACAATGTTATTAATGACACAATTCAAAGGTCAACAAAACATGAATATCATTTTTTGAGGCTCCGGGGATTCTTATTGTCTAAATTTGCAGAAAAGTTCTCGGTCTGGAGGAAAACAAAAAAAAAGAAAAAACAGATTTTTTTTGTGCAGGAAATATTTCTTAATGTTATTCCTGTTGGTTTTGGATATTGATTCAAAACTGTGTGAAAGATCCAGCGCCTGTGCCATGGAATTTATGTAGAAACTAGAAGGGATGGGGGGGGGGTGCATGTAATTGGGTTTGTAGAACTTTATGTTTGCATTGTAACATATTTCCCTGGTTCTCACATTAAAAGTAATTCTTATAGGAAGCAAAACTTTTCCACATTGCTTTATCTATTCCACACCCATGGGCACATTACTTACCAATCCCGTCGTTGATTCCCGCTGTGTGCTGTCCGACAAGGATTCAGTATCTTCGTGATTCATATAGCTCTACCCCCAATTTCCTGCATCTCGCTTCCCCAGTGAGTCCGCCAGAGTTCACCATCTTCTTCTCTGAAACACTTTGTTTTTTAAATTCGTCGCGGTTTCTGAATCAGTCGGGTTGTCCGAAGTCCACGCCCCCCGATTGGTGTCGCATGAAGCCGGTGCCGATGCACCACATCCGATCACATGGGCAATTCCGGGGGAAATGGTAAAAAGTCGGAAACCCACGAAAATGCGCTGTTCGGGACCCTTAGAATGTGCAACTACAGGGGATGTCCCGCTGTGTAGGCTTAGTAGTAGTGTCCATCCATTAGTACAACACTACAGGATATGACCGCTGTGTAGGCTAGTAGTATGCCATCCATTGCAACCACTAGGAGATGACCGGCTGTGTAGGCTTAGTAGTAGTGTCCATCCATTAGTACAACCACTACAGGAGATGACCGGCTGTGTAGGCTTAGTAGTAGTGTCCATCCATTAGTACAACCACTACAGGAGATGACCGGTTGTAGGCTTAGTAGTAGTGTCCATCCATGAGTACTACTGCACTCCAGGAATGACCGGCTGTGTAGGCTTAGTAGTAGTGTCCATCCTTAGTACTACCATGCAACTACAGGAGATGACCGGCTGTGTAGGTCTTAGTTATATTGTCCATCCATTAGTACTACCGCAACTACAGGAGATGTCCGGCCGTGTGGGTTATTAATAGTAGTGTCCATCCATTGGTACTACCACAACTACACGGGATGCCGGCTGTGTAGGCTTAGTAGTAGTGTCCCATCCTTAGTACTACCACAACTATAGGAGATGTCCGGCCGTGTAGACTAGTGTAGTGTAATCTATTAGTACTACGGAACTAAGGGGAGGTCGGCTGTGTAGTTCAGTACTGGGTGTCCATCCATTAGTACTACCACAATACAGGGGATGTCCCGGTGTGTAGGCTTAGTAGTAGTGTCCATCCATTAGTACACCGCAACTACAGGAGATGTCCAGCGTGTAGGGTTTTAGTAGTAGTGTCTCCATTGGTACTACCACAACTACAGAGGATGCCTGGCTGTGTAGGCTAGTAGTAGTGTCCATCCATTAGTAACTACCAACAACTATAGGAGATGTCCGGCCGGTAGACTTATAGTAGTTACATCTATTAGTACTACCGAACTACAGGGATGTCCGGCTGTGTAGGCTTAGTATGGGTGCCATCCATTAGTACTACCACATACACGGGATGTCCGGCTGTGTAGGCTTAGTAGTAGTGGTCCATCCATTATACTACCACAACTACAGGGGATGTCCGGCTGTGTAGGCTTAGTAGTAGTGCCATCCATTAGTACTACCACAACTACAGGTGATGTCTGGCTGTGTAGGCTTAGTAGTAGTGTCCATCCATTAGTACTACCACAACTACAGGGGATGGCTGGCCGTGTAGGCTTAGTACTGGGTGTCCATCCATTAGTACTACCACAACTACAGGGGATGTCCGGCTGTGTAGGCTGTAGTACTTACTGGGTGTCCATCCATTAGTATACCACAACTACAGGGATGGATGTGCCGTGTAGGCTTAGTGACTGGGTGTCAATCCATTAGTACTACCACAACTACGGGGGAGGTCGGCGTGTAGGCTTAGTACTGGGTGTCCATCTCATTAGTAACTACCACAACTACAGGGGATGTCCCGGTGTTATGCTAGTACTGGTTCCATTCTATTAGTACTACTGCAACAACAGGGATGTCCGGCTGTGTAGGTTAGTACTGGGATGTCCATCCCTTAGTACTACCACAACTACAGCATTGATTTCCCGGATGTGTAGGCTTAGTAGTAGTGTCCATCCATTAGTACTACTACAACTACAGGGGATGTCCGGCTGTGTAGGCTTAGTAGTAGTGTCCATCCATTAGTACTACCAAAACTACAGGAGATGTCCGGCTGTGTAGGCTTAGTAGTAGTGTCCATCCATTAGTACTACCGCAACTACAGGAGATGTCCGGCTGTGTAGGCTTAGTAGTAGTGTCCATTAGAGATGAGCGAACATGCTCGTCCGAGCTTGATGCTCGGTCGAGCATTAGGGTACTCGAAACTGCTCGTTACTCGGACGAATACTTCGGCCGCAGGTCGAGAAAATGGCAGCTCCCGCCTTTTGCTTTTTGGCGGCCAAACAGAGCCAATCACAAGCCAGGAGCTCTGCACTCCACCCGCAGAACGTGGTACCCTACACGTCGATACGCAGTGGTTGGCTGGCCAGATCAGGTGACCCTGGATAGACTAGCCGCTGCCGCGCTGCGGGAATTCTGTCTCTGGATGCCGCTAGGGAGAGAGCTGCTGCGCTCAGGGAAAGCGTTTAGGGTGTCTATTAGCTTACTGTTAGGCAGGAGTGATTCTCAAAGAACCCAACGCCCTTCTTAGGGCTACAATAACGTTCTACTTTTTTATTTATATTTGCATCTTTACCATTTGTGAGGAATTAGCAGGGGGACTTGCACGTTGTGTTTAGCTCTTAGTGGCCCACATATCCATAGCAAAGCCGAAGTGGCAAAATTCAGTAGGGGTTGGATTTCTATAGGCATAATCAGTGTCATCTCATCTGGCATAGTAGTGTGCTTCCTTTGATACTTGGCTAGAAAATAGCCATAGTGAGAATAACAAACAGCTTCTTGAAGCTACAGTAGCGTTCTAATATTTGATTTCTGGTTGATCTGCTGGTGGCTGTAGTTATCTGCAGTGCATGTACTTGCCAATTCTGAGCAATGTAGTGAGACTTGCGACCGCTGTGTTTCGCGTTATGTCGCACATATCCATAGCAAAGGCCGAAGTGGCAAAATCAGTAGGGGTGGATTTCTATAGGCAATAACTCAGTGTCCATCTCATCTGGCATAGTAGTGTGCTTCCTTTGATACTGGCTAGAAATAGCCATAGGAGAATACAAACAGCTTCTTGAAAGCCTCAGTAGCGTTCTATATATTTGATTTCTGGTTTGATCTGTGGGTGTGTATTTCTGCAGTGCATGTACTGCCAATTCTCAGCATCATATTTGTAGGAGACTTGCGACCGCTGTGTTCTGCGCTTAGTGGCGCACATATCCATAGCAAAGGCCGAAGTGGCAAATTCAGTAGGGGTTGGATTTCTATTAGGCAATAACTCAGTTCATCTCATCTGGCATAGGTGTGCTTCCTTGTTGATACTTGGCTAGAAAATAGCCATAGCCATAGGATAGGATTGTTTGGTTTTAAAAACTCAAAAAAAAACAAAAAAACACAAAAAAAAAAAAAAAACACAAAAAAACACCAAAAAAACAAAAAAGTAAAAAAAAAAAAAAAAGTTATAACTCTCATTTTAAAATGTTTAACCCGAGGGCTAGGGGTAGAGGACGAGGCGGGGGACGTGGGCGCCAACTACTGCAGGGGTCAGAGGCGTGGTCCTGGGCGGGTGAGACACCACACTGCTGATGAGGGAGCAGGGAACGCCGCAGAGCTACACTCCCTAGGTTCATGTAGAAGTTACTGGGACTCGTGGTAGAGCACTGTTGAGGGCAGAACAGTGCGAACAGGGTGATGTCGTGGATTGCTGACAATGCTTCGAGCAATTTGTCCACCACCAGTCAGTCTTCCACGCAAGTCCACCCATGTCACCGAAATCCCCACTCCTCCATCCTGCACCTCAGCCTCCTCCCCCCAGTCTGCCCCTCCAGGAAATTTGGCATTTAACCGGCATCTACTCTGAGGACGTTTTCTGGACCCTTCCCACAGTCACAAACCACTTGTCCGGTTGCTGCGAGCAATTTCCGATGCCCAGGTTTTCCACCATCACAGTCTGTGGGTGATGATACCTTCTTGACGTAGGGAAGTGTGTAAAGAGGTGTCCCGCGATGAGGAGACACGGTTGTCAGACAGTGGGGAAGTTGTTGTAAGGGCAGAGTCCGAGGGGGGAGCAGACTGAGGGATGCGGAAGGATGATGAGGTGACAGACCCAGCTGTTGAGAGGCCGGTGAACACAGTGCTTCTAGACGGAGAGAGTCCTCGACCTAACAGGTTGGGAAGAGGCCGTGGTGGGGCAGCAGAGAGGCAGGGCCAGAGCTGGTGCATCAGCGCCACTGTCAACTAGTGAGCTCCCGTGGTGGGCTCTTGCGGCGAGGGCTAGATCTTCAGAAGGTTGGAGGTTCTTTAAGGAAACACGGATGACGACGGACTGTGGTGTGCAACATTTGCCAAACCAGGCTCAGCAGGGTTCCACCACAACTAGCTTAACTACCACCAGTATGCGCAGGCATATGATGCTAAGCACCCACACTCAGTGGCAACAAGCCCGTTCACCTCCGGCCTGCACACCACTGCTCCTTCCCCTGTGTCAGCTGCTGAGTCAGCCCCCTGCCCAGACCCTGGCACAAAAACCCCATCGTCGCCTCCACGATCCTCCACCGCATCCACCAGCGTTCAGCTCTCATACCCGCAACGCTGGAGCGGAAACGCAAATATAGTGCAACCCACCCGCACGCCAAGCCCTAAGTGCACATCTCCAGATTGCTTAGCCTGGAGATGCTGCCCTATGCTAGTCAGACCGGGGCTTTTCGCAACCTCATGGCGGCGGCCGACCCTCGGTATTCGGTCCCCAGCCGCCACTACTTTTCCCGATGTGCCGTCCCAGACCTGCACCAGCACGTGTCAGACAAACATCATCCGTGCCCTGACCACGCCGTTTCTGACAAGGTCCACCTGACCACGGACACGTGGACGAGTGTGCCGGCAGGGCCACATATTCGCTGACGGCACTTGGGTTAACTTGGTGGAGGCTGGATGGCCGAGTCTACCTGGGGCTGCTATATACTAATGCTGCGACCGAGGATTGCGGGCCTACCTCGGTCCAGGTGTTTCAGGCCTACTATGCCTCCTCCCTCCTCCCCCCTACCTCCACCTCCCCTCCGAACTACCATCCTGGGCACGGCGCCATCAGTCGGTAGCTCCAGGCACAGCCAGCATGCCGTCGCTAAGCGACAGCAGGCGGTGCTCAAACTGCTGAGCCTAGCGACAAAGGCACACCTCCAAGAGCATTACAGGGCATCACGGCGCAGACTGATCTGTGGCTGGCACCAGCTGAACCTCAAGCCGGGAATGGTTGTGTGTGACAAGGCCGTAACCTGGTGGCTGCTCTGCAACTCGGCAGCAACACATGTGCCATGCCTGGCCCATGTGTTAAATCTGATAGTGCAGCGTTTCCTCAAGACATACCCCAATCTGTCCTGATTGCTCACGAAGGTGCCCGCATCTGTGCGCATTTCAGGAGTCCACCCAGATGCTGCCCACTCTCAGGGCAGCGCAGCGCCGCTCCAACTGCCCGCTACCGGACTGTTGGCGACGTCCCACGAGGTTGAATCAACTGGACCATGTTATCCAGAGTTTAACCAGCAGCGCAGAGCGATTGTAGACTGCCAGATGTCAACTTCCACCAGAACTGGTAGTCAGGTCAGTCAGCTTCCTCAAGTCTCATGAGGAGTGGACGTGGATGTCTGATATCTGTCAGTGCTGAGTAACTTTGAGGAGTCAACACGATGGTCAGTGGCGATGCCGCCATCATCAGCCTCACATCCGACTGCTTGGCCTTTTGAAAACTCTCTGGTCACATGAAGTCGGAAGCTTTGCGCTCGTCACAAGAGACGGGGAAAATATTCCCTTGTTGATAGCAAAGCACCCTGAGGTGTTTCTCAGCGCATATCGGAGGAGGTGAGGTGGAGAGGATGAGGAGGAAGAGGAGGAGAATGTTGGCGAGACACAGGGGGACCTTGTTGAGTCCTCACTGTTCAGCGTGTATGGCAGAAGAAGAGGAGTTGGATTAGTGAGGAGAGGAATGGACAGTCAGGCCAGTGAGGGGAGTGAATTTTACGGTTGGTACTCTGGCGCATATGGCAGATTCATGCTAAGCTGCCTATCCCGTACCCTCGCGTTCAAAGTAATTTATTCCAGCACCGATTACTGGGTGTTCACTCTCCTGGACCCCGGTACAAGCAAAATCTTCCCACTCTCATCCCTGGAGAGGAAAGGAGTGTGAGAATGCATGATACCAGCAGGCCCGGTGCACAAGCTGAAACAGTATTTCCCTTATGACAGCGCTAGCGGCAGAGTGCGTAGTTCGCGGCAAGCAGCGAGGGAGAGTAGGCGAGCAGGCAGCGTGTCCAGCACTGGCAAGGGTACGCTTTACAAGGCTTTTGCCAGCTTTATACACCCAAACAAGACACTGTTCCACTGTCCCCCAGTCTCGGCAGAGTAGGGTGATCTTTACAGAAAGATGGTGAGGAGTACGTAGCTGACCATACCATCGTCCTAAATGATCACAACAGCTCCCTACAACTACTGGGTTCAAAGCTGGACATGTGGCACGAACTGGCGCTGTACGCCTTGGGTTCTTGCCTGCCCTGCCGCTAGCGTCTTGTCCGAGCGGTTTTAGTGCAGCTGGTGGCATATCACCGATAAGCTACACGCCTGTCGACTGACAGCGCTGACAGGCTGACTCTTATTAAATGAATAAAGGCTGGATTTCTCAGAATTTCCAATCTCCACCAGGTGAAGGAAGCTCAACCTGATAATGATCACTCCCTCCTCCCTCCTCCTCCATTTTCCTCCTTCTCCTCCTCTTTTTTTCAGTAAAGCAGAGGAAAATGGCTATTTTTGACAGGGCCCACTGGCTCTTGCTATAGTACTTCATGCATTTATTTTTGGAGGCCCCCCCGTCCTCTGTTTGAAACAATTTTTTGTGAGTGCACATACAGGCACTCAAATCTATTCCATTTTTCTGGAGGGCCACCTACCCGGTCCTCTGTTTTTAAAAAATTTTGGGACTGCCACATACAGGCACTCAATCTAATTCCATTTTACTGGAGGGCCACCTACCTGCTCCTCTGTGTTGTAACAATTTTGGGACGGCCACATACAGGCACTCAATCTATTCCATTTTACTGCAGGGCCACCTACCTGCTCCTCTGGTTTGAAACAATTTTTGGGACTGCCACATACAGGCCACTCAATCTATTCCATTTACTGCAGGGCCACCTACCTGCTCCTCTGGTTTGAAACATTTTTGGACTGCCACAACGGCACTCAATCTATTCCATTTTACTGCAGGGCACCTACCTGCTCCTCTGGTTTGAACAATTTTTTGGGACTGCCACATACAGGCACTCAATCTATTCCATTTACATGAGGGCCACCTCTCTCCTCGGTTGAAACATTTTTGGACTGCCACATACAGGCACTCAATCTATTCCTTTAGCGAGGGCCACCTACCTCTCCTCTGGTTTGAACAATTTTTGGACTGCCACATACAGGCACTCAATCTATTCCTTTTACTGTAGAGGCCACCTACCTGCTCCTCTGGTTTGAACAATTTTTGGGCCTGCCACATACAGCACTCAATCTATTCCATTTTCCTGGGGGCCACCTACCTGCTCCTCTGTTTGAAACATTTTTGGGACTGCCACATACAGGCACTCAATCTATCCCATTTACTGGAGGGCCACCTACCTGCTCCTCTGGTTTGAAAAATGTTTGGGAGCTTGCCACATACAGGCACTATCCAAATTAAATTGTCCTCCATAGCAGCCTCCACACGTTGTCTCCATTGCTACCACCTCAAAAGTCGTCCATATAGCTGCCTCCATACATCGTCCCTTTACAAACGAGGTGTGTCAGGCAGAAATTGGGTTGTTTTCAGTGGATTCCACATCAAAGTTGTTAACTTTGTCGCCACACCCTGCTGTGTTATCCACAAAATTATGGCAAACTTTACCATTTAGGGATATTATTAGCCTTCTTTGCGCATGCTGTTTACATTTCCCCTCACCAGCCATATCCTAAACTTTAAGAACGCTACTACACTTGATCTTATCAAAAGGTTCTTAGAAGGCTGTTTTGGGGAGTAGCCTATAGACAGGGGCTGGATTGCGAAAGCTCGCCTGGCACGCGGAGCGCCAGCTCCATGCCAAGATCCAACTAACATAGTTTTAACTGCAGCACCTTTAATCTACACTATTCACTGCCTCATAATGGTTCCCCTTATCAAACGAGCTGTGTCAGGCAGAATTTGGGTTGTTTTCATGGCTTCCATGTTAACTTGTTGTCGCCACCACTGCTGTAATCCACAAAAATACTGGCAAACTTTTATCATGTACCGATTTATTTGAGCGCTTCTTGCTCACCTCCTTTGGTTCCTCTCTGCCAACCCATTGTTTGAAGCCTGAGTCATTTAGGGTATGTCGCCATACACTCTCTACCTGCTGCCTTGCCTCTGCATGCGCCCCTATAGTGTCAGGGTCAATTATTGATGTTTTAGATGGCTATCTAGCTCATTCTGTCACTCTGTCATGGCCATGCTGTTGCCCATAATTTTTGGCATAATGGTGCGATTATGCAGCCCAGAGGCTCCATGCATGCTGCCCCTCTGTTTCCTGTCCCATTTCCGTGGTGTTTCCGATCTTTTTCTAGGTTCCCAGGTGTTTGGCCAAACTTCCCTGTGCAGAGCCTTGGTCCCTTGAAAAATGCTCGAGTCTCCATTGACTTCAATGGGTTCGTTATTCGAGACCGAGCACGCAGCAGCGGAAAAGTTCGTCTCGAATAACGAGTACCCGAGCATTTATGTGTCGCTCATCTCTAGTGTCCATCATTAGTACTACCACAACTACAGGAGATGTCCGCGTGTAGGCTTAGTAGTAGTGTCCATCCATTAGTACCTGCCGCAACTACAGGAGATGTCCGGGTGTGCTTAGTAGTAGTTTCCATCCATTAGTACTACCGCAATACACAGGGATTCCGGCTGTGGAGCTTAGTAGTAGTTCCATACCATTAGTACTACCACAACTACAGGAGATGTCCGGCTGTGGTAGGCTTAGTAGTAGTGTCCATCCATTAGTACTACCACAACTACAGGAGATGTCCGGCTGTGTAGGCTTAGTAGTAGTGTCCATCCATTAGTACAGGGGTCAGGAACCTTTTTGGCGGAGAGAGCCGTGAACACCACATATTTTAAACTGTAATTCTGTGAAGCCCAATATGCAATTCCCCCAGTAGATAGGTAGCCACAGCACTTCCCCCTCTACAGTAGATAGGTAGCCAAGTACATGGCCCACCAGTAGATAGGTAGCCACAGCACATGCCCCCAGTAGTATGGTAACAGCAAACATGGCCCCCAGTAAATGGGCAGCCAAAGCACATGCCCCTCACTAGATAGGTAGCCACATCACATGGGTCAGTAACTAGGTAGGCCCGCACATGCCGCCCAGTAGATATCTAGCCCCTACATGTCCCCAGTAGATAGCTAGCCCCAGTTCATGCCCCCAGTAGTAGTAGCCACATCACATAAACCCCCAGTAAATAGGTAGCCACGGCCACATGCCTACCAGTAGATAGGTAGCAACAGCACATCCCCCAGTAGATAGTAGCCACCAACACACTTCCCCCCCAGTATATTAATAATCATTCACATGGCCCATGTAGATTGGTAGCAGAATTGCATGCCTGCTATAATAGGTATCCACAGCCATGCTCCCAGTAATAGGTAGTCGAGCACATGACCCCATAGATAGTAGCCACAGCACATTGACACCAGTAAAAGGTAGCCACACAATTGACACCAGTAGGTAGCCATAGCACATGGACACCTAGATATGTCTATAGCAACACTTTCTCCAGTAGATAGTTACCCGACAAATGCCCTAGTAGAAAGGTAGTCACAGCACAGGACCCCCCCAGTAGATATGGTAGACACAGCACATCTCCCAGTGTATAGGTAGACACAGCACATGCTCCCCAGTGATAGGTAGACACGCACATGCTCCCCGTGTAAGGGTAGACACAGCACTGCTCCCCAGTAATAGGTAGCCACAGCACATGCTCCCAGTAGATAGGTAGCCCAGCACTGCCTCCAGTAGATAGGTAGCCACAGCACATGCCCAAGTTAGATAGGTAGTCATAGCATATCCCCAATGAGACAGGTAGCCCCATCACATGCCCTCAGGACCCATAGAATGGTAGTCGCAACAAATAAAAGGTAAAACTCACCTACCGTCTCTTTCAGTGGCTTCTCATCATCCAACGCTCTTCTCTATGCCCAGGCGCGCGCAATCATTGCTTAGGCAACGGGGCGGTTCATACAGTGGAGTGGATTCTGCTCTACTCTAGACACAGGCGCGGTCACCTAAGCAACGGTGCGGTGATGGTGCCTGGGTCCACTAAGGACGCAGGCAGTGGTAACATCCCGGCCTGCATCCAGGATCATCGCGTGGTTTTGTCTTACATGTACACACTGGCAATTGCTATTAATCAGTGATTTGTCTGAGAGCCAGATGCAGCCATCGAAAGACCACATATGGCTCCCGAGCCATAGTTCCCTACCCCTGCTTAGTATACTACCCGCAACTACAGGGATTGTCCGCTGTGTAGGCTTAATACTGGGTGTCCATCCATTAATACTACCACAACTACAGGAGATGTCTGCTGTGTAGGCTATTAGTATTAGTTCCCATCCATTGTACTAGCCGCAACTACCGGAGATGTCCGGCTTTGTGGCTTAATACGGGTTGTCCATCCATTTAGTTACTAACCGCAAACTACAGGGAGATGTCCAGCTGTGTAGGCTTAGTATACTGTCCATCCATTAGTACTACCGGAACTACAGTGATGTCGGCTTTGGTAGGCTTAGTACTGGGTGTCCATCCATTAGTACTACCACAACTACAGGGGTGTCGGCGTTGTAGGGCTATTAGTTATAGTGTTCCATCATTAGTACTACCGCAACTACAGGGGATTCCGCTGTGTAGCTTAGTAGTACTGTCCTCCATAGTACACCACAACTACAGGGATGTCCGGCTGTGTAGGCTTGTATACTGTCCATCCATTATACTACCACAACTACAGGAGTGTCCGGCTGTGTAGGCTTAGTACTTGTGTCCATCCTTAGTACTAACCACACACTACAGGGGGATGTCGGCTGTGTAGGCTTAGTACTTGGTTGTCCATCCATTAGTACTACACCACTACAGGGATGTCCGCTGTGTAGCGCTATTAGTAGTAGTGTCCATCCATTAGTACTACCACAACTACAGGAGATGTCCGGCTGTGTAGGGTTATTAGTAGTAGTGTCCATCCATTAGTACTACCGCAACTACAGGAGATGGCCGGCTGTGTAGGCTTAGTAGTAGTGTCCATCCATTAGTACTACCGCAACTACAGGGGATGTCCGACTGTGTAGGCTTAATACTGGGTGTCCATCCATTAATACTACCACAACTACAGGAGATGTCCGGCTGTGTAGGGCTATTAGTAGTAGTGTCCATCCATTAGTACTACCGCAACTACAGGAGATGTCCGGCTGTGTAGGCTTAAACTGGGTGTCCATCCATAGTACTACCGCAAACTACAGGAGATGTCCAGCTGTGTAGGCTTAGTAGTACTGATCCATCCAAGTACTACCGGAACTACAGGGGATGTCCGCTGTGTAGGTTATTAATAGTAGTGTCCATCCATTTATACTACCACAACTACACGGATGGCCGGCTGTGTAGGCTTAGTAGTAGTGTCCATCCATTAGACTACACACAACTATAGGAGATTCGGCCGTGTAGACTTAGTAGTAGTGTACATCTATTAGTACTACCGGAACTACGGGGATGTCCGGCTGTGTAGGCTTAGTACTTGGTGTCCATCCATTAGTACTACCACAACTACAGGGATGTCCGCTGTGTAGGCTTAGGTATTGGTGTCCATCCATAGTATACCGCAACTACAGGAGATGACCGGCTGTGTAGGGTTTTAGTATTAGTAGTCCATCCATTATACTACCACAACTACAGAAATGTCCGGCTGTGTAGGCTCAGTACTAGGGTTCCATCCATTAGTACTACCACAACTACAGGGGATGGCCGGCCGTGTAGGCTTAGTAGTAGTGTCCATCCATTAGTACTACCACAACTACAGGGGATGGCCGGCCGTGTAGGCTTAGTAGTAGGTCCCATCCACAGTACTACCACAACTACAGGGGATGTCCGGCTGTGTAGGTTTAGTTGCTTCTGACTGCTACTGCAAGTACGGCATTGAAAGCCCTGACCTGCACAGTACTTCCTTGTTCCTCCGGCCTCAGGATAAAGGGATTTATGGGCAGGTGCTGATGTCGCGCGCCTGTAATGAAGCAGTCAGAAGGAAGCGAGGAACACGCCCGTGTGTGTATTAGGTGCTCTGGGTGTGGGTAATTGCCACTACAGGTGACCGCCTCCTATCATCGCCTTTTCTATACACATTCCTTTGCCTCTCTAGACCTGACACAATGAAGCGCATTACATGACTGATACATATCATAATACATAATGAAGTTCATTGCTGCTTAATAATTTGCGTATCTCCCCCTTCCGGGACGTGCGCTCCGGAATAGAGTCCATTAGGAGACTGACTTGACCTTCACTCTATGGAGCTAACAATGAAATATTTCTTATCTCCCAGATTCACGCACATCTGTTCCGCTGTTTTCCCGCTCTTGCATGACCTTTAATAATCCAGAGTAAATGTTAGTTATATCCTAGACATTGTACATCATTGCAAACGTATCAAATCACTGACACTGACACGTGTCTTACTAATGCGCCGGGCGCCGAGCGGAACCACTTCACCATCATTTCTATTCTGGATAAATGTAACATCCGGACAACGCGGAGACAATTATATGCATTACAGATGGGCAATTTCATATTTTTAGAATATTTCACACCATAATGAGTAAATTGTACTTACTGTGCGATCTTTCTGAAATGCAGGAATGTACAATAGCTGATGCACGAGAGAAGATGTGATTAATTGCATGCACGGTAATTATCTGCTGGAGAAGAACAATATCCTTATTATTACTATTTTTTTATATTTTTTATTATTTTAATGGATTTTTATTTAGCTCAGATTTTATTGAAAAAGTTTTTTTTCTATCTATCTATCTGTCCACGTCCGGATTATGTGGAGGGCTCCTAGGGCTACACCCTGGGCCTCCACCACTTTGCTCCTTCAGGGCCCCCACCAGCAGCAATGTGCATGTGCTGGCATCACAGAATGTCCACCTGGTCTACAGCGCGGTACCAAGAAAATCAGGCCCAGAGCCCTGGAGGTATAACGTGCAATGTGTATCATCCCACTTTAGTGGCCACGTCCGGGAATCACACTCAGGATCAGCACCAGCTGCCAAGACAGCGCCCCATGGATCTCCCTGTCAGCCGCCTTTCTATGTCCTCACCAGAGCGGCCTAAACTGCCGAAGCCGGAGTGTGGACACCTGGAGCTGGTGCTGATAGCAGCAGGGGGAGAGGGGTACCCGGAGGAGGAGGCAGAGGGCCCAGGGGAGGACCCGGCTCTGCCCTCAGTCATTTGTCAGAAGGAGAGGGACCTGATGCTGGCGGCCATGCTGACGTACCTGTGTGCTAGACCTGTGTAATATATGTATCAGATGTGTGCTCTTCATACAACAAAAAATCAGGCATGTTGAAATCCAATATGCCTGATCCTTCTATAACCTGACAATCTGCCATAGGGGCCCCCTATCACATAAGATGATCAGTGGTCTGGCTATGTAGTTGGGTTTATTACGTGTAGCCCAGGGCCACTCTAACCGAGGTCTTCTTGGATAATGGGTATTATTTTGTAGAAGCTGCAAATGAGATCCAAAATCAAAAAATCGACCCTCACACTGCAGCTTTTGTTAAAAAAACAAATAACTTTTGTAATATACCTGTTCTGGTTTCCTCATTTGGGTCCCCGGTGTCCTTACAGAGTTTGAAAGGCTCCATGAAATGTCCAACAGCTCCCAAGACAAAGGAGGTTCTCACAATGTGATCCGAATGGTGAACACTTGGCCACTAATAAACATTCAAAAATTTGGCTTCTTGTTGCTTTTGTTCTTTTTTTTTGTCCTTCTCCAACTTCATTTACACCTTGGGTTTGAGCACAAGTTCCCATGACCTTAACCCGCTTAAATAGTTGGGTTTATCTACTGTGTCCCGGGCCCCCTATCAAGGTCTTCTTGGATTCCATTTGGGTTGAGCACAAGTTCCCATGACCTTAGATTTTGAGGTGTAAGTAGTTATTAGGTAACTCAGGACCCTGCCATCTTCTCTCTTCATGAACCTGGAGCCAGCGAGGCCATCGCCCTGGTGACCCGTCCTCCTGTGGGCTGAAGCAGAACATCATTGTCATAGAGTTATGAAGTGAAGAAGAGTTGTTTATCAAAAACCTCTTTCGGCTCAACTTGGATCAATAGTTCCATAGACAAAGGTGAAGATACCTAAAACATAATCGACAGCCGTCTAAAAATACAGCCAAAAAAGCACAAAAAGTCATAGCTATTAAAACCCTACTTAGATACTCTCAACCTCCTCCCTTAACTTTTCCATTAAGGTTTGGAGCTTTCTTCCCAGCTGCCATTTGATGTTATTACCCAAAAAGGGTTTTCTTAGAGATTACACTTAGAAACAAGGAGTTGAGGTTCTTTTAGTTCCCTGTTTTTTTTTGCATTTCTCCGTCATTTGCACCATTTTAATGTGACATAAAGTGACGTTTAATGCATTTGCTCCATGTTTCTTCACGTTATATTTCCCAGGAATCATTTGTAATGTGGTTACCGAGAAAAACTCGTCTCTAAACTACGTCATTTTGGACTCACAGTTACAATAACCGGGCCCAACTATCTCAATAACTTTCCACCCTACCCTTTCACGTAGAAAGATCTGGACTCTGAGAGGACACAAGAGACGGTCCAAGTTAAAGGGTTTGTCCACTTTCAGCAAATAATTAATAGATTATGTAAGGAAAATGTATTCAATTTCCACTTTCTGCTTTCTCTATCAATTCATCGCAGTTTTTCTAGATCTTGCTTGCTGTCCTACTATAGAGACCTTTTGTGTTACTTCCAGTGGTATAGAAATCTGTCCCTGGTCATGTGATGTCACACGATGCACTGTTACTCTCTGTAATAAAGGGAAATAGAATCCATGGATGCTGTGATTTCATGTCATCAGATACATACATGGGGAGATGCTGTGAATGTAAATGATTAACAGAGCCCAATGATGTAACAGAGTCTCTCTATCATGTGCCACACGCAGCATGTCCTAGCAGTGAGACTGTCAATCAGGAACAAGGAGGCGGGCAATGCCAGTAACATTTAATATGCAGGACTCCATTCATAGCATTGGATCACATCAGGAGTTGTATAGAAGTTTACAAAACTGATTTTTGGTAACATTGCACAAAAATCTATTGTGTGCGCCAAAAATCCCGAGGCAATTCAGTGCACAAAGGGAAACCAATGAAATGCATCATAGACGGACCCTTAGTAAATGAGCCCCATTATTACTACATGCACAATGAGAAGTGAGAACAGCTGAGACATCGCCCGCACTCTCAGTGTTTAAAATGTCGTTGTTACTCTAGGAGGGCTCTTCTTCTCCCTTGTGCCTTTTCTTTGTTTCTGGAGGCCTATAGGTCACGTGTCTCTGTCCCAGGTGTTTATACATACGATCACTCATCTAGCTTAAATACTGCTCTTCCAGGAATGTATTTAGGACATGACTGATTAGTTTGTTTCAGGTAAAACATGTTGTTTTTTTTTTATTAAGATGCTATTTCTAGTCCTCCAAGGAAAAGAACACAGAAAATGAGCGCTGGTACCGATCCTCAGGACTGACTAAAAAGCATTACAGAAGCCGAGGCTGCGGTAGATCTCCTGTCTTCAGGAGGAGAGCCAGGGTTATCCGGTCCTCTACACAATTAGTCAGCAAGGTGAAGATTATACCGGCCCCTGAAAAACACCGACTGAATGTAGAAGAGTAAATCCTTAACACAATTTTTTGTTTTTGTTATGTTTTGAGTCATTGAAGCTTTATTATTATCACTTTCACAGAACATAAAATAACAATGTGGTCATGGACGCCCAACCACTGGAACCCTCCCCGATTATAAGAACGACTATCTCTTTCTAATGGATGGAGTGGCTGGAGAACCGGGCGTCTGATGCTCCATTTATCACTTTGGAAATGAAGAACACAGCGCTCGGATATCTCTATAACTATCACTCGATACGGTTGGTGAGAGCTCCATTTATTAGTGATTACAGGACCCGATTCTGTGATAGTTAATGGTGATTATTATAACCTATTCAGTGGATAGAGGATAACAATAAAACGCGGCACAGTCCTATTAAGAAACTACCATTTGTTTCATGCATTATGAACCAAAACATACCGCGAGAATGCTGTAGCTACACGATGCAGAACATATCTTGTTTAATCCTGAACTGAGTGGTTTTTCTCAAAAAACAATGATAAAATTCAGGACCTTAGAAAAGCTGGATGCCTACATAACACATTACACAGCGCTCCCTGAACTATCAAGACAGGACTAATCAACCAGAGCTGCATGACTCATACACAGCAGCTGGGGGATGCTGCAGTGATTGATTACTTCTGCCTATTCTTGGCTTCTGCTGGGCAGGGCAAGGCTGGAGCATAATTCGGGTAAGAGGAAAAGCACTGGGGCAGCCACAGGAGCGACTGAGCCTCATTATCATAATTTTATAATTGTTTTTTCAGTAAAACCACTCAGATCAGGGATTAAACAAGATATGTTTCAGTGTAGCTACAGCAGTCTCCGGATATGTTTGATTCACAATGTATAAAAACAAATGGTAGGTTTCCTTTAATGGGACTGTGCCAATTTTTATTGTTCTCCTCTATCCACTGAATAGGTTGTAGTAATTACCACTAACTATCACGAGATCGGGTCCTGTTATCACTAATGAATGGACCCGTATCAGTTAGAACCAATTGTATTCAGCAACCCAATGATTCTTTATGAAACTTCAGTATTGCCCATCTTGAATGCTTCACTTATGTCTAGTTTACCCAAAATTGGTATATTTTGGAAAGAAATCTGAAAGGTGAGAGTGTGGGGGGGGGGGGGGTGAGTTACAGATGCAGAGGTGGACACTTCACCCGTCGGACCTCAACAGCTACAGACCGTGGCATTAACATCCTGTGTGATGAAGGCCTTGAGAGGTTGGTTCACGCACATCTCCCCCTCTAGTGAGCTCATCTATGGACGCCCTACAGTTTCTTATCGGCCAGGCATGGTGTAGATGATGCCATCATCCACCTTCTACACATCGAACTCTTTCTCACTTGGAGAAACCTGGAACACGTGAGAATAATGTTCTGTGATTTCTCCATTCTCAATCAACCTGCAGCCGGGCTACTAAGGACAAACTGGATCTGGCTGGAGTGGACCACCTCTCTTCTAGTTGGAATCCTAGACTACCTCACAAACCGACCTCCGTATGTGAGAGCCCAGGACTGTGTGCCGGACACTGTGATGAGTAGTAACATCTATGCAAAAGATTGTTGTCAAAAATATTGGGTAGTATAGAGGTCATAGGTAGAGATGAGCGAACATACTCGTCCGAGCTTGATGCTGGTTGGAGCATTAGCGTACTCGAAACTGCTCGTTGCTCGGACGAATACTTCGCCCGCTCGAGAAAATGGCAGCTCCCGCCTAAAGCTGGGGACCATGTGGCACGAACTGGCCTGTACGCCTTGGAGTTCTTGCCTGCCCTGCCGCACGTCGTTCCCGATCGGTTTTCGGTATGCAGCTGGTTGGCATCACACCGAGAAAGCCTACACGCCTGTCACTGCAGCGCTGACAGTCGCGCCCCCTTACTTAAATGAATAAAGGCTGGATTTCTCAGAATTTTCCCATCTCCCCAGTGAAGGAAGCTCACCTGAAATAATTGATCCCTCTCCTCCTCCTCCTCATTTTCCCGCCTTCTCCTTCCTCCTCTTTGTGCATTAAGCAGAGGAACATGGCTATTTTTTGCCAGGGCCCCTGGCTACTTCCTTTGCTATAGTACTATCATGCATTACTTTTTTCGAGGGCCCCCTACCCGGTCGCTCTGTTTGAAAACAATTTTGTGAGTGCCACATGCAGCTCTCAAATCTATTCCATTTTTCTGAGGGCCCCTACCCGGTCCTCTGTTTTAACAAATTTTTGGGCCTGCCCATACAGCACTCATCTATTCCATTTATATAACTGGAGGGCCACCACCTGCTCCTCTGGTTTGAACATTTTGGGACGGCACATACAGGCCACTCAATCCTATTCCATTTTAAACTGCAGGGCACCTACCTGCTCCTACTTGGTTTGAAACAATTTTTGGGCACTAAGCCACATACAGGCCCTCAATCTATTCCGTTTACTGCAGGTCCCCTACCTGCTCTCTGAGTTTTGAAACATTTTTTGTGACTTGGCCACATACAACTCAATCTATTCCCTTTTACTGTCCAGGCCACCACCTTAGCCTCTTGTTTGACAATTTTTTTGGACCTGCCACATACAGGCACTCAATCTATTCCAGTTTACTGGAGGCCCCTCCTTCTCCTCTGGTTTGAACATTTTTGGGACTGCCACATACAGGCACTCAATCTATTCCATTTTACTTACAGCAGGCCACCGTACCTGCTCCTCTGGTTTGAACAATTTTTGGACTTCCACCTACAGGCACTCAATCTATTCCATGTACTGCAGGCCACCTACCTGCTCCTCTGTTTGACATTTTTGGGACTGCCACATACAGCACTCAATCTATGTCCATTTACTGGGGTTCCACTACCTGCTCCCTGGTTGAAAAACATTTTTGGTACTGCCCACATACAGGGCACTCAATCTATCCATTTACTGGAGGGCCACCCCTCTCCTCGGTTTGAAAATGTTTGGGGACTTGCCACATACAGGCACTATCCAATTAAATTGTCTCCATAGCAGCCTCCCCACTTTGTCTCCATTGCTACCCCCGACCATCCAAAAGTCGTCCATAAAGCTGCCTCCCTACATCGTCCCGTTATCAAACGAGGTGTGGTCAGCAGAAATTTGGTTGTTTTTCAATGGAGTCCACTCAACGTTGTTAACGTTTGTCGCCCACACGCTGTGTTTATCCACAAATAGACTCGGCAAAACGTTACCATTTAGGGATATTATTTCAGCGCTTCCCTTGCCAGCGGTTTACATTCCCCGCACCCGCAATATCATAAACTATAGAACCTACTATACACTTGATCGTATACAAACGGTTCTTAGAAGTGCTTGTGGGGATTAGCCTATAGACCAGGGGCTTGGATTGGCGAAAGCTCGCCTGACAGCGGAGCGCCAGCTCCATGCCAAGATCCAACTAACATAGTTTTAACCTGCATGCAGCAGCCTTTAAATTACTACTGTTCACGCCTCCATACTGGTTCCCCTTATCAACGAGCTTTGGGTCAGGCAGAATTTTGGGGTGTTTTCATGGCTTACATGTTAACTTTTGTCGCCACCGCTGCTGTGAATCCACCAAATATCCTGGCAAACTTTTATCATGGTACCGATATTATTTGGCGCTCTCTCTTTGCTCACCCCTTTGGTTCCTCTCTGCAACCCTTGGTTTTTAAGCCTGAGTCCATTTCGGGTATGTCGCCAGACACTCTCTAGCCTGCGGGGGGCCGGCCTGCCTCTGCATGCGTCTCCCCCTATCGTGTCAGTCAATTATTGATGTTTTTTAGATGCTATCTAGCTCATTCTGTCACTCTTTCATGGCCTGCTGGTTGCCCATAGTTTGTGGCATAATGGTGCGATTATGCACCCTCAGAGGCTCCTGCAGTGCTCTGCCCCTGCTTTGTCCTGTCCATTTCCGTGGTGTTTCCATCCTTTTCTGAGGTTCCCCTTGTTTGGCCAAGCTTCCCTGTGCAGAGAGCTTGTCCCCTTGAAAAATCCCTCGATCTCCATTGACTTCAATGGGGTTCTTAGTTCGAGACGAGCACTCAGCATCGGGAAAATTCTCTCGAATAACGATTACCCAGCAGTTTATTGTTCGCTCATCTCTAGTGTCCATCCAGAGTACTACCACAACTACAGAGATGTCCGCGGGTAGCTTAGTAGTATGTCCATACCATTAGTCTACTACTGTCCGCCACACCAGGAGATGTCCGGCTGTGTAGGCTTATAGTAGTGTCCATCATTAGACTAGACCCACCCCCGCAACTACAGGAGCTTTCCGGCTGTGTATGCTTCGTAGTAGTGTCCATCCATTAGTACTACCTCGCAACTCAGGAGATGTCCGGCTGTGGTAGGCTTAGTAGTGTGTCCATCCATTCAGTAACTACCACAACTAACAGGAGATGTCCGGCTGGTAGGCTAGTATAGTGGGTCCCATCCATAGTAGGGGGGTCAGGAACTTTTTGGACGGAGAGAGCCGGAACACCACATAATTTTAAACTGTAGTTCTGTAGAGCCATACAAATCAATTCCCCCCAGTAGATATGTCCACCGCCTTTCCCCCCCTCTAGTGAGATAGTTTCCAAGTAAAATGGCCCACCAGTAGATAGGTAGCCACAGCACATGCCCCCCAGTAGATGGTAACAGTTCAAACATGGCCCCCAGTAAATGGGCAGCCAAAGCACAATGCCCCTCACTAGATAGGTAGCCACATCCATGGGGTCCAGTACTGGATAGTCCCGCCATGCCGCCCAGTAGATACTGGCCCCAGTACATGCCCCCAGTAGATAGCTAGCCCAGTACATTGCCCCCAGTAGTGGTACCCAATCACATACCCCCTTAAATAGGTACCACGGGCATCATGCCCTACCATTAGATAGGTATCAACAGCACATAACCCCCAGTAGATAGTTAGCCACCGCACATGCCCCCCCCCAGTATAATAATAATCATTCACATGGCCCATAGTAGATTGGTAGCAGAATTGCATGCTCTCTAGAATTAGGTATCCACAAGCCCATGCCTCCCAGTAGATAGGTAGTCGAGCACATACCCCATAGATAGGTAGCCACAGCCATGGACAACCAGTGAAAGGTAGCCACAGCACATTGACCAAACCAGTAGGTAGCCATAGCAACATGACACCAGTATATAGGTAGTCATAGCACTTTCTCCAGTAGATAGTTAGCCAGAGCAAAATGCCACCTAGTAGAAGGTAGGTCACAAGCACATGACCCCCCAGTAGATAGGTAGACCCAGCAACATCTCCCCAGTTGTTTCTGTAAGAACACACACGGCACATCTCCCCATGTATAGGTAGACACGATTCCCTGCTCCCGCGGCTCGGTATACACGCCATGCTCCCCAGTGAATAGGTAGCCACAGCACATTCTCCCGTAGATCGGTAGCCACAACACATGCCATCCCAGTAATAGTTAGCCAAGCACATGCCCAAGTTAGATAGTAGTCATAGCAAATATCTCCCAATGAACATGTAGCCCCATCACATGCCCTCAGGACCCAGGAGATAGGAGTCGCACAATAAAAAGGTAATACTCACCTACCTTCTCCTTTCAGTGGGCTTCTCATCACTACTCAACTCTCTTCTCTAATGACCCACGCCGGCCATCATTGACTTAGGCCACGGGGCCGGGTCATACAGTGGAGTGGATTCTGCGCTACTCCTATGACACAGTCGCGGTCACCTAGCAACGGTGCGGTGATGTGTGCCTGGTCACACTAGGACGAGTCAGTGGTAACATCCCGGCCTGCGTCCATGATCATCGCTGGGGTTGTTTGTCTAATGTACAACTGGCAATTGCTATTAAGCAGTGATTTGTCTGAGAGCCAGATGCAGCCATCGACAGAGCCCATTGCTCCCCCGAGCCATAGTTCCCTACCCCTGCATTTAATACCCGCAACTAACAGGGTCTGTCCTGCTGTGTAGGCTTAATACGTGTGTGTCCATCCAATTTAATACTACCACAACTACAGTAGATGTCTCTGTGTAGGGCTATATATTAGTGCCATCCATTAGTACTACGCCGCAACTACCGGAATGTCCGGCTTGTGTATGCTTATACTGGGTGTCCATCCCTGTAGTGACTGGATCTCTAACCACCGCAGAACTACCGGAGATGTCCAGCTGGTGTATGCTTAGTAGTACTGTCCATCCATTGTACTAAACCCGAACTACAGTGATTTCCCGCTGTGTAGCTAGTACTGGTGTCCATCCATTACTACTAAACCACAACTACAGTATGTTCCGGCTGTTGTTAGGGCTATTAGTAGTGTGTCCCTCCTTAGTACTTACTATACCACCGCAACTAGGGGATGTCCGCTGTGGTAGGCTTAGTAGTACTGTCCATCAACATTATAGCCACAACTACAGGGGAAATTTCCGGCTGTGTTAGCTTAGTTACTGTCCATACCATTATTACAGACCAACAACTACCGGGTGTCCGGCTGTGTAGGCTTAGTACTTGGGTGCCATCCATTAGTACTAACCACACCTACCGGTGGATGTCGCTGCTGTGTAGGCTTAGTCCTGAACTGGGTTCCATTCGACCTTAGTATCTAACCAGGACTCTACATTGGATGTCCGGCTGTGTAGGCGCATTAGTATATGTCCCTCCATTAGTACTACCACAGACTACGAGTGTCCGCTTGTAGGGTTATTGAGTAGTAAGTGTCCATCCTTGTACTACCTGCAACTAAAGGAGATGCCGGCTGTGTAGGCTTAGACGTGTGTACATCCATTAGTACTACCACACTACACGGGGATGTGCGACCTGTGGTACTTATTAATACGTAGTGCCATCCTTATACTCCACACACAGGAGTCGCTGTCGTACAGGAGTCATTCCGTTAGTAATACGACTAGGAGTGGTACGGTGGCTACTTTAGTAGTGTCATACCATTGAGTACTACCGACGCAAATACAGGGGTTGGTTTGTCCGACTGTGTAGGCTTTAATTACTGGTGTCCACCATCTATACCAAACTCACAGGAGTGTCCGCTGTGTAGCGCTTAGTAGAGTGTCCACCATTAGTACTACACAACTACAGGGAGTGTCCGCTGTTGTAGGTTAATATAGTAGGCATCCATTCATGTAGACCGCAGACTACAGCGGATGTCCAGCTGTGGTAGGCTTAGTAAGTACGTTGTCCATCCCATTAAGTACTACCGAAACTAAGGGGATGTCCAGGCTGTGTCGAAAGAAAAATTAATAGTAGTGTCACATCCTTTATACTACCAACTAACGGGATGTCCGGCTGTGTAGGCCTTTAAGTAGGGTTCCCTTAGTACTCCAACTAAGAAGGTCGGCCATTTGGCGATATAGTAACATATACTACGGAACTACAGGGATGTCCGGGTTGTAGGCTTCGTACTTGGTGCCATCCATTAGTACACCCTACAGGAGTCTCCTTAAGGATGATGGTTTGCATCCATGTCTACGTACGGAGGACAGTTTAGTACGTAGTAGAGTCCTCCCATATAGTATACTCACAACTCAAAGATGTCCGGCGGTGTTAGCTCAGATACGGTGTCACACATTAAGTACTCACCACAACTACAGGGGATGGTGCGCGGCCGTTAAGCGTTAGTAGTGTTGTCCCTCCCTTAGTACTACCACAACACTCAGGGATGGCCGCCGTGTGGCTTAGTCAGTAGTGCCCCATCCACTAGTACTACCACAATACAACAGGGATAGTCCGGCTGTGGTGCGTAGGTTTATTGCTTCTGACTGCTATGTCAAGTAACGCGGCATTGAAAAGCCCTGACTCACATGCACTGTTCCTTTTCCGTGCGCTGGGGCCCTAGGATAAAGGGTTTATTGGGCAGGGATAGCGGAATGTCCCCGGGCCTGTAATAAGCAGTCAGAAGAAGTCGAGAAACACGGCCCGTGTGTGTATTAGGTGCTCTGGGGTGGGTAATTGCCACACAAGGTGACCGCCCCATCCTATCATCGCCTTTTCTATACACATTCTTTGGCCTCTCTAAACCTGACACAATGAAGCGCATTTAGCATGACTTGATACATATACATAACATAAATGAAGTTTCAATTGCTGCTAATAAGTTGGTGTATCTCCCCTTCCGGGACGTGCGTCCGGATAAAGTCCATTAGAGGAGACTTGAATTGACCTTAACTCTATGGAGCTAAACAATGAAATATTTCTTTTATTCCCAGATTTCACGCACTCTGTTCCGCTGTTCCCGCTCATTGTCAAGTGACCTTGTAATACATCCAGAGGAAATGGTTAGGTTCATATCCTAGACATGGATACCATCGATTGGCAAACGTATCAACATCACTGCTAACAGGAAGTTCTTACTAATGCGCCGGGGCCCAGAGCGGAACCAACAATTCACACATTTCTTTCTGGATAAACATGTCAACATCCAGACATATACGGGAGACAATTGATAGCATACAGATGGGCAAGTCATATTTAGAATATTTCAACCTAACTGAGTAAATGGTAACTTACTGTGCGATCTCTTTCTGAAATGCGAGGAATAGTACAATAGCTGATGGGCCACGAGAGATAAGATGTTTGGATAATTGCATGCACGTAACTTATCTGCGGAGAGAGACATATCCTTAGTTTACTCTATTTTAGAATTTTTTTTATTATTTTAATGGATTTTTAATTTAGCTCAGATTTTTATGAATATAGTTTTTATATCTCATCTATCATAGTCCACGGAGTTCCCGGATTATGTGGAGGTCCTATGGGCACAGGCCCTGGGGGGCCCTCACCACTTTGCTCTTCAGGGGCCCCCACCAGCCAGCAATGTGCATGTGCGGCATCACAGAATAGCCACCTGTCTACATGGGGGGCAAGCATTGCTGGTAATTACCAAGAAACGCCAGAGCCCTGGAGGATAACGTGCATTGTATCATCCCACTTATGGCCACATCCGGGAATCACCTCAGGATCAGCACATGCTGGCCAGACAGGACAGCGCCCCATGGTATCTCCCTGTCGCCGCCTTTCTATGTCCTCACCAGAGCGGCCTAAACTGAGCGAGCCGGAGTGTGTGCAACTGGAGATGTTGGCTGAATAGCAAGCAGGTGGGAGAGGGGGTACCGGGGAGAGGAGAGGCAGAGGGCCCAGGGAGGACGGCTCTGCCCTCATTCATTTGTCAGAAGGAGAGGAACCTGATGCTGGCGCCTTGCTGGAGCGTACCTGTGTGCTGTACCTGTGTTAATATTATGTATCAGAGTGTGCTCTCCATACAACAAAATAAGCAGGCATGTTGAAATCCACTATGGCTGATCCTTCTTTAACCTAGACATCTGCCATAGAGGGGTACACCCCTATACACAATAAGATGAATACAGTGGGTCGGCCTTATGTAGTTGGGTTATATCGGATATGACCCAGGGCCACTCTACCGAGGTCTTCTGGATAATGGTATTTAGTTTGTAGAAGCCTGCCAATGAGATCCAAAATCAAAAATAGCCCTCACACTGCAGCTTTGTTAAAAAACAAATAACTTTGTAAATATAACTGTTTCGTGTTTCCGTCATTTGGTCCCCGTGTCCTTACAGAGTTTGAAAGGCTCCCATGAAATGTCCAACACTCCCAAGACAAAGGAGGTTCCACAAGTTGACCATGGTGAACAACGTGCCACTAATAAAAATCAAAAGATTTGCTTCTTTGTTGCTTTTGTTCGTTTTTTTGTGTCCTCAGGCTAACTTCATTTCCACTTGGGTTTGAGCACAAGTTCCATGACCCTTAGACCCGCTTAATATCGTTGGGTTATACTGTAGCACCGGCCCCCTGATCCAAGGTCTTCTGGATTCCATTTTGGGGTTGAGCACAAGTTCCATGACCTCTTTAGATTTTTTAGTGTAAAGTAGTTTATGAGGTAACTACAGCACCCTGCCATCATTCTTCTTCATGAAGCCGCTGGAGCACCAAGCGAGAGGCCATCGGCCCTGGTGACCCGCCATCCTGTGTGGCTAAGCAATACATCATGTCATAGCGTAGTGAAGTGAAAGAAGAGTTTGTTATCAAAAACCTCTTTCGGCTCCACTTGATCAATAGTTTCCATAGACAAAGGGAAGATAACCTTAAAACCGTAATACGACAGACCGTCTAAAAATTACAGCCAAAAAGCACAAAAGTCATAGCTATTCAAAACCCTACTTAATACCTCAACCTCCTCCCTGTAACTTTCCATTAAGGTTTGAGATCTCTTCCCAGCTAGGCCATTTTGATGTTTCTCCAAAAAGGGTTTTCTTAGAGATTACACTTAGAAAAGAAGTTAGGGTTCTTTTGATTCCCTGTATTTTGCTTTCTCTCCGTCATTTGCCACCATTTTGAATGGACATAAACGTGACGTTAATGCATTTTGCTCCATGTTTCTTCCGGTTATTATTTCCACCCAGAATGCATTGTTAATGTTGTTGGTACCGAGAAAAACTGCTCTAAATAACGGTCATTTTTGGGACTCACAGTTACAATAACGGGCCCAATATCGTCAATAACTTTCACCCTACCTTTCACGAGAAAGAAGTCTGGACTCTGATAGGAAACCAATGAGACGTCCAAGTAAAGGGTTTGTCCACTTCAGCAAATAATTATAGATTTACTGTAGGAAAATGCTATTCAATATGTCCACTTTCGCTTTCTTCTATCAATTCATCGCAGTTTTCTAGATCCTTGATTGACCGTGCCTAGCTATAGCAGACCTTTGGTGTTACTTCCAGGGTTGGAGGTGAAAAATCTGGCCCTGTCCATTGTATGTCTCAACACGATGCACTGTTTTACGTTCTCTGTATAAAGGGAAATAGACAATCCATGGTGCTGTGATTGCAATGTCATCAGATACATACATGGGTAATGCTGTGAATGTAAAATGATTAAACAGGCCCAATGATTGTACCAGAGTGCTCTATCAATGTTGCCACGGACAGCAGCATGTCCTGTCAGTGAGGACGCTCATCAGACAAGGAGGCGGGGCAATCCCAGTAACATAGATAATCGGCAGGCTCCATTCATAGCATATGAGGTCAATCAGTGGTAGTTGTATAGAAGTTTACAAACTCGATTTTGTGTTAACATTGCACAAAAAGTCTAATTGTGTGCGCCAAAAATCCCGAGGCAATTCATCACACAGGGAACCAATTAAAGCATAACCGACGGACCTTACGTAAATGGCCCATTATTACTACATGGCACAATGAGAAAGTGAAGAACAGCGAGAACATCGCCAGCCACTCTCAGTGTTTTATAAAATGTCGTTGTTACTTCTAGGGAGGGCTCCTCTTTTCTCTTTCTTTCTCTCCTCGGGGTCCTTTTCTTGTTTCTGGGGCCTTATAGGTCACGTGTCTCTGTCCCATGGTGTATACATCGATCACTCTTATCTATGCTTAATACTGCGCTTCCCAGGAAATGTATTTAGGGACGGATTCTGATTAGTTTTTTCAGGTTAAAACATGTGTTTTTTTTTTATTTAACGATGCTATGTCTACCTTCCAGGAAAAAGAACACAGACAATGAGAGCTGCGCGAGGTACCGATCCATCAGGGACTGATAAAAAAGCCACTTAACAGAAGCCGAGGCGCGCGTTAAGTCCTGTCTCAGGAGGCGCTCCAGGGTTATCCGGATTCCTCTACACAATATATCAGCAAGGCAAGGGAAGATATTACCGGTCCCTGAAACAAAACCGAACTGAATGTAGAAGTAATCCCTCCGTAACACAATTATATTTGTTGTTTTGTGTATGTTTGTTGAGTCATTGAAGCTTTATGGTATTCAACTTTTCACAGAACATAAAATAACAAATGTGTCATGGAGCCCAACCAAGTGAACACTCCCCGATTATACGATACGACTATCGCTTCTATGGATGGAGAGTGCTGGAGAAGCCAGGGCGGCTGATGCGGCCATTTATACACTTTTGAAATGGAAGAACACAGCGACTCGGAGAATCTCTATGACTATCATCGAATCGGTTGGGAGAGCTCAATGTTTATTAGTGATGTAACAGGACCGGTATTCGTGTGATAGTTAATGGTGAGTATTATAAACCTATTCAGTGGTAGAGGATCAATACAAACGCCGGCACATCCTATTAAAGGAATAACTACCATTTTGTTTCAGGCATTATGCACCAAAAATACCTCCGAAGATGCTGCGACTCAAGAGCAGAAACATATCTTGTTTAATCCTGAGGCTGAGTGGTTTTTTCAATAAAAACAAGTGTAAAAATTCAGGACCTTAGACAAGTGGATGCCTAATACACACATTAACACAGCGCTCCTGAACTATCAAGACAGGACTAATTCACAGAGCTGCTTGACTCATACCACGCCAGCTCTGGGGATGCCGCAGTGATTGATTACTTCTGCCTTCTTGGCTTCTGCTGGCAGGGCAAGGCTGGAGCATAATTGGGTAGAGGAAAGATGCCTGGCGCACCACAGGAGACGACTGGTAAACCCGCATCTATCATAATTTTTAATGTTTTTAGTTAAAAAACCACTCAGATCAGGATTTTAAACACGTTATGATCATGTAGCTACAGCAGTCTCCGGATATGTTGATTCACATGTATAAAAACAAATGGTAGGTTTCCTTAATGGGACTGTGCCAAATTTTTATTGGTTCTCTCTATCCTTAATAGGTTGTTAGTAATTACCACTAACTATCACGAAGAGATACTGGTCCTGTATCACTATGAATGGCCAGTATCAGTTGACCATTGTATTCAGACCAACTTGATTCTTTATGGAAACTTCAGATGTCCCTTTGAATGATTCAATGTATGTTGTTTACCCAAATTATTGGTCTATTTTGAAAGATCTGTAAAACAGTGAGAGTGGTAGGGTGGGGGGGGGGGGGGGGGAGTTACACTGAGAGGTGACACTTCACAACGTCGGACCTCAACAGCTCAGACGCGTGGCATTAACATCCTGTGGTTGGAAGGCCTTCGAGAGTTGGGTTCACGCAACATCTCCGCCCTCATATTGAGCTCATCTATGGCGCCCTAACAGTTTTGGCTTATCGCCAGGCAATGGTGTAGATGATCCATCATCACCTTTCTACATCGAATCTTTCCGCACTTGGAGAAACTGGAACACGGTGATGAATAAGTGTTCTGATTTCTCCAGTCTCAATACATGCAGCCAGTGCTACTAAGGGAAAACGGATGCTGGCGTGGAGGGACAACCACTCTCTTATAGTGGGATCTAGACTACCTCACAAACACCGAACTCTCGTACTGTGAGAGCCCAGGATGTGATGCCGGACACTGTGATATGAGTAGGTACAGGTGCACGGTTCTGGGCTCCTTCCCTTCAATTGTTAGCACACCGCATGACTCAGGTACAATCATGGGTAACTCGCCACCAGGAGTCCAGAAGTTCTCTGATGACTCTGCTTATTCAGTCGCCCATTAAGGGGAGAACGACGTAGGAGTATAATAATGATCCGAAATTTGTTGATTGGTGCCCAGTCCGAAAACCATACCTGAGATGTAATGCTGGGAAGACCACGGACGATGGTGCTGTGACTTCCAATAACCACAGTCCTCCTCTCAACCAGTGGTCATCCAGGGAATGGACTTGAGGCAGTGAAGTCCATAAGTACTTGGTGTCTCCTAGCAGCTTGACAGCTAACTTCACATACCCCTTAATAATTGCGGGATGAACCGTGAGTGCCATTCCCACGTTTTACTTTCAGCAGCAAGCCACCATCTATGATAAAACCAAGTGCACAAAGCCCATACATAAACCGGGTATTGACTTCCACGACTCTATAATGAAGCTTGCGATAATTTTCTAACTAACCAGTCGCCACTTTTTATCACATTACTGGGTGCCTATTCTAAGGCCCCGATTCGCTTTTTCCCGACTTGTTTACCCAAATATTCCGGATTTAGCGATCTGAGTTTTTCCCTGTATTGCACAGGAATTTTGGCGGCACGCCGCTTGATAGATTGTTGCGCAGTCGGCGAAGGCAGCAGCACCGAAATCTTGGGCCGTTGGCCGAGGACGAAAAACCCAACGGATTGCGGGGAAAAACTGGCGTTCATATTAAAAAAGTGTAAAAACAAAAGCTGTTGACAAACTTGCACTTAACCTCACTAGGAAAGGCGCGTGAACTTGAGCGCCACCTGGTGGACGTTGGAGGAACTCACTTATGAACCCGGCCGGAACCCAAGCAACGCAGCAGAAGAACGCGCCACTGATAGCGAATGGGACGGGTAATAATCTCCCCATAGAACTGTCTCATTTTTTTCCACATCGGACATTCACAACTATACTTGCAATTTGTCCATCTACCTTTCTGCAGCCATCCTCCACAGATATACCTTCCATGTTGTCGTATTATATATATATTCGTTTTTTAACACATTGTTTGGAGAAGAATCGTTGCACCATTGCGCCCTATAGTGCTGTTTTCTTACCCCTCTTTTTTAGCCCAGCCTGAGATCGACAACATATGGATATTCTGTCCATTTATGTATAGTGATGTTATTTGTAAATCTAAATATAACAATATTTTAATATAATATGTTTCATAACTGTACACAACTTCCTATAGACTAGTGTGCGCGCTCTGATACATTCTTGCTTGACCTATTGTTTGTTTTCTGTGCTATGCTTATCCATAACCAACGCCATCAATGGGCTTTGGGGCCCCAGAGTATAAGGGTCCCTCCAACGCCAGTGAGGGGACGCAATTGAGATCTGGATTGTTTCTGTTCCGTTAATCCTTGAGGATTGGGAAGAAGCCGGATGCATCCTTCATGGCTATAGCTCAGCTCACCCAAATCAAAGAAAGACAGAAAATGTGACGCAACAAGAAATACCTACATGACCGGGGATCTTAGAATTGGGATTATTCCATGGTTACCTAATAAATCACCGGAATCCATCAATGTCCTAAATTCTTACCTAATGATAGTGAATAAAATGAGGACACACAACAGAACAATAACTACAAAATGCAGATAAAAAAAAAAATTGTATTATTTTTTTTAAATATGTTAAACATAAGAGGAGCGAACTTATACTCGTCCGAGCTTGAGGCTGGTTGTAGCGTTAGCGTACTCGAACTGCTCGTTGCTCGGACGAGTACTTCGCCCGCTCGAGAAAATGGGAGTCTCCCGCCATTTTGCTTTTTTGGCGGCCCGAGAAAACGAGCAATCACAAGCCAGGCGACTACTGCAATCCACCCACAGATGACGTGTGCGTACCCTTACTACGTCGATAGCAGTGGTTGGCGGCCAGATCAGGTGACCCTTGATAGACTACGCCGCTGGCCCCACCGCGCTGCTCGATCATTCTCTCATGTCTGGTGCCGCTAGGGAGAGAGCTGCTGCTGGTCAGGGAAAGCGTTAGGCTGTTCTATTAGCTTACTGTTAGGCAGGAGTGATTCTACAAGAACCCAACAGCCCTTCTTAGGGCTACAATAACGTTATACTTTTTTTTTTGTTTGCTTGTGGCTGGGCTTGCTGGCAATAGTAGTGCAGCTAGTACCATATTGTGAGGAATTAGCAGGGGGACTTGCTACCGTTGTGTTTAGCGCTTAGTGACGCACATATCCACCTCAAACACCAAAGTGGGACAATTTATTAGGGGTTTGATTTCAATTAGGCACAGTCTGCCATTTACTTTTTATTTTACGTTTATTTTTTTCATAACTCAGCGTCATCTCATCTTGCATAGCAGTGTGCTTTCATACTTGGCTAGAAAATAGCCATATCAATCGGACTCATTGTTTTGGTTTAAAAAGAAAACTAAAAAACACAAAAAAAAACATAACGATCACGTAAACCAAAGATAAAACAAAATTAAGTTATAACTTCATTTTCCAAATGTTTAAACCCCAGGCTAGGGGTTAGAGGACGAGGGCGGGGACGTGGCGTCCACTATGCAGTGAATCAGACGGCCGTGTCCTGGGTCGGGGTGGACAACGCACTGCTGAGGAGGGAGCAGGGAACCCCGAGCTACACTCCCTAGTTCGTCTGAACGTTACTGGGACTGTTTCGGGTAGAGCCTTTTGGCCAGAACAGTGCGACAGGTGAGTCGTGGATTGCCGACATGCTTCGAGCAATTTGTCCACCATCAGTTCCACGAGTCCACCACTTCCCGAGAATCGGACTCCTCCAGCTCCGCTCACCTCAGCCCCTCCTCCCCCCCCGTCTTCCCCTCCCAAGCAAAATTGCCATGAACCACCGCATACTCTGAGGAACGTGTTTCTGACCCTTCCCCGCAGTCACCCAAACCATTGTACGGGTGCTGATGAGCAATTTCCTTCTCCTCCAGGTTTCCCACCAGACCAGTCTGGTGGGTGATGATGACCTTTTTGACGTTCTGGTAAGAAGTGTGTAAGAGAGTGTCCGACGATGAGTGAGAAGTTGTTTCACGACAGTGGGAAGTTGTTGTCGCGGCAGTAAGTCCGAGGCGGGAGCAGACTAGGGATCGGAGATGATGAAGGTGGACAGACCCAAGCTGGGTTGAAGTCCGGTGCACCAGTGCTCTGAGACAGAGGGAGTCCCGACCCAGAACAGGTTGGAAGAGGCCAGTGGTGGGGCAGACGAGGAGGCAAGTCAGACACTGGTGCATCACAGCGCCAAAGTTGTACAACTAGGGATGAAGCTCCCGTGGCGAGGGGCCCTGCCTGCGGCGAGGGCCTAGATTTTCATAAGTCTGGAGGTTTCTTTAAGGAAACACCCGGATGAAGAGCGACTGTGTGTGCAACATTTGCCAACCGATCAGCCAGCGGGTTCCACACTATACTTAACTACCACACAGTATGCGCAGACCTTTGATGCAATACCCACCCCACTCATTGGCAACAAGACGTCACCCCACCTCCTGCGTGCACACCACTGCTCCTACCCTGGTCAGTGATAGTCAGCCCCCCTGCCCAGGACCTGCCACAAAAACCCCATCGTCGCCTCCACGATTCCTACCCCAGCATCCCACCCAGCGTTAAGCTCTCCATACCCCCACGCTAGGAGCGGAAACGCAAAAATATAGTGCAAACCCACCCGCAGCCCAAGCCCTAATGTTACCACATCTCCAGATTGCCTCAGCCTGGGAGTGTGCCCTATAGGCTAGTAGACCGAGGCTTTGCAACACCTTCATGGGGCGGCCACCACCCCACCCCTACCCTCCTAATTCCTCCGCACCTACCCCCTTCCATCCCACCTCCCACACCCCCCGCCCCACTCCTCCAATGGTTCCACCGACGCACTATTTCGCGCGCCCACGCCCTGAACCAGCACCGTTGTCAGACAACATCAATCCGTGCCGTGACCAACGCCGTTTCGACAACGTCCACCTGACCCGACTGGAACGTGGTGAGAGTGCGCCGGGCATGGCCACTATATTATCCTGACTGGCAATGTCGGGTAACTTGGTTGGAGGTGGACCCCGCGAGTTCTGAGACCCTCGGCTGTGTCATATACTACTGCGACGCCAGGATTGCGGGGCCTACTCGTTCTCAGGTGTTTCAGGCCTACTAGACTCCGTCACTCACCCCACCCCTCCTCTCCCACTCCTCCTCGATAACTACCATCCTGTGGGCATGGCGCATCATGTCGGTAAGCGTCTAGCCCGCAGTCATGACCGTCGCTAAGCGACAGCAGGCGGTGCTCAAACTGCTGAGCCTAGGCGATAAAAGGCACACCCGCCCAAAGAACTATTACAGGGAACGGGCATCACACGGCGCAGACTGATCTGTGGCGTGCACCGCTGACTGAAGCCAGGCTGGTTGTTGGTGACACGGCAGTTAACTCGGTTGGCGCTCTGCAACTCGGCAGACTGACACATGTGCCTGTCCTTGCCCATGTTGTTAAATTGGAGTTCAGCGTTTCCTTCCTCCCCAAGACATAACCTCCCCAATATGTCTGATTTGCTCAGAGGTGCGCCGATATGTGCGCTTTCAGGAAGTCCCACAGATGCTCCACTCTCAGGGCCAGCGCAGCGCGCCGCTCCAATCCGCCTCACGACTGTTGTTCGAGTGCCCCACAGGTGAATTCAACACTGACCATGTATTCCAGATGTTAAGCAGCGCAGAGCGATTGTAGACTGCCAGATGTCAACTCCACCAGAAACTGGTGTCAGGTCAGTCAGCTTCATCAATTCTACAATGAGGGTGGACGTGTGGATGTCTGATATCTGTCAGTGTGGTAACTTGAGGGTCAACACAGATGGGTCCAGTGGGCGATGCCGCATCAATCAGCCTCACATCCCGCTGCTTGGCCTGTTGAAAAAACTCTTGATCGCATGAACGTCGGAAGCTTTGCGCTCCTCACAAGAGATGGGGGGGAGAAGATCCCTTGTTGATAGCCAAGGCCCCTTAGGTCTGTTTCTCAGCGCATATCGAGGGGGATGGGATGGAGGATTGATGAGGAATGAGGAGGAAGAGGAGGAATGTTGCGAGACCAAGAGGGGACCATTGTTGAGTCCTTCACTTTTCAGCGTGTTGGGCAAAGAAGAGGATTGGAGGAGTTGGAGAGGAGAATGGACGTCAGGCCATTGAGGGGATTGAATTGTTACGACGTGTGGTACTCTGGCGCATATGGCAGATTTCATGCTAGGCTGCCTATCCCGGACCCGCTCGCGTTCAAAGAATTGATTTCCAGCACCGATTACTGGTGTTTTCACTTCTCACTGGACCCAGGGCGGTAGAAAGCAAAATCTTCTCACTCTCAGATCCTTGGAGAGAAAGGATGTGAAGAATGTCATGAAACCAAGCAGGCCCTGGGTGCAGCAAGCTGAAACGTAATTTCCATTCTGGACAGCGCTAGCGGTCAGAGTGCGTATTCTGCGGACAAGTAGTCGAGGGAGAGTAGGAGCAGGCACTTGTCCAGCACTGGCAAGGGTAGCTCTTACAAGGCTTTTGCCAGCTTTATAGTCCCCCAGCAGACCCTGTCACCTTCCCCAGTCTCCGAGCAGAGTAGGGCTGATCTTTTACAGAAAGATGGTGAGGGAGGTACGGTTAGCTGAACCATAACCATCGGCCAAATATCACATCGCTCCTACACTCCTGGGTTTCAAAGCTGGACAGTGCCGAACTGCGCTGTACCCTTGGGATGTTCCTTGCCTGCCCTGCTGGTAGCGTCTGTCCGAGCGGTTTTCAGTGCAGCTGGTGGCAGCATCACCGATAAGCGTACACGCCTGTCGACGACATGCGCTGACAGCTAACGCTTATAAGATGAATAAAGCCTGGATTCTCATAATTTTCCAATCTCCACCAGGTGAGGAAGCTCAACCTGATAATCTAATTCATCCACTCCTCCTCTCACTCCATTTCCTCTCCTTTCTCCTCTCTTTGTACAGTAAGCAGAGAAACTGGCTATTTTTTGACAGGGCCCACTGGCTCTAGCTATAGTACTTATGCATTTTTTTTCTGGAAGGCCACCGACCCGGTCCTCTGTTTTAAACAATTTTTTTTGGGAGTGCCACATACAGGCACTCAATCTATTCCATTTTTCTGGAGGGCCACCTACCTGCTCCTCTGGTTTGAAAACTTTTTTGGACTGCCACATACAGGCACTCAATCTATTCCATTTTTCTGGAGGGCCACCTACCTGCTCCTCTGGTTTGAAAACTTTTTTGGACTGCCACATACAGGCACTCAATCTATTCCATTTTTCTGGAGGGCCACCTACCTGCTCCCTGGTTTGAAAACTTTTTTGGACTGCCACATACAGGCACTCAATCTATTCCATTTTTCTGGAAGCCACCTACCTGCTCCTCTGGTTTGAAAACTTTTTTGGACTGCCACATACAGGCACTATCAAATTAAATTGTCTCCATAGCAGCCTCCACACGTTGTCTCCATTGCCTACCCCACCTCCAAAAGTCGTCCATATAGCTGCCTCCAAATCGTCCCTTTATCAAACGAGGTGTGTCAGGCAGAAATTTGGTTTTTTTCTTATGGATTCCACTCAAAGTGTTTTAACTTTGTCGCCACCCGCTTGTTTCCACAAAATATACTGGCAAAACTTTTATCATTTACCAATATTATTTCAGCGCTTCTTGCGCTTCTGTTTACATTCCCCTCCACCCCGCCGCCATTCCTAAACTTATAAGAACCACTACGCTACTACACTTGATCTATACAAAATGTCTTAGAAGTGCTGTTTGGGGAATAGCTAGAAGGGGCTTGGATGGGCGAAAGCTCGCCTGGCAGCGGAGGCGCCATTCCATGCGCATCATGCGCTTCTTGCGCATCTGTTTACATTCCCCTCACCCGCCATATCCCAAACTTATAAGAACGCTACTACACTAACTTGGTGCACGCTGGGACCGAGTCTGACCCTGGGCTGGTGATATATGCCGACGCAGAGGATTGCGGGGCCTACCTCGTCCAGGTTCTCACAGGCCTACTATAACCTCCTCCTCCTCCCACCCCTCCTCACCTCCTCGAATTACCATCCGTGGCCATGGCGCCATCAGTCGTAGCTCTAGGCACAGCAGCAGTGCCTCGCTAAGCGACAGCAGCGTGCTCACTGCTGAGCCTAGCCGATAAAAGGCACAACCGCCCAAGAGCTATTACAGGGCATTCCATCAAACTTGTAACTTTCTCGCCACCCTGCTTGTAATCCACAAAATATACTGGCAAACTTTTATCATTTACCGATATTATTTCAGCGCATCGTCGCATCTGTTTCATTCCCTCTCTCTCGCCATATCCCAAACTTATAAGAACGCTACTACACTTGATCTTATACAAAAGTTCTTAGAAGTGCTGTTTGGGGAGTAGCCTAGAGACAGGGCTTGGATTGGCGAAAGCTCGCCTGGCAGCGGAGCGCCAGCTCCATGCCAAGATCCAACAAACTAGTTTTTAAACTGCACACCTTTAATCTACTCCTAGTTCACTCACTGCCTCCATACATGGTCCCCTTATCAAACGAGCTGTGTCAGGCAGAATTTTGGGTTGTTTTCATCATGGCTTCCATGTTAACTTTGTCGCCACCCCCGAAAAAGGGGAAAGCAAAGATGTAGAGTTGGAAGGGTTTGGTGTTCGAGGGGGTGAGGAAAGCAAAGATGAGATGGAATAAGGAAAAATAAAGCGAGGAAGTAGAGATAGGGGGACGAGGAATAGAAGGTTAGAGACGGGGTAGGGAGGGAGTAGCATGTGTTGATTAGAAAGGAGGGGGGAGGGTATGGAAGAAGTAGATTGAAGAAGAGTAGACTATGAGGTAGGAGCTGTAGATGGCGGGAAGTTAGCAGTGGAGGGCGTGAGTTGATAAAAGGGGGGCTTGTGACGAGCGCGGTGAGATAATGGCGAGAAGCACATGGGAGAGAGAGGAGACGGAAAAGCGAGGTGGTCACGGAGGGGGGAGGTATGAATAGTAAAGGGAAATTGGGGGAGAGGGGGGGGGGGTGAGGAGACGGATGAAGAAGATGAAACGAACGTAAGAAAGCGGGGGGGCGAGGAGGAAAGAAGGCGGGTGAGATGGTAAGGAGTTAGAGAGGACCCCATGGACTGATGCCCCCGGCCTGTGTACTCCACCAAATATACTGGCAAACTTTTATCATGTACCGATATTAGTTACAGCGCTCTTGTCACTCCTTTGGTTTCCCTCTCTCTGCCACCCTTGGTTTAAGCCTAGTCCATTTAGGGTATGTCGCCGCCACTCTCTAGCCTGCGCCTGCTGCCGCTGCTCTGCATGAAGTCCCCCTATAGTGGTCGGGTCACTTATTGAAATGTTTTTAGTGCTATCTAGCTTCCTTCTGTACTCTGCTCATGGCCATGCTGTTGCCCCTAATTTGGCCATAATGGTGCGATTAAGCATCCTCAGAGTGCAATCCATGCATGCTGCCCGCCCCCCCCCTGCTGTTTCCTGTCCATTTCCGTGGTGTTCCAGCCTTTCGAGGTTCCCAGGTGTTTGGCCAAGCTTCCCTGTGCAGAGCCTTGGTCCCCTTGAAAAATGCTCGAGTCTCCCATTGACTTCAATGGGGCTCGTTATTCGAGACGAGCACTCGAGCATCGGGAAAAATTCGTCTCGAATAACGAGCACCCGTGCATTTTAGTGCTCGCTCATCTCTAGTTAACAGCATTTCAGATTTTATAACTATCTGTAAAGAAAATACAAAAATTGCAAAATTGAAAGCAGAAATATCTACCAAGAAACATATTAGATCGGTATATGTTAATAAATCAGTTTTAAGCAGAAACTCTGTACTGTAAGACTTATTTACAGATACAGGAAAGTTTCTCAGAAACTTATAGATATTACTTAAGATAATTGCATCTGTGGCACAGAATCATAGAGTGAGAGTCGGTCAATGCTCCTCTGCTCCTGATGGATGTACAATGTAGATTGAGGGTGTTGCCTTGTTAAGGGCATCGGTCAATATCCACAAGGTCACGACCACCATCGGCTTCTATGACTGCTCCCGCTGATTGTCTTCACAGTCAATTCTCTTTCAAGTCAAAGAGAGATGTTAATATAAGTTCTCAGTCCATAGAAGATGAGGAGGAGCCGTCTCTTCACACTCTTTACATCAATACGAGGGACTTGGTTTGACTTCATCTTCGTCTTCATTACTAGATGTTGCGTTTCAGCACCATGGACAGTGCACTGCGAGGGGACAGCTCCTTACACTATTCTCTGCAGCCATCACTGGATGGAGGAACTTCCTTAATACCAGGGTGTATGTATTTTTCAACTTTTGATGGAAAATTAATCTCAGGCAGTTTTCTGGTGCAGAAGTCACATGACTGAATCTTCCTCCAGTTTTTGGCTTTCTCCGACCCACACATCACTATGGCTGCCACATTTACTATAGTCTCTATATAAAAACCATCAGAGACTGTAGCATAAAAAACTCTCGCCCAGTTCTGATCTGATCTACAGTCTTAGTGAATACGATTGCAGGACCACCAGTGGGGGTGTTCTAAATGCCAGTATTTATGGATTCCCCCCCACTGTATCAGATATGTGATTCTTCAGCCATGTATGTCTAACGCAGTGGTCACAGATGTTGTTGGCACCATCAAAGAAAAGCTGCTGGAATTAGGTACATTCAGTTTCCAAGAAGACACTGACCTTCCTTCGAATTAGGTACATTCAGTTTCCAAGAAGACACTGACCTTCCTTCTTCTGCACATGGTTCTTAGGGTGTTACTGACGGTTATATTTGGATGTCACAGACACATTACAGGAAATCAACCACTCAATAAACACAAAAAAAACCTAGAAATACTCACCTCCGCTCCTCTTCATTTTGAATCCGGGGCTGTCCATTTCGCGTGACGTCACCTCGCTCTCTAATGCTCCCAGCATGGGAGGGGGAGATGCGGGTGCATAATTAGCATCCCGTAGCACCTGACATCTTGTCCACGCTCTCCGTGCTGCTAATTATAAATTTTCTAGGTGATCCCGGTGTGTCAAGACTAGCAACGGACAGCGCCGGGATCAAGATTAAGATGCAGGTGAGTATTTCTTGTTTTTTTTGAGTGATTTAATTAATTGCCTCTTACACTTGTAACATTTAGCATTAGTTAACCCTATTGTATCCAAGTTGGTAACGCACCTCCTCTACGTTAATGTGCCTGAGCAGTAATGTTCCCTGTGTTCCTGCAAAGTTATATGTTTGTTCATTCGTCAGATTTCCAACTTCTGCCTATTTTCCCATATACCAACTTGTTACACCCTCCCCAGCCTCTGCCTGTATAACCACAGAATACCCAGAATACCGCCCTCCCTCCATAATTCCAGCTTGTTTTGCTTTTCTGTTTAAGACCTTTGATCAATTGACATCACAAGACTAAGAGTAATAATCAGGTAGAAACCTGGTGCAATGAAGTCCAGGTAAATGGACTGTGGTTAAAGGGTGTATACAAGGGGCCACATACACAGGACCTTTGGGGGTCGTCTCAAGTCAAATTAGAGTCAAGTCAATTTAATGTCAAAATACACGGAATCAAAGTATAATATAAAATGGACTAAGAAGGAGAAAGTCTATAATGAAAAGTAAAGATTCCAAATTCCAGCTAAGGACGGAGCGGCCGCATTGAACTCATTGTACGAAGAACAGAAGGAAATTCTACTTATTTAGTAACAATTATGGGATCAGACGTCCAGATACACAGAAGGAGAAGATGTTTGCCGCTTCCCTGGTATCTGAAGGACGGAGTACTTGATGGCACGTCGGGAGGACCTCATCATCATTACATGTTGTGATATCACAATCCGGGGCCAAATGACAAACTTCACCCCATTACATCCCCATTTTAGGCAAATTGGATGTTTTGCTGCTTTTCTCTCAGTCACCCGGGGTTTGTGAAGACGAACATTATACAGATGTATCTGGCAAATGGCATCTACAATGTATCCCATGATGAGGAGTTGTATTAGTGAGGAACCAACTGCTGGGCACAAGTGAAAGGCATCGCCCCCCATCGGGAAGTCATCGCCCTCTCCTCAGGATCACACGGAGCCGCATCTGGTATTTTGGGCGTCATACGGCAGAGATGGCAGCGGGCACTAAGTGTAAACATGGGAAACTCCGAGCTTTCTCAATTATGTAACTGGCCCCAGGAAACCCTCCTGCACGGCAATCAGTGACATAAAACTGAACAATTACACGGATTCTGCAAAGAACTGATTTTATTATTCATACAAGAAGGCCGAGCCACGAAGATTGCAGACAGAGAAACAGGAACACCGACGGAAGCTTCCAGGGGTGCCGGACCCTAAACTGAGCGAAAGGTTATGCTGTGACATCACTACATTATTCTCCAGCTCTAACAATTATACACGGAATGTCCTGACTCTGTAATATCACCTCTATGACATCATATTATTTAATTTCCCTGCACTGTGACACTACTCGTTATATAAAGTTCTTGTGCTTTAACATTTCTGTACAGTGACATCGCTGTGTGTATTATCCCTGTACTGTGACATCACTGTGGGTATGATCTCTGTACTGTGACATCACTGTGTGTATTATCCCTGTACTGTGACATCACTGTGTGTATTATCTCTGTACTGTGACATCACTGTGTGTATTATCCCTGTACTGTGACATCACTGTGTGTATTATCCCTGTACTGTGACATCACTGTTTGTATTATCTCTGTACTGTGACATCACTGTGTGTATTATCCCTGTACTGTGACATCACTGTGTGTATTATCCCTGTAACTGTGACATCACTGTGTGTACTTGATCCTATGTACTTGACATCACTGTTTGTATTATCCCTGTACTATGACATCACTGTGTGCTATTATCCATGTACTGTGACATCACTGTGTGTATTATCCCTGTCCTGTTGAATCACTGTGTGTATTACCCGTACTTGGACATCACTGTGTGTATTATCCTGTACTGTGACATCACTGGGTGTATTATGCCTGTGCTGTACATCACTGTGTGTATTATACCCTGTACTGTGACATCACTTGTGTGTATAATCTCTGTACTGTGACATCACTGTGTGTATTAATCCCTGTCCTGTGACATCACTGTGTGTATTATCCCTGATGTCTGTGACATCACTGTGTGTATTATCCCTGTACTGTGACATCACTGTGTGTATTATCCTGTACTGTTGACACACTGTGTGTATTATCCCTGTCCTGTTGACATCGCTGTGTGTTTACCCTGTACTGTGACATCACTGTGTGTATATCCCTGTCCTGTGACTTCACTGTGTGTAGATTATCCTTGTACTGTGACATCACTGTGTGTATTATCCCTTATCTGTACATCACTGTGTGTATATCCTGTACGTGACATCACGTGTGTATATCTGTACTGTGCTCACTGTGTGTATATTATTTCCTGTACTGTGGCATCACTGTGTTTATTATGTCTTTACTGTGCATCACTGTTGTATTATGTCTTACTGTACTGTGGCATCATCACTGTGTGTATTATCCCTGTACCGTGACATCACTGTGTGTATTATATCTGTAACAGTGACATCACTGTGTGTATTATCCCTGTACGTGTGCATCACTGTGTGTGTTATCCCTTGTACTGTGGAACATCACTTGTGTGTATTATCCCTGTACTGTGACATCACTGGTGTATTATTGGGTTATTATGGTCATTTAGTTGCTGTGAATTATGTGACATTCCGTGATGGAATTGTACGGGATGGTGTATTGTCTGGAATGGTAATCCCTGTACTGTGACATCACTGTGTTTATTATCTCTGTACTGTGACCCAGTGTGTGATTATCCTGTACTGTGACATCACTGTGGTATTATCCTGTACTGTGACATCACTGTGTATTATCCCTGTACTGTGACATCACTGTTTTAAGTATCCCTGTACTGTGACATCAGTGTGTGCATTTATCCCTGTACTGTGACATCACTGTGTGTATTATCTCTGTACTGTGACATCAGTGGTGCATTATCCTGTACGGTGACATCACTGGTGTATTATCTCTGTACTGTGACATCACTACTGCGTGTTATTTCCTGTACTGTGACATCACTGTGTGTATTATCTCGTACTGTGACACACTGTGTGTATTATCCCTGTACTGTGACATTACTGTTGTATTATCCTGTACTGTACATCACTGTGTGTATTATCCCTGTACTGTGACATCACTGGTGTATTATCCTTACTGTGACATCACTGTGTGTATTACCCTCGTACTGTGCATCACTGTGTGTATTATCCCTGTCTGACATCACTGTGTGTATTATCTCTGTACAGTGACTCACTGTTTGTATTATCTCTGTACGTGTGACATCACTGGTGTGGTATCCCTGTACTGTGACATGAATGTGTGTATTATCCCTGTACTGTGACATTACTGTGTGTATTATCCCTGTACTGTGACATCACTGTGTGTCGTATATCCCTGTGCTGTGACATCACTGTGTGTATTATCTCTGTACTGTGACATCACTGTGTGATTATCTCTGTACAGTGATGTCGTCGTATGTATATCCCTGTACTGTGACATCACTGTGTGTATTCCCTGTACTGTGACATCGTCTTGTGTGTATTATCCCCTGTACTGTGACATCACTGTGTGTATTAATCCCGTGTACTTGTGACATCACTGTGTGTAGTATCCTCTGTACTGTGACATCACTTTGTGTATTATCCCTGTACTGTGACATCACTGTGTTTTATATCCCTGTACGTGACATCACTGGGTGTATAATCTCTGTACTGTGAATCACGTGTGTATATCCCTGTACTATGACATGAATGTGTGTATTATCCCTGTCTGTACATTACTGTGTATACCCTGTACTGTGACATCACTGTGTGTATTATCCCTGTACGTGACATCACTGTGTGTATTATCTCTGTACTGTGACATCACTGTGTGTATTACTCTGTACAAGTGACATCGCTGTGTATATCTCCTGTACAGTGGACTCACTGTGTGTATTAGTCCCTGTACTGTGACATCACTGTGTGTATTATCCTGTACTGTGACATCACGTGTGTATATCTCTGTACAGTGAACATGCTGTGTATATTATCCCTGTACAGTGACATCACTGTGTGTATTATCCCTGTACTGTGACAACGCGTGTGTGTATTATCTCTGTACTGTGACATCACTGTGGTATACTCTCTGTACTGTGACATCACTGTGTGTATTATCCTGTACTATGACATCACTGTGTTTACCCTGTATCTGTACCTCACTGTGGTATATCCCTGTACTGTGACATCACTGTGTGTATTATCCTGTACTGTGTCATCACTGTGTGTATTATCCCTGTACTGTGACATCACTGTGTGTATTATCTCTGTACTGTGACATCACTGTGTGTATTATCTCTGTACTGTGACATCACTGTGTGTATTATCCCTGTACTGTGACATCACTGTGTGTATTATCCCTGTCCTGTGACATCGCTGTGTGTATTATCCTCTGTACTGTGACATCACTGTGTGTATTATCCCTGTGCTGTGACTTCACTGTGTGTATTATCCCTGTACTGTGACATCACTGTGTGTATTATCCCTGTACTGTGACATCACTGTGTGTATTATCTGTACTGTGACTCACTGTGTGTATTATGTCTGTACTGTGGCATCACTGTGTGTATTATGTCTGTACTGTGGCATCACTGTGTGTATTATGTCTTTACTGTGGCATCACTGTATGTATTATGTCTTTACTGTGGCATCACTGTGTGTATTATCCCTGTACCGTGACATCACTGTGTGTATTATATCTGAACTGTGACATCACTGTTTGTATTATCCCTGTACTGTGGCATCGGTGTATTATCCCTACTGTACTCACTGTGTGTATTATCCTGTACTGTGACATCACTGTGTGTATTATTCCTGTACTGTGACATCACTTGTGTGTATTATCCTCTGTACTGTGACATCACTGTGTGTATTATCCTTGTACTGTGACATCACTGTTGTTTATTATCCCTGTACTGTGACATCACTGTGTGTATTATCCCTGTACTGTGACATCACTGTGTGTATATCCTCTGCACGTACATCAGTGTGTATTATCTCGTACTGGACATCACTGTGTTATTATCCTGTACTGTGACATCACTGTGTATTATCCCTGTACTGGACATCACTGTGTATATTATCCCTGTACTGTGACATCAGTGTGTGCATTATCCCTGTACTGTGACTCACTGTGTGTATTATCTCTGTACTGGACATCAGTGTGTGCATTATCCCTGTACTTGACATCACTGTTTTATTATCTCTGTACTGTGACATCACTGCGTGTATTAATCCATGTACTGTGCATCACTGTGTGTATATCTCTGTACTGTGACATCACTGTGTGTATTATCCAATGTACTGTGCATTACTGTGTGTATTATTCCCTTACTGTGACATCAGCTGTGTGTATTATCTCTGTACTGTGACATCACTGTGTGTATTACCTCTCTGTACTGTGACATCACTGTGTGTTATATCCCTGTACTGTACATCACTGTGTGTATTATCCTGTACAGTGACATCACTGTTTGTATTATCTCTGTACTGTGACATCACTGTGTGTATTATCCCTGTACTGTGACATGAACTGTGTGTATTATCCCTGTACTGTGCATACTGTGTGTATTATCCCTGTACTGTGACATCATGTGTGTCTTATCCTGTGCTGTGCCTCACTGTGTGTATTATCTCTGTACTGTGACATCACACTGTGTGTATTATACCTGTACTGTGACATCACGTGTGTATTATCCCTGTACTGTGCACATCGCTGTGTGTATTAATCCCCTCTACTGTGACATCACTGTGTGTATATCCCTGACTGTGACATCACTGTGTGTAGTATCTCTGTACTGTGACTCACTTTGTGTATATCCCTGTACTGTGACATCACTGTGTGTATTATCCTGTACTGGACATCACTGTGTGTATGATCTCTGTACGTGTGACATCACTGTGTTATTATCCTCTGTACATGACATGAATGTGTGTATTATCCCTGTACTGTGACATTACTGTGTGTATATCCCTGTACTGTGACATCACTGTGTGTATTATCCCTGTACTGTGACATCACTGTGTGTATTATCTCTGTACTGTGACATCACTGTGTGTATTATCTCTGTACATGTACATCGCGTGTATTTATCCTTTACAGTGACATCACTGTGTGTTTATCCCTGTACTGTGACATCACTGTGTTTATTATCCGTACTGTGACATCACTGGTGGGTATTATCTCTGTACATGACATCGCTGTGTATATTCCCTGTACAGTGACATCACTGTGTGTATTATCCTGTACTGTGCATCGCTGTGTGTATTTCTCTGTACTGTGACATCACTGTGTGTATAATCTCGTTACAGTGTACACACTGTGTGTATTATCCCTGTACTATGACATCACTGTGTGTATTATCCCTTACTGTGACATCACTGTGTGTATTACCTGTACTTATTGTGGTATTTCCCTGTACGTGACATCACTGTGTGTATTATCCCTGTACTGTGACATCACTGTGTGTATTATCCTGTACTGTCATCACTGTGTGTATTATCCCTGTACTGTGACATCACTGGTGTGTTATTCTCGTGTACTGGACATCACTGTGTGTATTATTCCCTGTACTGTTGACATCACTGTGTTATTATCCTGTACTGTGACATCAGCTGTGTGTATTATATCCCGTACTCTGTGACATCGCGGTGTGTATTATCCCTGTACTATGGACATCACTGGGTGTATTATCCTGTACTGTGACATCACTGTTTGTATTACCTGTCTGTGACATCACTGTGTGTATTATACCTGTACTGTGACATCACTGTGTGTATTATCTCTGTACTGGACATACTGTGTGTATTATCCCCTGTCCTGTGACATCACTGTGTGTCTATCCCTGTGCTGTGACATCACTGTGTGTATTATCCCTGTACTGTGACATCACTGTGTTGTATTATCTCTGTACTGTACATCACTGTGTTGTATTATCCCTGTCCTGTGACATCGCTGTGTTTATTATCCCTGTACTGTGAGACATCACTGTGTGTATTATCCTGTGCTGTGACTCACTGTGTGTATTATCCCTGTACTGTGACATCACTGTGTGTATTATCACTATACTGTGACATCACTGTGTGTATTATCCCTGTACTGTGACATCACTGTGTGTATTATGTCTGTACTGTGGCATCACTGTGTGTATTATGTCTGTACTGTGGCATCACTGTGTGTATTATGTCTTTACTGTGGCATCACTGTGTGTATTATGTCTTTACTGGTCATCACTGGTATTAATCCCTGTACGTACTCACTGTGTGTATTATATCTGTACGGTTACATCACTGTGTGTATTATCCTGTACTGTGGCCATCAATGTGTGTATTATCCGTACTGTGGACATCATGGTGTTTTTTTTTATATCCTGTACTGTGACATCACTGTGTGTATTATTCCTGTACTGTGACATCACTGTGTGTATTATCCTCTGTACTGTGACATCACTGTGTGTATTATCCCTTGTACTGTGACATCACTGTGTGTATTATCCCTGTACTGTGACATCACTGTGTGTATTATCCCTGTACTGTGACTCACTGTGTGTATTATCCTCTGCACCCGTGGACATCACTGTGTGTATTATCTCTGTACTGTGACATCACTGTGTGATTATCCATGTACTGTGACATCACTGTGTATTTACTCCCTGTACTGTGACATCACTGTGTATTTATCCCGTTACTGTGAAATCATGTGTGCATTATCCCTGTACTGTGACTCACTTGTGTATTATCTTTGTACTGTGACATCAGGTGTGCATTATCCTGTACGGGACATCACTGTGTTATTATCTCCTGTACTGTGACATCACTGCGTGTATTATCCATGTGTACTGTGACAATCATGTGTGTATTATCTCTGTAATGTGAATCACTGTTTGTATTATCCCTGTACGTGACATTAACTGTGTGTATTTCCCTGTACTGTGACATCACTGTGTGTATTACCCCGTGACTGTGACTCACTGTGTGTATTATCTCTGTACTGTGACATCACTGTGTGTATTACCTCTGTACTGTGACATCACTGTGTGTATTATCCCTGTACTGTGACATCACTGTGTGTATTATCTCTGTACTGACATCACTTTGTGTATTATCTCTGTACTGTGACTCACTGTGTGTATATCCCTGTACGGTGCATGAATGTGTGTATATCCCTTACTGTGACATTACTGGGTGTATTATCCCTGTATCTGTGACATCACTGTGGTCTTATCCCTGTGCTGTGACATCACTGTGTGTATTATCTCTGTACTGTGACATCACTGTGTGTATTATACCTGTACTGTGACATCACTGTGTGTATTATCCCTGTACTGTGACATCACTGTGTGTATTATCCTGTACTGTGACATCACGTTGTGTATCTTTATGACCACTTTGTGTATTATCCCTGTACTGTGACATCACTGTGTGTATATCCCTGTACTGTGACATCACTGTGTGTATAATCTCTGTACTGTGACATCACTGTGTGTATTACCCTGTACTGTGACATGAATGTGTGTATTATCCCTGTACTGTGACATTACTGGTGTTTATCCTGTACTGTGGACATCACGTGTGTATATATCCCTGTACTGTGACATCACTGTGTGTGTATTATCCCTGTACTGTGACATCACTGTGTGTATTATCTCTGTACTGTGACATCACTGTGTGTATTTCCCTGTCCTATGGACATCACTGTGTGTATTATCCCTGATCTGTGACTCACTGTGTGTATTATCCCTGTACTGTTGTCATCACTGTGTGTATTACCTGTACTGTGACATCACTGTGTGTATTATCCCTGACTGTAACATCACTGTGTGTATTATCCCTGTACTGTGACATCAGTGTGTATTATCCCTGTACTGTGACATCACTAGTGTGTATTATCCCTGTACTGTGACATCACTGTGTGTATATCCTGTACTGTGACATCACTGTGTGTATTATCCCTGTACTGTGACATCACTGTGTGTATTATCCCTGTACTGTGACATCACTGTGTGTATTATGCGGCTCCTATACAGAATCCTCCCCCTAATATCCAGGATAGTGATTAGCACTTTGGATAATATATGGATTAGCAAATCCAGAGGATGTGGATGTTCTCCAGGTGTTTGCATAGATTTCCTCCCACGTTCTCATCATTGTCAGGTAATAACAAAAAATACAATAATATTTGTCTAAATGTAAAACATTGTGTAACATATTGATAAATGGAAGGATGTGCCGGGGGGGATAATATCTCGTACATCTGTAATAAATAGCTGCGCATTGACCAATAATACATCATAGGAAACACATTTATATAACAATGTGATAAAACGCTCACTTCTACTCGATTTCAGGAATAGAAATAAACAAAATAAATGATTGTATTGAGCCCCCGGGATTTCTGTCTCCATTACATCCATAATAGAGTTTTCTTTTCACAACTTTCAGAAAAATAGAGAAAGTGAAATGTATCAAGGAATAACATTTAACCAAACAAAGTATCCGCTGGAGATAATGGATATTTCATGGGAATCTCCCATCAGTGAAATAAATGATAATGTCAGGGCTGAGGATCGCAGGATCCATTTCTGCTGCATGATGGAGACAATCGCCGTCCTGGAGGCTCACAAATTGTGACATTTGGAAAAAATATTCCCTTTGTAATTGAATATGTCGCCCTTTGATTTTGGCAGTTCTCTCCAGAATGATTTCTGATATTATATATCTGTGTATTATAATTATACAGTAGTCAAAAAAACTAAGAATAGGGAACACTTATAAATATGGTCTTAAAATAGGGCAGCATGGTGGTTTAGTGGTTAGCACTACAGCCTTGCAGCATGGTGGCTCAGTGGTTAGCACTACAGCCTTGCAGCACGGCGGCTCAGTGGTTAGCACTACAGCCTTGCAGCACGGTGGTTCAGTGGTTAACACTACAGCCTTGCTGCACGGTGGCTCAGTGGTTAGCACTACAGCCTTACAGCACGGTGGCTCAGTGGTTAGCACTACAGCCTTGCTGCATGGTGGCTCAGTGGTTACCACTACAGCCTTGCAGCACGGTGGTTCAGTGGTTAGCACTACAGCCTTGCAGCACGGTGGCTCAGTGGTTAGCACTACAGCCTTGGGATCCTGGGTTCAAGTCCCATCAAGGTTTGTATGTTCTCTCCATGTTTGTGTGGGTTTCCACCGGGTCCTCCGGTTCCCTCCCACACTCCAAAACATACTGGTAGATTGTGAGCCCCAAGGGTACAGGGACCGATTTGACAAGCTTTGTACAGCGCTGCGTAATCTGTGTGCGCTATATAAATAAAGAATTATTATAAAATACACAAAATGTAATTCTGAGAAATAAATGGGGCCCATCTGTAGAATCTCTAGTTTATGGTTCAGCGACCTACGAGCCAAGTCTGAAGTTTTATTTGGGTCAGGGAGTAAGAGTTCAATTACAAAAAGCAATATTTTTTTCAAATGTCACAATTTGTGACTTTGCCAACTAACGTCGCCTTGCAGGCGTGTGGAGACTTACAGCCATTGATGCTCCACTTTTATTTGGGCGCGTGATTATGTCTTGTAAACCTCACCCTTTTCCACCAATCCCTTTGCCAGTCAAAGCTCTTAAAGTGGAACTAAATGTTCAAGCTCTTTTTATTAAATGAATAGTGAAATGAATAGTGTAGGTGATAGTAATATATTATATTTTATTATATATATTGTTCAGGTAAAAAACTTTCACTGTCCCATTATTTTGCTCCTTCTTTCTCCCACAGAGAGCACTATTTCTTAAAAGCCTTCTCAAGTCCATTTTCAGCAGATAGATAAGGAGAGGAGGCTAAAGATAAACTCTTTTCACATCTAGAGAATATTTCTCTCTAAACTTTTTCTTTAAGGAGATAAGACAACCCTGTGTCTGTAAGGAGTTATGTCATTAAAAACCTTTATCAGCTTCTCCTTATCTATCAGTTTGAGCATGGGAAGGAAAACTCATTGCTGAAAGCAGAAAGAAGAAGGCAATGATGTATAATGCAAAGTGCACACTATTACAGCCTGGTTAAAAGTTTCGTTATCCTGTGATCGTCACTGAACGGATATGACTTGACTCTACGATACAGTTAAAAAGTAGAGCTTAACATTACTTTACAGACCATAATTTTTATCCAATATTTTTAAGTCATATTATAAAAGAAAATATTGTTAGAACTTTTTTTTTTCAATTTATTCCCTTTGATTGAAAACCGCCACTCAGGGGGTTGGCCTGGATCCTCTACGTTGCAGGACCTTGTGAGGACATTCCAGCTCAGTACTGGAGACAAGGGGGATTCTGTTACTACGTTTATGAACATAGAACTCCGTTCGGGGGGCGTGGCCGAACGAAAACCCGACGTATTCGGAAAAACCGCCGCATTTAAAAACGGAAAATGTGTTGCTCGGGGCACGCTTACCTTCACTCAGCCGGCCTCGGTGAATTCCAGCGCGTTCAGATGCTTTTCAGCGCAGCAGCGCCACCTGGTGGACGGCGGAGGAACTACCTTATTAAATCCCGGCCGGACCTGAATCCAGCACAGAGAACGCGCCGCTGGATCGCGAATGGACCAGGTAAGTAAATCTGCCCCATTGGGCAGCCCCATTGGGGCAGATTTACTTACCCGGTCCTCTCGCGATTCCGCGGCGCTTGTCCGACGCTGATTCGGGTTCTGCCGGGATTCACTAAGGTTGTGCGCTCGATGTCCACTAGGTGTCGCTGCTGCGCTCCGTCCCGGTGTATGTGAGTGCTATTCTTGCGACAATTTTTTTTTTTAAATTCTGCGTTTTTTCCGAATCCGTTGGGTTTTCAGATGGCCACGCCCCCTGATTTCTGTCGCGTGAAAGCTGGCGATCCGATCGCCACAATCCGATCGCGTGTGCCAAAATCCCAGGGCAATTTGGCGCAAATCGGAAATATTCGGAAAACCTGACGAAAATGCGCGATTCAGACCCTTAGTAAATGAGCCCCATTTTATGAGTTATGGCTCATTCAGTGCAGTAAATGGATAGTCCTTGGCTCTTACTCATCGATAATTACAGATTGTTAGGTAGAAGTCGCTGCTTCTGCAGTGCAAGGACTTTCCATTGTCGTGTGGATTGTTGGGTGAGATCTGAGGAAGGGAAAATAAACTTTCATTACATTTCTCCTTGAAAACAATATGAACAAAACTTAAGTCTATGGACCAAGGACCTGCACATGTACGGTATGTCACATGTATCACTGCAACACTGGGAGCCCAAATGGTCCTTTTTTATAGCCATTGTGCAATATAGAGGTTTTCCATCTATGGTCAGTTATGAAAATAAAGGGTTAAGTGCTTGATTGGCATTGGCGGATAAGACCCCCATGGGCCTGGTGGATATTATGGCCCCTACAAGTCTGGAATCATCCCCCACATCTGGTACTAGAATCCAGTTTCTTTGGAAATTGAGGATGTGTCCCTTCTCCTTGCTTTCAATCTGTGGGTTTAGGACCTTTAGAGGTCCTCCTGAAATGTCTCTTGTGTACATGTGTATTGAGAGCAGGGACAGATGTACGAGGATTTCATGGCTGAAGGTCCTTCTCAGTATAAAATTTGGTGGGTGGTTTGGGTGGCCATGGTCCCCCTCGAACTCTTGGACCCCGGACTAGCGCCCAAAATGCCTGTATTATAAGCAACTACTTCTGATTGGTGGCATGCAACCAAAAGAGTGGGGACCCCCAAGAGCTTCCAAGTGTATGAGTAAAGCACTAGTGGACATGCTCGACCAGCGCTCCATTAATTTCTATGGATTCTGTGAGAGATTCCTGACCTACACGGCTATCCCCAGAGTCATGTCCTTAGATCTCCGGTCGAGCAGGTCCACCAGGGCTCCATCCATATACAGCACTGGAGAATGTGCAGTCTCTTCACCTTGTGAGTTGCTGGGGTCCCGGCAGTTGAAGCCCCTAGAGATAAGATCCCATTAGGCAAATTCTAAAAAAAAAAAAAGTTATATATGAATAAATTAATATTTGGTTAACCAGATGCTTCCCCAAGTCATATCAGCGGATGAGTGGAGACGTCTAGAGACGATAGTTTTTTATTGAGTCTAATAAGTTCCTAAAATAAATCACAATAGAATGTCAACATTTAAACAGGTGACAATTTCCTTTCTGTAGATATAAACACCCGGCGCTGCCGCTTCTACCCGCTCCGAGAGGTCAAACTGGGCGGATAATGAATTTATGGAGGATCTTATAAACACTGCGATTCTCTGGATGATATCGTGGAGCCTCAATTATATCAGTGAACGGCAACAGGTCACGACCCGGCAGGAGCTCACGGAGGGAAATCACAGGAGGAAACCGGGAGAGGTCAACAACGATGAAGATCTGGCGAGAGGACGGGAAAGGTTTATTAAGCCTCAAAAATGAGTTCAACTTTTGTAACTTTTTGGCTTTGTGAAAATTAAGATTTTGAGTTCTTTGCTTTCTGTGACTTGCTTTTCGTACGGTGTCGCACACATCGCCAGGAAACTCGCAGAAAAGTATTTTTTGAGGATCGTTTTATAAAAAAAAAGCCTGAAAGGGACTGTTTATAAAAATTGTCAGTCGTTTATTAAAGGGGTTTGCCCTAGAAACAAGTTAGGCCCCATCCACAGTACAAGGTGGGTGACCCCACAGATCCTGAGAATGGGCGGGGGGTCATCACTGAGACTCCCACCCATCAGTTAGGCCCCTTCCACAGTACGTGTCATCACTGAGACTCCCACCCATCAGTTAGGCCCCATCCACAGTACAAGGTGGGTGACCCCACAGATCCTGGGAATGGGGGTCGGGGGGTGTCATCACTGAGACTCCCACCCATCAGTTAGGCCCAATCCATATAACTTGTTTCCTGGGAAAACCCCTTTGATAAGGATCTTGTAGGTAATTGATGTCCTGTGTATTGTGGCCCCATTTTCTGCCCCTTGTTGGAGCCCCTCTATTTCTACAATGAAATAGAAGAAGATTATGAATTTACATTCTGGTTTTCAATTTCTACAATCAGATTCATAAAAGAGGAGCGGAATAGGATCGTCCCCCACAATGGGATCACAATGGGATCCTCTGACCTTTCTGTTGCAGGCATCATACTCAGTTGCATGAAAATTGTGCCAAAATCCAATCGTGTGCGACACAATCCCCTTCTAAATACCTGTCTCAGTGGCACAAATCCCGAAAATTTTAAATAGCCGACGAAAGTGCGATCCGCGGGACCCTTAGTAAATAAGCCCCATTGTGATGGTTCTCATATGACCAATACACCGTGTGCCGGAGGTTAAGACACCAACCGATAGCGCAGTCTGATACTTACATCAGGTGAAGGTATTATACTCTGCTCCCTGGAAATGGGCCACTTTGTTCCAGAGTTAGGCCTCCGCATGACGACATCGCAGCTGATCAAGGGAAACAATATCAATTATTAAACCCGCACCCAGTCGCAGCTCAACGAAACCTGGCGGCTTGTCGCTGACTCATTCCTGTAAAAAAGGAGCAATGAAGTGAATGCAATGTAACGCAATAGCGGCATGACAAGGGGTTAAATTGGAGCTATCTAAGGGGTTAGGTGAAGGTCAGAGATGGGAGGGGGAGATGTTTACAGTAAGTAGTGAGCAGGGAGGGTTTGGGAATATTTGTAAATATACGGACACGAGGTAGAGTCAGTCTGTCACTGGAATCTGGGGAGAAAAGAACAATTTTTCTTACCTGCAGCTATGGCTGATGTTCAGGATATTATGAGGCGAGTTCAAGCAGCGATCCAGCAGCATGGGCCAGGGTGGATAGAACAGCACCTGGCGGGGGTTCCAGCGGTTCCAGCGGTGCCAGTGGCCGGTGAGGAGCCGCTACGGAGGAGCAAAAGATCGCGCCCTCCAACCAGGCTGAGTCCGGAGGTATCTCCCCGTCCCCCGCGTCGCCGTAGGAGCCCCAGCAGGGACCCTCCGTCCTCCTCGAGACGCTCATCCGGGGCTGGAGGTAGGACGCCGAGGAATCCAGCAGTGCGGCAGGGGACGGGGACACGGGGGGCCCAGCCAGTACCTTCCCCCGCCCCCCGGCGGCAGGATCGTGGCACCCAGGAGACGGCCGGCTCCCCTGCTGATGACCCGAGCAGCAGCCGTGCTCAGCGCAGCGGATCAAGGTATGGAGAAGAGGCTCCCGTGGTCCGGAGGAGGAGGAGAGCGATATCGCCCTCGGTACCGGCCGATGGGCAGGGCCGGCAGACAGGGAGCAGGAGGATCAGCGACCGCGCCGCGGAGTCACCGGAAGTGGGGCTCCGGCGGCCATCTTGGGAGAGGCAGCAGGCGAGGGCACTTCCGGTTTCGGGGGCGGGTACCGGAAGTCCCGCCCCTAGTCCCTTCATCGATGACGCGGACGCTGAGTCCGACAGCGGAGCAGAGGAGGCTCGGGCTCCAGCTCCTGGACGGCACCAGAGGAACACCAGGAGGGGTGAGCGGCGATCAGGAGCGGATCGCTGGGGCGACGAGCAGCAGCAGGAGGCGGGTCCAGCCGCAGGCGGCCCAGTGCACCGTGAATCCGGAACCAGGACAGAATACGATGCATGCTCGACGCCCGCCAGGCGCGGCGCGGTGCGCGGCGTCAGGTGGGTCACCACCCGGTTGGAATCACGGGTTAAAGGGGGGGGTGGGACAGCTGACATTGGAGAGGGTTAATAACTTGTTGGTCAGTTTACAGCAGTTTTTGGGTGCGGGGCAGGTTGCGGGTGTGGGTTCACCAGTCACAGTATGGCAGCAGGGGGGGCAGGGCATAGGTGGGGATCAGTCTGGGGTTCAAGGAGAGAGGACGTGTGGGGGTGCTGGGGCGGTGGTGCCGGCAGTAGCGCTAGGAACAGCAGTGGCGTTGCCAACGGCAGTAGCACAGCCAGCGGCGATTACGGCGCCAGCAGCAGTTGCGCCGCCGGCGGTTGTGTCACCGCCGGCGGTAGTCTCGCCGACGGCAATAGTGGCGGCGCCGGCGGTGGCGCCGGAGAAGGCACTGGTAGTTGCAGGGCAGCTGGTAGATGATGTACGTTTGGCAGATGGGGCAAAGGGGGAAGTTTATGTGTGTTATGGGGGGCCGCTGGGGGAACATTTGAAGCCGGAGGTGAAGGAACGCATTTGGAAAGGGGAGTATGTGGAAATCTTCTCGCTGCTCCCTTTAGAGAAGTTTAATTTAGATCGCCTTAAGCCTGAAGAGAGTAAGAAGGAGGAGGAGGAGCGCCGGCGGTATCGTCTCATACCGCGGACTTTCTCAAACTGGCAGCAGGCTTTTTCCATTTTGGCGGCGGTGATTGGGGAAAAAGCGCCGGAAAATTGTACGGGCTTATTCTGTTATCAGGAGACTATAGGGGAGGCACATAGGGTCTATGGTGGTAATTCATGGCTGCGATACGACGAACAGTTTCGTCAGCGCAAAGCAACGCGATCGACGTTAAAGTGGGAACATAAGGATATTAATCTGTGGATGAGGCTTATTTCTACGCCACGGGTGGGTCAGTCCTTTCGGGAATCCCCAGGGGGGTTCAGCCCGCCACCTGCCAGAAGTACTCAATCGGGAAAAGGGTGTTGCTGGCAATTTAATGAAGGGATGTGTCAGTTTGGGGCAGACTGCCGGTACCGTCATGAATGTTCAGGGTGTGGAGGGGCGCATAGTCTCTCACGCTGTTTTAGAAAGGGGAAGAACAGAGCCGGGGAGGTTGAGCAGAAGAGGGGAGACACCAGTGAAGCTGCTAAGGATGCTCTCGTATCTCGGGGAGTACCCAAACAAGGAAGCGGCGCGCGTTTTACGGGAGGGGTTTAATACTGGTTTCCCTATTCCGTGTGAATTGAAGGGGGAAGTGCGGGAGCCAAAGAATTTGGTTTCCGCTCTGGCTCATCCAGAGGTGGTGGGGGAAAAGTTGAGGAAAGAAATTGTTTTGGGGAGAATGGCAGGCCCCTTTGAAGTACCCCCAATTCCAGGGTTGAGGGTTTCACCGTTAGGGGTGGTGCCGAAGAAGGAGCCGAACAAATTTCGGCTTATACACCATTTATCATACCCGGCAGGGTTATCAGTGAACGATGGGATAGCGGGAGAGTTGTGTTCGGTTTCATACACGTCATTTGATGCGGCGTTGCGATGGGTCAGGGGGTATGGAAAGGGGGCGTTGTTGGCAAAAACGGATGTTGAGGCAGCTTTTCGGCTGCTTCCGGTTCATCCGGACAGTTTTAAGTTTCTAGGTTGCAAATGGGAGGGACAGTATTTTGTGGATTTATGTCTTCCCATGGGATGTTCTATTTCTTGTTCGTATTTCGAAATGTTTAGTAGTTTTGTGGAATGGGTGGTGCGCAAGGAGTCTCAGGTGGATTCAGTGTTGCATTACCTCGATGATTTTTTGTTGATCGGGCCACCCGGGTCTTGGGTGTGTGGGTTATTGTTGCAAACAATGGAAAGGGTAGCAAGTTTATTTGGTATTCCATTAGCGGCAGAAAAGACGGAGGGGCCGGGGACAGTTATGAAATTTCTGGGGATTGTTATCGATACAGATAGAATGGAATGTAGGTTACCGGAGGAGAAAGTCGTGGAGATGCGGGAGGCGGTGCATAGGGCTTGTAGGTCCCGGAAAATACGTTTGCGGGATTTGCAATCCCTTTTGGGCAGGTTGAATTTTGCTTGTCGAATTATGCCAATGGGCAGGATTTTTTGCAGGCGACTGGCTATGGCTACGGCGGGCGTGCGCAGGCCAGATCATTTCGTGACACTGGCAGTGGATTTGCGTGACGATTTGAAAGTTTGGGATGTTTTCTTGAGGGATTTCAATGGCCGTTCAGTGGTGCAGGGGGACCCGGTTTTGAGTGACGAGTTAGAGTTATTTACGGATGCGGCAGGTTCCCGCGGTTTCGGGATATATTTTCAAGGGCAATGGTGTGCTGGGGCTTGGCCAGACGAGTGGAGGGAAAGAGGATTGTTGTCCAACTTGGCGTTGTTAGAGCTATTCCCTATTGTTGCGACCACTGAAATTTGGGGGGATAGGCTAAGGAATAAGAAGGTGCGTTTTTGCTGCGATAACTTGGGGGTGGTGCAGGCTATCAACTCTCAGACAGCTAATTCTGTACCGGTAGTGAAGTTGTTGAGACATCTGGTGTTGAGGGGTTTAGTTCTGAATGCGCATTTTAGAGCAGTGCATGTGCCGGGGGTGCATAATGTGATAGCGGATGCCATTTCTCGTTTCCAGTGGAGCCGGTTTCGGGAGGTGGCACCGGAAGCAGACGCGGAAGGGAAGTTGTGGGTTCGACTGAGCACCGGAACGCCCCTCTCAGTGCAGGAATTTGTGTCGCATCAGGTATAGTGCAGTCGCACCACAAAGTGTCTCAGACACTTCTTAAATACATGTGCAAGCAGTGTGTACATAAAAGAATGGGCAAAGTCCGACAGAAAACTGGCACAGGGAGCTTAGTAAATCTGAGCCACTGGGGCTCATTTACTAAGGGTCCAGATGCCGCTTTCGTCGGGTTTCCCAAATATTTCACTTTAGCCCTGAATTGCCCCGGGTTTTTGGCGCAAGTGATCGGATTGTGGCGCATCGGTGCCAGCTTGCATGCATCAGAAATCGGGGGGCGTGGCTGTCGAACAACCCGACGGATTCGGACAAACCGCGGAATTTAAAAAAGGAAATGTGTCGCAAGATCACGCACTCACATGCACCAGGAAGAAGCAGGTGAACTGTGTGTTCTGTTAAGTGTGAGAAGATGACACAGAGGGGGAGATAATCTGGACAGTGTTCTGCTGGGAGATCTTGGCTCCTGGCATCTTGTGGAGGTTACCATGGGACTTACCACCTACCTTAAATCTCCTTTATGGCATCAGTATGACCAAATATATCAGCGGTCTTTTCCAATAGGATAATGGATTGTGTGAGGAACATGACCAAGATGTCAAGATGATGGTGTAGCTTCCAAATACTCCCCATACTGATCCATGGGGCCATACTGAGTAACTTACAGGACCTAAAGGATCTGCTGATACCAATAGCACTAGAACCCAGTACCCACAAGACATCAGCAGAGGTCATGAGGAGTCCAGGACCTGATGGTTCAGAGCAGTTTTGGTGGCTTAATGGGATGTGACAGTTGATACAAAATAAGAAAGGAGCAATGAAGTGAATGCAATGTAACGCAATAGCGGCATGACAAGGGGTTAAATTGGAGCTATCTAAGGGGTTAGGTGAAGGTCAGAGATGGGAGGGGGAGATGTTTACAGTAAGTCTGGAGCAGTCACGTACAGGGGAGGGTTTGGGAATATTTGTAAATATACTGACACGAGGTAGTGTCAGTCTGTCACTGGAATCTGGGGAGAAAAGAACAATTTTTCTTACCTGCAGCTATGGCTGATGTTCAGAATATTATGAGGCGAATTCAAGCAGCGATCCAGCAGCATGGGCCAGGGTGGATCGAGCAGCATCTGGCGGGGGTTACAGCGGTTCCGGCGGCGCCAGTGGCCGGTGAGGAGCCGCTACGGAGGAGCAAAAGATCTCGCCCTCCCAACAGGCTGAGTCTGGAGGTATCTCCCCGTCCCCCGCGTCGCTGTAGGAGCCCCAGCAGGGACCCTTCCGTCCTCCTCCTCGAGACGGGCCTCCTGGGCTGGAGGGAGGACGCAGAGGAATCCAGCAGTGCGGCAGGGGACGGGGACACGGGGGCCCCAGCCAATACCTTCAAGGCGGCATGATCGTGGCACCCAGGAGACGGCCGGCTTCCCTGCTGATGACCCGAGCAGCAGCCGTGCTCAGCGCAGCGGATCGAGGTATGGTGGAGAAGAGGCTCCCATGGTCCAGAGGAAGGTGAGAGCGATATCGCCCTCGGTACCAGCCGATGGGCAGGGCCGGCAGACAGGGAGCAGGAGTATCGGGAACCCCGCCGCGGGGTCACCGGAAGTGGGGCTCCGGCGGCCATCTTGGGAGAGGCAACAAGCGATGGAACTTCCGGTTTCGGGGGCGGGTACCGGAAGTCCCGCCCCTAGGTCCATCGATGATGACGCGGACGCCGAGTCCGACAGCGGAGCAGAGGAGGCCTGAGCTCCAGCTCCTGTACAACAACAGAGCAACAGCAGAAGGGGAGAGCGGCGATCTGGAGCGGATCGCTGGGGCGGCGACCGGCAACAGGAGGCGGGCCAGCTTCAGGCGGCCCTGTGCGCCGAGAACCAGGAGCAGGAATGGCCATGCCGATGCACGCTACGCCCGCAGCCGCAGGAGCGGCTGCGCGGTCAGGTGAGGTCACCACCGGTGCATCCACAGGATCTACCTCACAGGCATCTTATCTCTGATTTATATGAGGGTGTACTTATCTCACACACTGTACATATCACTGATTTATATGAGGGTGTACTTACCTCATACACTGTACATATCACTGATATATATGAGGATGTAGTTACCTCATACATTGTACATATCACTGATATATATGAGGGTGTAGTTACCTCATACACTGTACATATCACTGATATATATGAGGATGTAGTTACCTCATACATTGTACATATCACTGATATATATGAGGGTGTAGTTACCTCATACATTGTACATATCACTGATATATATGAGGATGTACTTACCTCATACATTGTACATAACACTGATATATATAAGGATGTACTTACCTCATACACTGTACATATCACTGATATATATGAGGGGTAGTTACCTCATACACTTACATATCACTGATATATGAGGGTGTAGTTACCTCATACACTGTACATATCACTGATATGGAGGATTAATCTGGTGCAGTGTAAGACGGGGGAGTCACACTCTGCCCCTCCTAATAGTTGGTCTAGTTTGCTTTCAGGCCACACCTCTTTTTACTGAGGCCTCGCCCCTTTTGGCCAATACCATGCCCCTTTTGTGGAGAAGTCAGGAAAATTTCCGAAAAAATGGTCTAAAACCATCAATAACTGCCAGATTAATACATCTTCTCCATTGTGTGTATTATCTCTGTATGGTGACATCACTGTGTAGATTATACTTCTCCCCATCCATGAAAAATAAAAATAGGGGAAAAACAGGAGGAGCCTTCTATCCCTTTAGATGAGTGGAAAAGGTAAGTACGAGGCATTGGACTATCAGTAAATATTCGGTGTACGAAGTTAAACCCATTGTGGGACATTACTGTGTCTTTAGTCTCCTCAAGGTTCCCCTCGATTATAGCTAGAGATGAGCGAGCACTAAAATGCTTGGGTACTCGTTATTCGAGATGAACTTTTCCCGATGCTCGAGTGCTCGTCTCGAATAACGAGCCCCATTGAAGTTAATGTGAGACTCGAGCATTTTTCAAGGGGACCAAGGCTCTGCACAGGGAAGCACCTGACTACCAGTTCTGGTGGAAGTTGACATCTGGCAGTCTACAATGGCTCGGCGCTGCTGGTAAACTCTGGATAACATGGTCAGTGTTGAATTCCACCTCGTGGGCACGTCGCACAACAGTCGGTGAGCGGGCAGTTGGAGGCGGCGCTGCGCTGCCCTGAGAGTGGCCGCATCTGTGCCCCATAGGCTTCTATACTGCTATGGACTCACCCATAGGCTCCTATACCGCTAACAACTTACCCATGAACTTCTATACTGCTAAGGACTCACCCATAGGCTTCTGTACCGCTAAGAACTCACCCATAGGCTTCTATACTGCTAGGAACTCACCCATAGGCTTCTATACTGCTAAGAACTCACCCATAGGCTTCTATACTGCTAAGAACTCACCCATAGGCTTCTATACTGCTATGGACTCACCCATAGGCTTCTATACTGCTAAGAACTCACCCATAGGCTTTTTAATGCTAAAGGACCAACACCAAACATTGGGCTGCTTATACTGCTAAGAACTCACCCATAGGCTTCTATACTGCTATGGACTCACCAATAGGCTTCTATACTGCTAATAACTCACCTATAGACTTCTATACTGCTAAGGACTCACCTATAGGCTTATATACTGCTAAGAACTCACCCATTGGGTTCTATACTGCTAAAGACTCACCTATAGGTTTCTATACTGCTAAGAACTCACCTATAGGCTTCTATACTGCTAAGAACTCACCTATAGGCTTCTATACTGCTAAGGACTCACCCATAAGCCTCTATACTGCTATGGACTAACCCATAGGCTTCTATACTGCTAAGGACTCACCCATAGGCTTCTATACCTCTAAGGACTCACCCATAGGCTTCTATACCTCTAAGGACTAACCCATAGGCTTCTATACTGCTAAGGACTCACCCATAGGCTTCTATACCTCTAAGGACTCACCCATAGGCTTCTATACCTCTAAGGACTCACCCATAGGCTTCTATACTGCTAAGGACTCACCTATAGACTTCTATACTGCTAAAGACCAACCATGGGCTGCTATTCTACAAATGACCCACTCATAGGATAGTTCAATAGAAGCAGTGACTGACAGTTGTGTATCAGCCATAGAAGAAATGAGAGCTATTCCTGTAGTAGGACCAGACTGCCAATACTCTAGGACAGAGCTGTGTTTATTTCCGACTCTTTGCTTCCTATAATAGCAGATAAATAGCGGATCAGCTGCTAGTGACATGTGCTACTGATGGCTCATTAGTAGTAGCGCAGCATAGATTATAAAATACTGCAACATGCTGGATCACACTACAACCAATGGATTGCCATAGATCACTATGAAGCTGGTTTTGTCATCCACTGATACAACATATGGGGAGTATAAGGATGACTCTCCCCATAAAGTGCGCAGATGCACAATGTCAGCACATTATACATATATCCACATCAATAATAGATCCCTTGTGTCTTGGCGTCGCCTACACCTTATTCTATAGCCATAGACAGGTACATACTGTATAGTGCGGAATGACACAGGGATCACTGACCTCCATGGGAAGACGCGTTATACATACAGCGGCTTCATGAAATATTTATGGCTTTATGCCATGGACTTGTATAAGGCGCGTGCCCGACATCTATTTTTTAAAACCAGAATATTGAGTTCATCTCTTTGATTTACCTTCACATGTACAAGATGAAGACCTTTCATTTAAGCTCTTTGTAAATTCCATTCTTTCCATAAAACTAGCGGAATATTACACCGACAATTGACGGCTTAAGTTTTGACCGATGAGCAAATTGACTAAATGTTGTGTTATAAAGTTTCAATTAAATCTTGTCCTTATTTATTTAATTTAAAAAAATATATATTTTTTGAAGTTGTTATATTTCATTTAATTTCCCCTCATTCCGCTCTCATTTACCCTCCTTGTCTGAATAACTCATCTGCACTCTGAAACTTCCGCTGAAATCCAAGATGGACGCATCTCACCGAGGTGTCGGATTACATATTGTACCGGTTCTAAGGAACGGGAGGGGGCGGAGTTAGAAGAAGCTTAGTCACAGCAGCTAAGTGTCCATCCAGCAGCTCAGGGAAACTGACACAAAGAGCCTGCAGAGGGGAAAACCGCTAAATATTACAGAAGACAAACATTGGGCAAATTACCTTGTCTTAGTCCGTGGGCTGGAGGAAAATCTGGGACTCTCTCAAATCTAATTTTTTTTTTAAAGTTTTGACATTTACTGGTTAAATTTGGTATCAGAGCCAAACTTCTTAAGTGCTAAATATTCATGTGTGTCGGGATCAATATATACGTACTATATATCCAAAGAGACAACTTAGCTAAACACTTTGGGACACATTTACTTACCCGGTCCAGTCGCGATCCTGCGGCCCGTTGTCCGACGTGGATTCGGATCTTCCGGTGATTCACTTAGGTCGTGTGCCCCATATCCACCAGGTGTCGCTGCTGCGCCGAGGTCCGCCGGAGTTCACCTTCTTCTTCTCGGTGCATGTAAGTGCTTGTCTTGCGACACATTGGGGCAGATTTACTTACCCGGCCCATTCGCGATCCAGCGGCGCGTTATCTGCTCTGGATTCGGGTCCGGACGGGATTTTTGAAGGTAGTTCCTCCGCCGTCCACCAGGTGGCGCTGCTGCGCTGAAAAGTATCTCAACGCGCCGGAATGCACCACCTCGGACCAGGTGAAGGTAAGCGCTCCCCAAGCGACACTTTTTCGGTTTTTAAATGCGGCGTTTTTTCCGAATACATCGGGTTTTCGTTCGGCCACGCCCCCCAATTTCCGTCGCACGCATGCCGGCGCCGATGCGCCACAATCCGATCGCGTGTGCCACAATCCCGGGGCAATTCAGGTACAATCGGCGCAAATCGGAAATATTCGGGTAACACGTTGGGAAAACGCGAATCGGGCCCTTAGTAAATGACCCCCATTTAGTTTTTTAAATTCCACTTCTTAAGTGCTAAATATTCATGTGTGTCGGGATCAATATATACGCACTATATATCCAAAGAGAGAACTTAGCTAAACACTTTGGCTAAACACAAATGGGGCACATTTACTTACCCGGTCCAGTCGCGATCCTGCGGCCCGTTGTCCGACGTGGATTCGGGTCTTCCGGTGATTCACTAAGGTCGTGTGCCCCATATCCACCAGGTGTCGCTGCTGCGCCGAGGTCCGCCGGAGTTCACCTGCTTCTTCTCGGTGCATGTAAGTGCTTGTCTTGCGACACATTTAGTTTTTTAAATTCCACATTTTTTCCGAATCCGTCGGGTTGTCCGAAGGCCAGGCCCCCGATTTCTGTCGCCTGAAAGCCGGCGCGATTGCGCCAAAATCCGATCACGTACGCCAAAATCCCAGTGGAATTCGGCGCAAAATGGAAACATTTGGGAAACCTGGCGAAAGTGCGGCCACGGAGCCCTTAGTAAATGAGCCCCTTTGTTTTATGGCTGAGGGAGGGTTCTGTGCAGAGAGGATGGAAGAACTCACCTTAGAAGGGATGATTGTGCACTTACTGATCGGCGCTCGGATTGCTTTACTTCCAGCGACGTCTGGGCTGTTGTCAGTCAGCAGAAGACCTCACGGAGGGCTTGATAACCTTCAGTACTAAACTTGTGAAAACAGATGTTCTGTAGGTCCAGATTCCCGCACAGTCCACAGAATATTTTATTCAGTCAATATGAATTTTTTTTAAAGGATTTTATAAATTAATATGAGAATTAAAATTCCTCCAAGAAATGGATAAAAAAAGGGGCTTTGGCGATTACAGTCTGAGAAAATGATAACAAATAAACTCTCACAATTCTGTATAAAAACACAAAATTGTTAACAATATAAGAGACGCAGAAAGAATTGAACTGTCTACGTTTTTTGTTAACCACATTGAGTAAAGATCAGTAGTCGGGTTCAACGGACCTAAACCTCTATGTTCGGACTTACCCCCAGGATAATGTTGTGTGTTAATCCTTTAATTGCGACTGATATCACATGGCGCCAGCATTGTCCCTAGGATCATTGCCCCCCCGTGACGTCAGGGGGAATTTGCAGGTGGTTTACACCTACGATTGGTGCCGGCATCCATTAAGGATGTTACCGATAGGATGTCCAGGTACCTGAACCAAACTTTTGTTCAAGGTTCGGCCGAATTCCACAAACCCGAAGCGGAACGAGTCTCCTAATAAATAGCAAAGGGATGAAAATGTGACCCTCAAGATGGAAAGAGTTGGTTCTATTTCTTCCATCATCGTCTTTTCTCCATCTATTGAATAATTTAGTAATGAAATAACTTGTCATAGTGTAAGCCGTAGAGTTTTGGGGGTGGCGGAGGGTTGGGAACCTAATTAATTTAATTAATAAATATCTAGGAGACACTTAGGGTGCGGTCACAAGTCGCTACAGCTG
>CM033651.1:5354184-5423582 GCA_019512145.1 Engystomops pustulosus
CAGATTGTACATAGTGTCCTATCTGCAGGCAGCATGTTACAGAGCAAGAGGAGCTGAGCAGATTGTACATAGTGTCCTATCTGCAGGCAGCATGTTATAGAGCAGGAGGAGCTTAGTAGATTGTACAGAGTGTCCTATCTGTAGGCAGCATGTTATAGAGCAGGAGGAGCTGAGCAGATTGTACATAGTGTCCTATCTGCAGGCAGCATGTTATAGAGCAGGAGGAGCTGAGCAGATTGTACATAGTGTCCTATCTTTGAGACCATGGGCCCTCTAAACTATTAGTTGCAAGTTATTCCTAAACCTTTTCCCATAATGCTACATACTAATCTGTTTAGCGCTTCCTGCTGTTTACTTTGTTGCTACACAACAAAACCCTGACTAAGAGTGCTGCTGCGCTGGAATTACGCGGGCGAATTACGCACCCCCGCACCTGATGTGATGTTACCTGCACCTCTGCTGTACACTCACCGGCCACTTTATTAGGTACACCTGTCCAACTGCTCGTTAACACTTAATTTCTAATCAGCCAATCACATGGCGGCAACTCAGTGCATTTAGGCATGTAGACATGGTCAAGACAATCTCCTGCAGTTCTCCCGAGCATCAGTATGGGGAAGAAAAGCATCTCAGACTGGTTTCTTGAACATGACAATGAGGTCACTGGACACAAATGGCCTCCACAGTCACCAGATCTCAATTCAATAGAGCATCTTTGGGATGTGGTGGAACGGGAGATTCGCATCATGATAAATAAAATAATAAATAAATATAATAGAAAATCAAATATGGGAAAACTACTGTCAAAATCCATCCGGATAAACCAGGGACATGACTCATAGATCCAGGCACCGGGACTGTGGAAGCTTCTTATATCTGTTATCTATGGCTTCTTCCTTCTATGATCAACTTTTAAAAAGGGATAATAATGATCCGGAATTGTCACCAGAGCAGGAGCACTTGCCCCTCCCACTGTGTGAGATTACAGCAGGCAGAGGGAGAGGGGAGTGCTGAGGGAGCAGGGGGAGGGGGATGTAACAATGTAACAGCCAGTGAGCACCATTTTAAAAGTTGATTTTAGGAGAAAGGAGGCCGTGGATAACAAATATAAGAAGATCCCACAGTCCCGGTGCCTGGATCTATGAGAAATGTCCCTGGTTTATCAGATTGGATTTTGATAGGAGATTTCCCATATTTGATTTTCTATTATATTTATTTATTATTTTATTTATAGTTATATATTATATTTTATTTTTATTATATTTTAGATTTGATTTTCTATTATATTTATTTATTTATTTTTATTTATTTATATTTTATTTATATATATTTAAATATTATATTTTATTTTTATTATATTTTAGATTTGATTTTCTATTATCCCCACAAGCAGCCACTTTCCCATGGATTGAAAAACATCCTGGCACCCAGCCGACTACGTACCTCTAAAAAAGTCAAACCAGACCTATCATTTTTTCCGAAAGTTCTAGGCAGCTACAAATGTGGGCATAACCTCTGTAAATGCTGTGAAACCATCTGCCACAAAAGGTCTTCCTTTCAATCCAACACCACTGGAGAAAAGTTCGAGATCAAAAGTTTCCTCAATTGCAGTTCCAGTTTTATAATCTACCTGATCGAATGTACATGCAAATTGCAGTATATAGGCCGTACGATCCAACCGCTGAGAGAACGCATGAATAAGCACCGCAGCAACATCAACAATGGTTTTCTTCTTCATAGCACATCCAGACATGCGGCCCTCCACCATAAACAAAACTACAGAGAATTCAGCATAACACCCATCGAGCACATAATACCCTCCACCCCCCCCCCTCCACCCCCCAACGTTTCAACCATTTAAAAAAACGAGAAATGTTTTGGATTTACAAACTACAGTGTCTTATGCCATCCGGTCTCAATGAATCCCTCGAAAATATTTTTTAAGTCTGGACTTAAGAATCTTCTACTACGCACTCCCCCCCCCCCATCTACCTGATCGAATGTACTTGCAAATTGCAGTATATAGGCCGCACAATCCAACCACTGAGAGAACGCATGAATAAGCACCGCAGCAACATCAACAATGGTTTTCTTCTCCATAGCATATCCAGACACGCGGCCCTTCACCACAAACAAAACTACAGAGAATTCAGCATAACACCCATTGAGCACATAATACCCTCTACCCCCCAACGTTTCAACCATCTAAAAAAACGGGAAATGTATTGGATATACAAATTACAGTGTCTTATTCCATCCGGTCTCAATGAATCCCTCGAAAATATTTTTTAGTCTGGACTCAAGAATCTTCCACTACCCACTCCCCCATTTAAGTGTGTACTTGTTCCTTTGTTTTTACCTGCTGATGAGTTCATATATATAACTGTAATTGTAATTTTACTATTAATATTTACTTATTATTTACTATTTATTACTATTATATTTTTTTATTATTATCATTTTACCAGTATTGGTCTGACGAAGGGGTCTCCCCGCGAGGCGCCGTCCTCTTCCGTTGTTGTTTTGTTTCCTCTCCTTTAGGATGGATTTTGACAGTAGATTTCCCATATTTGATTTTCTATTATATTTATTTATTATTTTATTTATAGTTATATATTATATTTTATTTTTATTATATAGTAATGTCCCTGGTTTATCAGAATGGATTGTGATGGGACATTTCCTTAAATAAGCCCATTCCTATGGATAAAATGGAGAAATTGTAAACTGCAACCCCTTTAATGGCTCATTCAGTGGGCAAACCTACAGGTCCCCCTTTTGTCCATATATATACTATTACAACAAAACAAGAAAATATCAGCAGCAGCGAATGTTACCCCATTCATCAATCAGGTTAGAAGTAACATATATACCCAAATATATGCTAATGACCTATGACCTCCCTGACGACGTCAATTTGAGTGTAAATAACTGTGTTTTATGCATCAGGCCAAGATGTTGCATCGCTATGGATTGTTCCATTAGGAAAGTTCTGGATAACATTGGTAACATTGGCGCTGTATTCATTATGCATTCAGTTAAACATTTTGATAATTTGGGGCACATTTACTTACCCGGTCCATTCGCGATCCAGCGACGCGTTGTCCGACGAGGATTCGGGTCTCCCGGGATTCACTAAGGTCTGTGCGCCCGATGTCGACCAGGTGTCGCTGCTGCACCGAGGTCCGCCGGAGTTCACTTTCTTCTTCCCGATGCATGTGAGTGCTTGTCTTGCAACACAAATCGTTTTTTAAATTCCACGGTTTTTCCGAATCCGTCGGGTTGTTCGACGGCCACGACCCCCCGATTTCTGTCGCGTGAAAGCAGGCAAATCCCGGGGCAATTTGCGCAAAACGGAAATATTCGGGAAACCCGACGAAAGTGCGGCATTCGGACCCTTAGTAAATGAGCCCCTTTGTCTCTATTGCTATTATTATTGTTATTTGTATAAGTGGCGCCGCTTCTTCTCTTAGTTTGCCTCCTGCTCTCCCATCTTTCTTCAGGACAGATTTCTATGGACCTGAGGTTCTGCTTCCCCCTCGGATCCACGTTTGCGCAGCACTTCTTCTATTACCTCCATTATGTCTATGTGCTGCTTTCATTATTCTCCTGGCTCTGGTAAATGAATGAAGATAAAATATAGAAGCTTTTATTGTCTCTTTATTTCCTTATCGGCTGCTTGTAAAACACATGTGCGCAGTTTAGTGCATGGAAATGACGCGCTCCATACATCGCATTAATTATTCACATCAGTCAATATCCCAGCACAAGATGGTAGAAGATGTTATCAGGATCGTCATAAAAAGCCACAAGTTGTGCTGCCATATTAAATCACGTGAAGAGAAAGCTTTCTAGATATCCTCCTGCAAGCTCCGTATAGCCTGTAGCATAGTGCCCGGCGCTCCCTGTATCTGCGCTTACCTTATTAACCAAATACAATTCACTTCACTTCAGGGATCCATAGATCAATAGTACAAGCGAAAATGAGGGGAAGACACAGACTGTGAGCCCTAATTTCTAACCCACAAGCTCGCCCTACCTACTTACCAGAAACCACCCTAAATGGTGGCCAGTGACTGGGCGACGATCCTTGCTTAATTCTAAGAGCTACCATAGAGGAAGATTAGAAAATACACAAATAAGAGTCAAAACCAAGAGGACAACGAAGTACAAAATCAACAGGAAACGACAGCAGACGAGCCAAAGAGTCAGAGGATACAAGGTATCAGCAGGACAGAATTAGCACAAGCCCGGTCAAGTGTGAACTGTAACAAGCACTAAGGATAAGTTCCAAGGAACAGGGGTACATAGATTGATTGATGAACCCTAATTTACCCTTAATTGGGGAAAATTGGAAGGAGGAATACAATTTTGATGCTTTTTTCATGTTTTAAGTTCCAGTGTTCACCATTGGAGATGAGGAAATCACTTTGCTGAATCTTTGTCAAATTCAATTAAGGACCAAATCCATTTAGTCTGAAATGACGTTGTTTTAATTGTCCTGGAAATTGGTGTATCGCCTCCTGTAGGCGTCTAAAACACCACAAGCTCTTTTAATAAAAGGTTCTATCTGGTTTCGATTAATTGTTTTTGCAAATTATAAGTTTTCCCTATAAAGATAACTAGTAAGGAGTGAACCCAAACTTTTCAGCTTCAGGCCCCAGTTTGGAAATCGGGTGCAGGTTTGGCTCCTCCCCATGCAGTAAAAATACCTAGACAACCTTCTCCACAATTGTGGTGACTCCAAATTATTTAATGGTTGAGCAGACCTGAGCCGCAATGTTTGGGTACTTGCCGAACTTTGTGGGTTTCAATGTCTGAACCCAAATTTGGGCTTCAGCCAGATGTCTGGGATTTGGTTTGACATTTGGGTTCACCTCAGCTTTGACGGTGGAATCTGATCGAATCGATCTGTTCATCACAAGTTGACACCTGCAGTCGGTGCTGGCGTACATTGTTATGGGGTTAAAGGAAATCTACATCAAGTATGGATAAACCAGGGACACTGACTGTGGGATCTTCTTATATTTGTTCATGGTCTCCTACTTTTAAAATTATACTAATGAGATTGAAGGGTGGCTGGGGGTGTTACCAGAATCCCTCAGTGCTACATAGACTTGTAACATCCCGCTGGACGGGAAATGTTACAAAATCTCGTACCTTTAATGCCTTCTAGATGTAGGAGATGCATGGCCAATTAATCCTGAAATTTCCATAGGGAGAACTATCCCACTCCTGCAGCCTCTCCCTCTTTTCTTCTGCCGGATACCTTCCCAGTGTGGACGAGGTCTGTTCCTCTGGTACCCAGCGACCGTGACCCAGACAAGTGCTAGGCCGTGCTCCACCAGCCACTCAGGTACCACAGAGAAAGCAGCTGCTCCCAGGCCCATTACGGCAGGACCCCGGGGGAGAGGTTGCAGACTGTATTTGCATCACACTGCATATAAGTGAGATATGGCTGCTGACAAGATCTGAATAATCTCCTCCTGGGTACAATAAAAATCTGAATGAACGGCTCTTTCCAGAATTCCCATCTAGGCAGCAGAACACGGCGGCAGGAAAATGGAGCATGCCTGATATAAATTGTGGATGACAGATCTCCATATCCATTCTTCATAATCATTGCAATAACCAGAGCAGCGCTGGGAATGTGATACACATTATTGGCCGCGTGACTCTATACAAATCACTGGCAGAAACTTTCATTTTAGAAACAAAAGAATCGAGTATCATAAAACACCATAAAGGAATTCCCTATATAGGAATTTTAGCCACCGTGAAGGACCCTACGTACATGTCCATGTATTACATAGAGAGAAAATGGAACCATGGGACCATGTAATGTTGCCTTTCTCCTGTGGTGGCGCTGTGGGAGAATTAGACTCACCAGTGCTATGTCTTTCACCATTTGACCACTCATTGATGGGGTCAAGGTATAATATGGGATTAATTTATTGAAAACTGATACTTGTGATTCCTAAGGGTTGTTAGCCACTAGAGATCTTGAGAACCAGTTGGATCCCAAATGGATGGAGCAGCAGGCAGAGCATGGTATTTTACTTGGTGGAGAGCAGAGAACAGAAAAGTAGGGTTCATGTGCGACTGGTCTGCTCTTTTGGGGGTACAAGGGACTGGGTCCCCAGCAAGGTATCCCCAGCGATGAATCTAAACTCTCTGCTGCCCGAGGTGATGCTGGCATCGGGTGTGGAGAGACAATATTTTTAGTTGTCAGTTCCTGCTTTATAGAAAGTGACTGCACTTCTGATGCTGCCCCCCATCTTGCTGCAGGTGGTCCTGCATGGGGCAAAAGGCTCAACTCACCTCATGGATGGTGCTCCCCTGGTTATCCACTATTCACAGCACAGCACATGGCTAGGTAGGTAGGATAATATATATGTATATATATATAGGGAGATGAACAGTTGTGCCACAAGCTGTGCCACAGATCTGTCCGGATATGGGTAATTTTGTGCTGCCTTAGGTGGCTTTCTGTGTAAATTACAACACAATCCCTAACGCGATCTCTGTAAACGTCGGACAACCTGACGGAAATGTGGCCGCGGGACCCTTAGTAAATAAGCCCCAATATATGAATAACACAAGCCTCTGCAATTTTTAAAGTTTGAGTGCAATTAATAAAGTGAAGTTTTAGTCCTGACCGATAAGGCTCCTTCTGTCCCAGGACAGTTTGTAAATAAAGTGTATAGTTGCCTTGGGAATCCTAAAAAGGGCAAGTCAGGATGTAAATTAAGGAAATGTTTCATTGCTGCAAAGAGATGGAGGCTTTGAGTTATTAAAGGCCTCAGCAAGTGCTCCGGCCTTGTGCCATTATCCCGATTCAGTGAGTTTTGAGCAGTGAGCACAGCTATAGTGGATATCTCATATACAGCAACTTGCAAGATCTTCATTGGGATATACAAGCTAAAAGCAAAGAAGTATCAGTCGCCGGAACTCTGTATTTGCAGTTATATCCTTGAGGAACTAATTGGACACAAAGGGGCTCATTTACTAAGGGTCCGCGGGACAGTGATTCCGTCGGGTTTCACAAATATTTCCAATGTGTGCCGAATTGCCCAAGGTTTTTGGTGCACACGATCCAATTGTGGCGCATCTGCGCCGTCATGCATGCGACAAAAATCGGGGGGGCGTGGCCGTCGGACAACCTGACAAATTCGGACAAACCACAGAATTAAAAAAAAAATTGTGTCGCAAGATCAGCACTCACATGCACCAGGAAGAAGCAGGTAAACTCCGGTGGACCTCAGCTCAGAAGCGACAGATGCAGGAACTCGGACGCACAAGCTTAGTGAATCCCGGAAGACCCGAATCCTCGTCGGACAATGCACCGCGGGATCGCGACTGGACCGGGTAAGTAAATCTTCCCCATTCACTTGCATACAGGTACCTAAACACACCCATTAGAGCACATTTACTAAGGGTCCGAATCACGTTTTTCAGCCGGGTTTTCCAAATTTTTCCGTTTTGCGCCAAATTGCCCCAGGTTTTTGGTGCACACGATCAGATTGTGGCGCATCGGCGCCGGCTTGCATGCAACACAAATCGGTGGCGTGGCCATCAGACATTCCGACTGATTCGGACAAACTGCGGAATTTAAACACCAAATTGTGTCGCAAGATCAGCACTCACATGCACCAGGAAGAAGAAGGTGAACTCCTGTGGACCTGAGCGGGGAAGCAACACATGCAGGAAATGGGACAGGGATTCTGTAATATCTGGTGTGGTGCCAAGTGACTGGCGCAAGGGGAATGTGGTGTCAATATATAAAAATGGCTCTAGAACTTCGCCAGGCAATTACAGGCCTGTAAGCTTAACTTCCATTGTGGGGAAAATATTGGAAGGGTTAGTAAAAGACTATATACTGGAGTATGTGACATCACATGGTATAATAAGTGACAGCCAGCGAGGGGTTACTAAGAATAGAAGTTGTCAAACTAACCTCATCTGCTTCTATGAAGAGGTGAGCAGATGCCTGGATGGAGGAGCCGCTGTGGATATTGTGTCCCTCATAGACACCTGATTGGTACAATAAGATCTAGTGGTTTGGCAGGAATCATTTGCAATTGGATTGAAAACTTGCTGAAGGATCCAGAGAGTTGTGGTCAATGATTCCTACTCGGAATGGTCACCAGTAGAGATGGGCAAATCTATCCTAACGAATCGGAATTCATTTAGGAAGATTTCACAAAATTCTTTTAGGAAAACTTCAGTTCGGCACAAATCTGAAGTTTACGGTGATTTGTGGATACAGAACACAGAGGACATGCAAGTATCCCATATGCTGCTCATCTCTGTCTGATCAACTCCTGTTTGTTTTTGGCTTTAGCAATACTGATGATTTGACTGATTGAAAGAGACACTGCGCGTGTAAATGAAGGATCAAAATGACAGTGATGTTAATGCAGAATTACTGCCGAACATCCTCTGCACTCTTTTGGGTGTTTTCTACATGTATCCGCGTTTAACAGAACAGGTTCTGTCATATCATGGAATCATCTGTGTCAGTGTAAAAAGAGTGCAACTCTGTGATTATAGTGGGATCTTGGCCCTCATCTCAGTCCTTTCGAGCTGGCACAGACGTTACCTTGTCAGGCTGCGTTCCCGCTTCGCTTATTGGTGAGTTGGCCTCTGTGTGCACATGGAAGTGAAGAGTGAAAGCGATTCTAGTGCCGGCGGCTGTCATGGCATGTCAACTAAAACAGCATTGGTTTGAAGACCAAACAACGTTCCTATGCATATTTACCATGGCCACCATTCTAAACACCCTACAGGCTCTCTGCAGCCAGGAAATACATGGTTTTTAATGTGATTTATCATGATTCGATTTGGTCAAATCAAATTTTGTCAGGAAGTTCGGCGAACTCGGAAAATTGGATTTTTGAAAAATTCGTCCATCTCTAGTCACCAGTTGTAAGTGCTGGACCCCAGGGTTCTGTGCTTGGCCCACTATTATTTAATATATTTATTAATGGTATAGAGGTAGGAATTATAGCACTGAGCACTGAGCGTTGTAGTGCAATACAGTCTATGGAGGATGAGGGGTCCATACAAAAAATATGGTGAAAAATTGTTCCAGATTGAATCAAATCAAAAGACGAGGGGCACTGTCTCCGTCTGGAGAAACAAAAGGTTTATCACCGAGCGCGACGGCTTTTACTAAAGAACTTTCATCTGTGAATACCGCCTCTGGCGCTGGTCACGCAGGGACCGAGAAGCTCATGCGTGGTCACAGCATGACAGCATGAGCTCAGCGCTGGTCTCAGGACGCAGAGCTCAGGGCTGTCACAGCGGACACAGGCTCAGAGCAGAGCTTAGCAGGGACAGCAGAGCTCAGGCGCCGGTCACGCGGGACAGCAGAAGAGCTCAGGCGCTGGTCACAGCAGGAAGCATGGAGCTCAGGCGCTGGTCACATCAGGGAAGCAGAGAGCTCGGTCTGGTCACAGCAGGACACAGAGAGCTCGGGCGCTGTCACAGCTCAGGACAGAGAGCTCAGGCACTGTCACAGCAGGGACAGCAGAGAGCTCAGGCGCTGGTCACAGCAGGACCAAGAGCTCAGGCGCTGTGTCCACAGGACACAGAGCTCAGCGCTGGTCACAGCAGGGACAGCAGAGCGCTCAGGCACTATCACAGCAGGGACAGCAGAGACTAGGCGCTCGTCACAGCAGGACAGCAGAGGGCTCAGGCACGGTCACAGCAGGGACAGCAGAGACATCACGCGTTGGGTAATGAGAATGAGTCAGGCGCTGCCAGCAGGACAGCATAAGCTGTTCAGCTCCGTGTCCACAGCAGGACAGCAGAGAGCTCAGACGCTGTAACAGCGGGACAGCGGGAGCTCAGGCCTGTCACAGCATACAGCAGAGAGCTCAGGGGCTTGTCACAGCAGGGCCAGCAGAGAGCTCAGGCGGTATGAGCCACAGGACAGCAGAGAGCTCAGGCACTGGTCACAGCAGGGACAAGCAGAGATCTCAGGCGCTGGTCACAGCAACAGCAGAGAGCTCAGGTGCGGTCACAGTGGGACAGCGGAGATCTCAGGCGCTGGTCACGCAACAGAGAGCTAGGCACTGGTCAGCAGGGGACGCAGACTCACGCGTTTGCAGAGTAGGGACAAGCAAGAGCTCAGGCGGTTCACAGCAGGGACAGCGAGAGCTCAGGCGCCGGTCACAGCAGGGACAGCAGAGAGCTCAGACGCTGGTCACAGCAGGACAGCAGGAGAGCTCATGGGCTTTTCACAGCAGGGACAGCAGAAGCTCAGCTTGTCACAGCCATGACAGCAGGAGCTCAGGCGTCAGAGCACGAGGGACAGCAGAGAGCTCAGGCACTGGTCACAGCAGGGACCCAGAGAGCTCAGGCGCCGGCAACAGCAGGGACAGCAGAGAGCTCAGGTGCTGGTCACAGTAGGGACATCAGAGCTCAAGGCGCTGGTCACAGCAGGGACAGCAGAGAGCTCACAGCATCTGCGTCACAGCAGGGACAGCAGAGACTCAGGGCTGGTCCCATAGGGACACGCAGAGAGCTCAGGCGCTGTCACAGCAGGGGGCAGCAAGAGCCAGGCGCGGGTCCAGCAGGGCAGCAGGAGAGCTCAGGCGCTGTCCACGCAAAGCGTCAGAGGAGCTCATGCGCTGGTCACAGCAGGGACAAGCAAGAGGCTCAGGCGCTGGTCACAGCAGGACAGCAGATACTCAGGCGGCTGGTCCAGCAGGGACAGCAGATAGCCAGGCCTCCGGTCACAGCAGGACAGCAGAGAGCTCAGGCGCCGGTCACAGCAGACAGCAGAGCTCAGGCGCTGGCACAGCAGGGACATAGAGCTCAGGCGCGGTTACAGCAGGACAAAGCAGAGGCTCAGGCGCCGGTCACAGCGGGACAGCAGAGAGCTCAGGCGCTGGTCACAGCAGGGACAGCAGAGATCTCAGGCGCTGGTCAACAGCAGGGACAGCAGAGAGCTCAGGCGCCGTCCACGCAGGACAGCAGAGAGCTCAGGCGCCGTCACAGCAGGACAGCAGAGAGCTCAGGCGCTGTCACAGCAGGGACAGCAGAGAGCTCAGGCCCGGTGTACAGCAGGGACAGCAGAGAGCTCAGCGCCGGTCACAGCAGGGACAGCAGAGAGCTCAGGCGCTGTCACAGCAGGACAGCAGAGAGCTCAGCGCTGGTCACAGCAGGGACAGCAGAGAGCTCAGCGCGCTCACAGCAGGGACAGCAGAGATCATCGGCGCTGTCACAGCAGCAGGGACACAGAAGTCTCAGGCGCTGGCTCACAGCAGGGACAGCGAGAGCTCAGGCGCTGGTCACAAGCAGGGACAAGCAGTAGAGCTCAGGCGCTGGTCACAGCAGGGACAGCAGGGGAGCTCAGCGCTGGTCCCAGCAGCCAGCAGGAGCTCAGGCGTGTCCAGCAGGGACGCAGAGAGCTCAGCGCTGGTCACAGCAGGGACAGCAGGAGCTCAGGCGCTTGTCACAGCAGGCAGCGAGCTCAGCGCTAGTCCAGCAGGGACAGCAGGAGCTCAGGCCGCGGTCACAGCAGGACAGCGAAGAGTCAGGCGCAGAGCACAGCAGGGGCAGCAGAGAGCTCAGCAGCGCTGGTCACAGCACGGACAGCAGAGAGCTCAGGCGCTGGTCACAGCAGGGACAGCAGAGAGCTCAGGCACCGGTCACAGCAGGACAGCAGAGAGCTCAGGCGCCGGTCACAGCAGGACAGCGAGAGCTCAGGCGCAGAGCACGCAGGACAGCAGAGAGCTTCAAGAAGGGTCTAGATCCCTCTTTACACCTAAATAACATTGATGATTATGTTATATAGATTGTTTCCCCTAAATCCCTTCCTCATCCAAACCCTTCCCTTCCTTGGTTGAACTTGATGGACAAGTGACTTTTTTCAACTCTATAAACTATGATACTATGAAAAAAAAACCTGCATATTTCTGTACAGCTGCTGAGAATTAAGAAATTCATCTTAAAACCCAAATTAAAAGCTTTTTCTTGTTTGTTCCTAAAAGCATAATTAATTTTTCAGAGCGACAGCTCATTATGCGGAGATGCTGCGGCTGGTGACATCCTGGAGATGACATTGTTTACTTGTTGAGCGCTGATGGGGATGTTTTATGGGAAAGGTTGTCATGTGCTGTGTCCGTACATTACGCTCTTCCCGCACAAGATCTATTAGTGCAGAAGGGAACAAGGGCCTCCGCGCTCTTCTGTACATTATTCTCCAGGGTAACCCCCGGGGAGGCTCATTATCTCAAGGGCACGGCGGCCATTGCTCTCTCTCTCTGACTCCGACCTTTCTGCTCCCCGAGAGTCGAAGTCTTTGCCTGTAAAGGGACTTTCGTAACTTTAATGCTTACTTCACTGACAAATCACAAGGAATAAAAAAAAATTTGCCTGTAAAGGGACTTTCGTAACTTTAATGTTTACTTCACTGACAAATCACAAGGAATTAGTCATTTGCTTTACTTTACCTTTAACTTAAGACGTTTAACTTTGTAAAACTTGATGACCTGGATGAGCCCAGAACACATAGTGGGGGTACAATAGATATACTGTGTCGGCACAGTGTAACGGAACTATCACATCCAGCGGTGATGTTCTAATTGGAGGTTTGATGGAAGTCCTAGACTATAAAAGACATTACTTCTAATTGGAGGTTTGATGGAAGTCCTAGACTATAAAAGACATTACTTGTGGGGTCAATGCCTCTGGTTTAATGCTCTGCAGATACTTGGAGCGAAGGGTATGTGCTGGCGCTGCATTATCGGATGGTAAGCAAGGGGGGATATTCATAGGGGAGAGATGTTATCGTTGAATGAAATATTTGTTTCCTATATAATAAAGTTGTGGATTCTCTCGTCTCGATGCTCCTTGGCCAACAGGAAGTGATGTGTCACCTGATTCAGCTAAGAGCGACACCAAAGGGGAAAGGTCTAAGGGAGTCCTCCAACTTCAACCTAACAAGCAGGTAGAGACTTTCTCAAAGGAAGTCCCCATTTCAAAAGAGTAGGTATTGAGACTTGAAGCAAACCCAGATCCCAAATAGGAGTAAAAATGTGCATTTTTAGAAAACAGAGGGGGACGTGTATCTTAGTTTATATTTCGTGTGTGTTATGACTCAGACATTTGTTGGGTCTTTTGTCTGCCTTATGTATGTTCATGCCTTTTCTTTTGTGAAATTTGATTAGTTTTTCTTGTCCTGGAAAGGGCAACTTTTGGTGCTTTTTGGAAACTTTGGGGCACATTTACTAAGGGTCCGTCGGATGCATTTCCGTCGGGTTTCCCGAATAGTTGCCCTGAGCTGCACAGGGGTTTTTAGCGCATTGTGGTGCATCGGCCCGGTTTTCATGCGACGCAAACTGGGGGCGTGGCCGTCGGACAGTCCGACTGATTCGGACAAACTGCGGAATTTAACTTTTTAAAATTGTGTCGCAAGATCGGCACTTACCTGCACCGGGAAGAATAAGGTGAACTCTGGCGGACCATATAGGAAATTGGACGCACGATTTTAGTGAATCGCCGCAGCTCCGAATCCTCGTCGGACATTCCGGATTGGCGGCGTAAACGGGAAGGGTAAGTAAATGTGGCCCATTATGTTGCACATGGACTCAAGCCATGCGGTGTAATGTCCTTGCAGGCGAGAAGCTCAGCATTTGGACTTCCGCACTGCACACAAACCTTCCTCTGCACCTGCCCTGGACCAGGTAAAGATCTGCACCTGAAGAGTGGCAAAAATCGTAATAAGGGGGCATTGCCAAAGCCCCCTCTGTGACAGCAGCTTCACAGACTGTTACACTGTGCAGGAGCACTATTCATGGGAAAGTGGAAGCCACGAGCAGCGTTCCTCCTTGTGGGCGACGTTGGTCATAAATAATGTTCCCTCCTCTCATCCACCTGCATTAGTCGCATTTTATTATCTAGACCAGTGGTGGCGAACCTATGGCACTGGTGCCAGAGATGGCACTCGGAGACCTCTCTGTGGGCACACGGGCTGTCTCCCAGGCACAGAGTTTGCCTGACATGGCACCTTCCTGCAGTCTCAGACAGTCCAAGTAGTGGACTAAATTAACCCATCCTGTGCTGCCTCGTCCTGTCTGAAGAGTGAAGAGGAGTGGACAAGGTTCGGATTGGAGCTCAAAGATTCTGGTAGCAATAAGTTTGTTACTGCCTAAATTGCCGTGTTGGCACTTTGGGAAAAGCTAATGTGTTTTGCGTCTCATTTTGGGCACTCGATCTCTAAAAGCTTCGCCATCACTGATCTAGACTGATAAAAAATCCTGGTAATTCCATAGACACAGGAAATAATTGTACGTTTTTCTTCACTTCGTGTCATCCCTATGCGACATTTCACCAGGAAACGGTCGTACGAGAGGCCGCGCCCCCCAGTCAGCGTCTCCTACTCTCGTATAATTGTAATATGGACAGTAGATTGAATACATTCATTTTTTTTAAAATGCAAAAATTCAGGATTCCGTCGCTTTGTTAAATGAAGTCTGTTATTGTAATAAATCCGGGAGCGCAGTGTGGAGCGGCGGCAGCCCCGGGATCAGGGAGAAGTGTACAATGCGACATAGTCCAAGGCCAAGAGCGCGACATTTATCTTCCTAACAGCAGACGCCGCCACACGTTTTGAAGTGTTATTTCCTTGTCACGTTCTATAAATCCTCGCACACATGAACATGCGGAGGACTGGAATTTACCGGCTTTTCTCAAGTATAAAGTCAAAACGCTAAACAAAAGGAGCAAAGAAAAATGGAGAAAATGGGATTTCAGTGCAGATTATTATTCTAGACGTTTCCTGCGCTGTTGTACACAGTAGACTGGACTCAGCTCCGGATACGGGATTATACTATGAGGGACTGTGACATCAGGGGGATTATAGGCTCTTAGATGTTGTAAGAATGGTGTAAGAATACAGACCAATCCCTTAGTCTATATGCTGGTAGTATTGCCTTAAAGGGGTTGGCTGCCCTCTGAGGGTAAGTATATGGACCGTAGTGGACAATCTTCAAAGTCTTGGTTCTCTGGACACGGCTCGCTGCTCCTTTAGCCGGAAAAAAAGAAAAGGCTGAAAAGTTTGTTGAATAGTACAGAGAAGTGTCCCCCATGTAGCAGGATAGAAGAGAAGTGAATGGGAGCTGCAGACAGGACAGAGAAGTGTACCCCGTGTAGCAGGATAGAAGAGAAGTGAGTGGGAGCTGCAGACAGGACAGATACTGACCGCCATACAGCGCACCACGTACATGACCGATACTGACCGCCATACAGCGCACCACAGCTATTATGTGATGCTATACTACCGCCATACAGCACCCAGCACACGCCATGGGCCATGTTCAGCACCCGCAGGGAGGTAGCGGCACCGCTGTGACCCGTGACACGAATATTGGACATTTTGGTATAATTCCGCCCTCTGACCCCATCACACACACTCCCCCTGCCCCTGGATCACCCAGGAGAGCCCCGCCCCCTGTGACCCCACTTTCCCGGGTGCTGATCACCCGATACTCACATCCGCGCTGCCCCTTTAAATGTGCGCCACATGAGCGCGCACTATGACGCACATGTGACGCAGCCGCGGGCCCGGGCCGTACTCACGCTGTGTCCCCGCACATCACACGCACAATGCGGGTGAGAGCCGCTCCGTCCCTTCTCTGCCACACATAAAGACGACGTGCAGGAAGAGCGCCCTCACTGCTCCGCCACCGCCGCGGCGACTTCCGGGGACTGTAGTTCTGCGGCGCGAGCGACGCGTGAGGGGAGCGCGCCCGAGGACTACGACTCCCAGAGGCCCCTGCGGCGGGCGCTCGTGTCATGTGACGTGGAGGGACCAATAGGCGGGTGACCGTGGCGTCCTCCGCTCCCCGCTGTGCGCTGGAGTTCAGTCAGGTGGAAAGTTCTCTGTTGATCTTTGTGTTTGTGTCCATGAGGAGAGACCGGAGAGAAGCGGCGCGGGAGCGGAGAACAAAGCACCGCACGTGGTGTCCTGCTGTACAGCAAACGTACAGGAAACGCAGAGCAGTGTGAACAGCGCTGTATCCTGCTATACAGCAAACATACAGGAAACGTAGAGCAATGTGAACAGCGGTGTATCCTGCTATACAGATACCTGAGCAGTGTGAACAGTGCTGTATCCTGCTGCTTGTGTACATGGATAAAGGTGACCCGTCCGGTGTAACCGCTGTCCGTGAAGTTTCCTCGTGCGCTTCAGGCCCTGGTCACACCTGCGTCTTCTTCATATAAACCCCTCCCATAACAGCGCGTCCAGGAACAGCCAAACTGCCACACAGCAAAAATAACCAGCGTTCCCTCATTTATCCTACAAATCCAGATGTTTCACTGCGCCTAATAATATTTATCATTTGCGACTTTTCATTCAGGTGCAAAAACCCTCCAGCCCAAAGGCGTTAACCGTGAAGCTTAACACTGAGCTCTTGTGCAGAGCAGCTCATCCCCAGCAGCAGAGCTCAGCAGATGCTACAGACAGGAGCTGCAGCCTCTGTTTACAGTTCATGACCTTCTATTTACAAACCATCTGCAAAAGCCTCAGCTCAGAGCAGGAGAGAAGTTTGTAGGATTTTGCTGACACTACAGAGAAGTGCCCTGTGTAGCAGGATAGAAGAGAAGTGAGTGGGAGCTGCAGACAGGACAGAGAAGTGTCCCATGTAGCAGGATAGAAGAGAAGTGTGTAGGAAGGCTGAGCAGATTATTACAAAGTGTCCTCTCTGCAGGCAGCTGTTATAGAGCAGGAGGGAGCTGAGCAGATCAGATTGTACAGGTTGTCCCTACATGTAGGGCAGCATGTTATAGAAGCGGCGGAAAACTGAGCAGATTGTACATAGTGTCCTTCTGCAGGCAGCAGTTATAGAACAGGGGGAGCTGAGCAAGATTGTACCATAGGTTTCCAATTGCAGGTGAGCCATGTTATGAGCAGGAGGTAGCATGAGCATATTGTACACAGGTGTCCTATCTGTTAGGCAGCATGTTCTAGAGGAGGGGGAGCTAAGAGATTGTACATAGTGTCCTATTTCTGAGGCAGCATGTATAGAGCAGGAGGAGCTGAGCAGATTGTAACCTAGTGTCTATCTGCAGGCATCATGTATAGAAGCAGGGAGGAGCTGAGCTATTGTACTAGCGGTCCATCGGAGGCAGAGATGTTATAGAGCAAGAGGAGCCTAACAGATAGATTGTACATAGTGTCCTATCTGCAGGCAGCATGTTATAGAGCAGGAGGAAAGCTGAGCAGATGTACATAGGGGTCCTATCTGCAGGTGGAATGTTATAGAGCGGAGGAGCTGAGGCTGGGAGGAGGCTGAGCATATTGTACCTAGTGTCTTCAGCAGGCAGGGTGGTTATAGAGGAGGGTGGTAGCTACGAGATTGTATATAGTGTTCCATCGGCCGGGGCAGCAGAGTTATAGTGCAGGAGGGAGATGAGCAGATTGTAAGAGTGTCCATTGCAGGGCAGATGTTATAGAGCAGGAGGAGCTGAGCAGATAGATTGACAGAGTGTCCTACCTGTAGGCCAGCATGTTTAGAGCAGGCGTTTGGGAGGGGGGAGGGAGGGGAGGTGAGCTGAGCAGATATGTACATAGTGTCCTTCTGCAGGCATCTGTTATAGAGCAGGAGGCGCTGAGCAGATTTAATAGTGTCCTATCTTTAGGCAGAATGTATAGAGCAGGAGGAGCCTACTAAGCAGATTGGTAAATCGTGTCCTATCGTGCAGGCAGCATGTTATAGAGCAGAGGGGCTGAGTAGATTGTAACATAGGGTCCTATCTGCAGGCAGATGTTATAGAGAGGAGGAGCGAGAAGATAAAACATAGGGCAGTATTGCAGGCAGCATGTTATAGTTGCGGGAGGAGCAAGCAGTTGTAAATTGTGTCCTATCTGCAGCAGCATGTACAGAGCAAGAGGAGCTGAGCAGATGTACATAGGGTCCTAATCTGCCGGCAGCATGTTATAGAGCAGGAGGAGATGAGCAGATTGTACATTGTTTTCCTATCTGCAGGCAGCATGTTACAGAGTCAAGAGGAGATGAGCGATTGTAATAGTTGTTCTATCTGCAGGCAGCATGTTGTTAGAGGCAGGAGGAGCTTAGTGATGTACCAGAGTGTCCTATCTGTAGGCAGGCATGTTATAGAGCAGGAGGAGCTAAGCACATTGTACATAGTGTCCTATCTGCAGGGCAGCATGTTATAGAGCAGGAGGAGCGAGCAGATTGTACAAAGGTCCTATCTGCAGGCAGCATGTTTTTTAGAGAGCAGGAGGAGTGGAGCAGCCGTGTACAGAGTGTCTATATGACAGGCAGAAGGTCTATATCTGAGCGAGGAGGAGGCTAAGAGGTTTGTACACAGTGTCCAATTACAGGCCCGCATGTTATAGAGAGGAGGAGCGGAGTAGATGTTTGTACATAGGGTCCTATTATGCAGGCAGCATTGTTAGAGCAGGATGAGTGAGAAGAGAAGATAAGACATAGTTGCCCGTATCTTCAGGCAAGCATGTTATAGAGCAGGGAGCTGAGCAGATTATACAATAGTGTCCCTATATGAAGGCCAGCATGTTATAGAGCAGGAGGAGCTGAGCAGATTGGCTAGGCATCTCTGCAGGAAGAAGATTGATGAGAGCAGGGAGGAGCTGAGAGATTGACATTAGGTTTCTATCTGCATGCAGCCATGTTATTAGTGCAGGAGGAGCTGAGCAGATTATACCTAGTGGGGTCATTTATAAGGCCCGACTTCGCGTCTTCCCGACGTTGTTACCAGAAGAATATTTCCGATTTGCGCCGCTGGTACATGAATTGCCCCGGGTGTTTGGGCGAACGCGATGCGGATTGGGCGCATTCGGGGCCGGTATGCGCGCGACAGAAATCGGGGGGGGCGTGGCCGAACGAAAACCCGAACGATTATTCGGAAAAACAGCCGCATTTAAAACCCCGAACATGGTCGCTGGGGAGCGCTTCACTCACCTTATAGGGATGGGGCATTCCGGAGGGCATGTAAGATTATTTTTCGGCGCGGCAGAGCCAACTTTGTGGAAGGAGGAGACCTACCATCTTAAAATCCCAGAGGACCTAAGCATGGTGCAACGAACGCGCCGCTGGATCGCGAATGGGCCGGGTAGTAAATGTGCCCCAGTGATCCTATCGCGGCAGCAATTTTTATGAGCAGGAGGAGCGAGCAGATTGTACATGTTGTAGATCTGCGGCAGCATGTTACAGAGCAAGAGGAGTGAGCAGAATTTACAGAGTTGCTCTATCTGCAGGGCAGCATGTGTTATAGAGCCGAGGAGGAAGCTTAGTAGATTGTACAGAGGGTCTATAGTAGGCAGCATGTTATAGAGCAGGAGGAGCGGAGCTGAGCAGAGGTGTACATAGTGTCCTATCTGCAGGACAGCATGTATAGGCAGGAGGAGACTGAGTGAGCAGATTGTACACAGTGTCCTATTCTTTTAGGGACCATGGGCCCTCTAAAAACTATTAGTTGCAAGTTATTCCTAAACCTTTTCCCATAATGCTACATACGAATCGTTTAGCGCTTCCCGCGTTGACTTGTTGCTACTCAACAAAAACCCTGACTAAGAGGTGGCTGCGCTGGAATTGACGCGGAGCGAATTACGCACCCCGACCTGAGTGATGTACCTGCCCACGCTTCTCGTACATCCCGGCCACTGTATTAGGACACCTGTCCAACGGCTCGGTTAACACTTAATTCTTATCAGCCAATCACATGGCGGCAACCAGTGCATTTAGGCCATGTAGACAGGTCAAGAAATCCCTGCAGTTTCTCCGGCATCAGTATGGGGAAGAAAGAAAGGTGATTGATGCTTTGAACTTGGCATGGTGTTGGTGGCCAGAAGGGCTGGTTGGAGTATTTCAGAAACGGCTGATCACTGGGATTTTCAGCACAACCATCCTAGGGTTACAGAGAATGGTCCGCAAAAGAAAAAAACAGCCAGTGAGCGGCAGTTCTGTGGGCGGAAATGCCTGTTGAAGCCAGAGGTTCAAGAGGAGAATGGGCAGGACTGGTTCGAGCTGATTAGAAAGGCAACAGTGACTCAAATCGCCACCCGTTACAACCAGGTAGGCAGGAAGAGCATCTCTGAACCGCACAGTTAAGTCCAACTTTGAGGGCAGATGGCGACAGCAGCAGAGACCACGCACCGTGGTGTCGCAATCCTTTAAGCTAAGAACAGGAAACTGAGGACTAAAAGGCAACAAGCTCATCGAAATTGGAAAGTAGAAGATTGGAAAAAAACGTTGCATGCGTACTGATGGCTCGATTCGCACTGCGACATGCGGATATGGTTAGGGTCAGATTTGGCGTCAAACAAACATGAAGCATGATCCACATGCCTTGTGCATCATAGGGTCAGGCTAGGGGTGGTGGTGCATGGATCCATCCTGCCTTGTTGTTCAGCGGCTCAGGCTGGTGGGGTGGGTGTCATGGATCCATCCATGCATGTAATCAGCGGCTCAGGCTGGTGGTGGGTGGTTGTCAGGGGTCCTTTGGGCCCACCTTGGTACAACGCCGCGCCTACCTGAGTATTGTTGCTGGGACCCTGGCCACCCTTTATGAGAACAAGACCCCTGTAACATCTGATGGCTAACGTTCAGCAGGATAATGCGCCATGTCATAAAGGCTGGAAGCATCTCAGACTGTTTTTTTTGAACAGACAATGAGGGGTCACTGGACACAAAATGGCCTCCACGTCACCAGATCTCAAGTAGAGATGAGCGAGCACTAAATGCCTCGGGTGCTCGTTAAGTCGAGCGAACATTTCAGAGGTGCGACGTTGCTCGTTTCGCAGTAACGGCCCCATTGAAATCAATGGGACCCGAGCATTTTCAGTTAAAATATAAAACTTAACGAGAGCACAGTGCAAATACACAGTGACAGGAACAGATTGCAGATGTTCCGGGAAACATCTGCAATCTGTGCCGGAGACACGCGTGCAGAACGGTGTTCTCCGCAATAGTATTTGAAGAACAATATGTGTAGAGAACAAACTTGCAGTGTGCCAAATCTGTAATGTGTTCTCACCCTATTGTTCTTCAACTACATTGCGGAGAAACACCGTTCTGCACGCGGTCTCCGGAAAGATTGCAGAGTGTTCCGAACATCTGCCAATCTGGTCTGCATCGTGTTCTTTCCACTGTTTTCTTCAATTAAAGCAATTAAATAAATGTGTAATTGTATCTTTTTACTGTATTCTTCACTTTTTTTTGTTTTTTAATTAAATGCTCGTTATCGGCCAGGGCAATCTCTCGTCCGAGCAAAGAGCGGTCCGAGTATGCTAATACTCCCGACCCGAGCATCAAGCGCGGACGAGTATACTCGCTTTCATCACTATCGGTCAATCCAATAGGAGGATATTCGGATGTGGTTGAACGGAGAGATTCGACTCATGGGTGCAGCCGAAAACTGCGCAATGCTGTGATGCCATCATGTCAATATGGAGCAAAATCTTGAGGAGCTTCCAGCACCTGGTTTTATCTATCACGAAGAATTGAGGAGTTAGTTCTGCAAGACAAAAGGGGGGGTCAACCCTTACTAGCATGGTGGACCTAATAACGTGGACGGTGAGGGTATGTGTTAAATGAAGATTTCAAATACGTTTGAAGACAAAATTTTTAAACGAATGGAGCGTTTTGGTGCTGGATCTCTGCTGTTTTGCTATAACAGATCAGATACAGCGGTGTGATTGTTTATTAGCTTATCCCGTATCTGGCCGAGCTTTGTAAGTTATTTGTCTATTATTGGAAAGTTTCAGTAATTGAGAAACAACAATGTGACAATGACATCTTATTAATATAAAATATCCCAGATCCAGACAAGAATAACACCTGCCAGAGGCAAATCTGGACCCGGTGCCGGATGTGTCACTTGTGTCTAACTTCTGTAGTCAGATACTTCCCAGGGGGAATATGACTAATGTAACGCAACGCTGGGAGGAAGGAATGAGGAAAACACAGAAGTGTGAAAACAGCAATGTACAAGGAGAAAATGCAGAAATATAAAGCCATGAAGAGATTTAGTGGAATAATCTTAAATAAACAACATCAGAGTAAAGTTTTCTCTGTGCCCACAAAAAATGCCACTGGCTCATATGGGGCAAGTGCATGGTTTATAAGGGCAGGAAGAACAGACACAATCCAGGGAAAGGGCGTGAGTGTGGGGTAGAACGAGAATAAACAGCAAAGCTAAAAAGATGAATAAAAAATAAAAAGAGAAGATGTAAATAGAGAGAAATGAAAATTAAATCAAATAACAAGAAAAATAAATATTAAGAGAAATCAAAATCTAAAAATATAACATTGAAAAAATAAAATAATATATAACGATAAATAAAATAATAAATAAATATAATAGAAAATCAAATATGGGAATCTCCCATCAGAATCCATCCGGAAACCAAGGACATTACTCATAGATCCAGGCAGCGGGCCTGTGGGAGCTTCTAATCTGTTATCTATGGCTTTTCCTTCTATGATCAACTTTAAAAAAGGGATATATGTCCGGAATTGTCACCCCAAAAGAGCAGGCGGAGCAGGAGCCTTGCCCCGCCCAAGTGTGTGAGGAACAGAAGGCAGAGGGACGAGGGGCAGTGTGAGGGAGGGGAGCAGGGGGGATGGGGGTTTGTTGTTTTGTAACAAGGTAACAGCATGAGCCACCATTTTAAAAGTTGATTTTAGGAGAAAGGAGGCCACATGGATAAAATATAATGAAGATGCCACAGTCCCCGGTGCCTGGATTCGATGAGTATGTCCATGTTATTAGGATGGAGTTTAATACAGGACTTGCACAACAAAGAAGGGAGAGCCAAACGGGTGCGCTTGTAACGGAAAAACAAACACTAATCTCCAAACTGATGGACTTCAAACTATTTATTGCTATAACCTAAAAGTCCAGTGGTTACGCGGTTGGGGAGGACCCCTTGTCCAGAACAATACTGGTAAAATGATAATCATAAAAAAATAGTAATAGTAATAAATAGTAAAATATAAGTAAATATTACTAGTAAATTACAATTAAGTGATATATATTGAAATCACAGCAGGTAAAAAACAAAGGAAACAAGTACACACTTAAATGTATAGATCTGGATAACAGACAATGAATAATTAAATAAATAATAAAATAGATAGATAAATAAATGATATAGCTGGTTGTTGAGGCTCAGAAGTAGGGGTAGCAAGGATAAGGAGAAATAAGAATAGGAGAGAATATTGGGGACATGATTGATTGGGAAAACATGATTGTATAGTTAAAAGTTCAGATATGGAGACATAAATGCAGGCTTGAATGGTATTTGAAAATGGTGATGGAGACATAAGATATAAAAATGAGATATTAAAAAAGATGGAAGTAATTGGTGGGAAAGACTAATTGAACTGATTGAATAATCAAATGATCGAATCTAGTAAGTGAGCGCCGGTTCAACCTGGTAATGGAAAAAGTAGAAGCAGAACACATTGTAGGTAGTAATAAGTATGTCTGAGATACTACGTGGTGAGTGGTACCTGATGGGGAGATAAGCGTGAATGAAAAGCGCGAGGAGGATCCCTTGGTTCTATATATACACGCAGGGACTCCGGCGTTTATGCGTCTGGCACGGGGATTTGGCGCATGGCACAATGCGCCACTGTTGCGATGGGTCTGAGCGCGTCAGGAGCGGACCTGAATCGCGCTTTATAGATGAGGAAGATATGTAGTGGATGAAAATCGGAGAGTAGTGTAGTACAGATGGGGGAGAGAGAAATGCAAGATGAATTGAAAAAATAATGCATTTGAAACAAAAAAACTTCAGATAATGGTAGTCTGGACATTATAATACAGGAACAGGTTATAAGAATGTAAAATACAGTTACTTGGGTGGATAAGATAACGTTACTAGCTGATTGTGCATCGGAAACATATGTAATAGCTAGAAAGCATAGAGGCATAAAAAAAAATTTATATATATATATATATATATATAAAATAATAAATAATTAATACAATAAAATAAAATAAATAATGTATTGATGATTGTATATAATTGAATAAATAATTAAAGAAAAACTAGCAATAATAATTTAGCCATAGTAAGCTGAAGTGGAATACAATACACATGGGTACAGTAATAAGAACGCAAGATCAAAAGGAATGCATGTCTAAAATTCATAAATATATAAATCGTATAATTAACATGCTGATGAATGAAAGGAATAAATAGTAATATATCCATATTACAATATAGGGTTGTGTATATATATAAAAACATTTGTTACAATATATATAAACCACCTACCGTGTGGTCTAAGCGGGACTGATGTAGGGTGATAAGATAATAAAGCTGAGTGTAATTGGCAGATGGGGGGAGGGGGGGTGAGTGGTGGAAAAATGCCGCACTAAAAAATGTTTTCGGAGGGTTTCATTAGACCGGATGGCAATAAGACACTGTAGTTTGATACCAATAAGTCTCGTTTTTTAGTGGTTAAAACGTTGGGGGCGTGTAAGGTATGATGTGTTCACTGGGTGTTAGGCTGGAATTTCTCTGTAGTTTTGTTTATGGTGGAGGCAGCATGTCGGGATTGCTATGAAGAAGAAAACCATTGTTGCTGTTGCTGACGGTGTTTATTCATGATGCTCGCAAGGTTGGATGGTGCGGCCCTAAATATATTGCAATTTGCGGTACATTCGATCAGATAATATATAAAGCTGGACTGCATTGAGGAAACTTTTAACTCGAACTTTTTCCAGTGGTGGTGGATTGGAAGGAGGACCTTTTGTGGCAAATGGTTTCACAGCATTTACAGAGGTTATGCCCACATTTGTAGCTACCTAGAACCTTCGGAAAAAATTTTCGGAACCTTCATCCTATCATTTAAACAAGTCAAACCTGTCCTATCATTTTTTCCGAAGGTTCTAGGTAGCTACAAATGTGGGCATAACCTCTGTAAATGCTGTGTGGAACCATTGCACAAAAGGTCCTCCTTCCAAGCCAAAACCACCACTGGAGAAAAGTTCGCAGATTAAAAGTTTCATCAATTGCAGTTCCCGCTTTAACTTTACTGATCGATGTACATGCAAATGCAATATATTAGGCCAGCCACCATCCAACCGTTGAGAGAACGCATGAATAAACACCGCCAGCAACATCAACAATGGTTTTCTTCTTAATAGCATATTCCGACTGCTGCGGTCCCTCCACCATTAAACCAAAACTACAGAGAATTCAGCATAAACACCCATTGAACACATCATACCTTCCACCCACCAAACCACGTTTTAACCATCGTAAAAAAAAAACGGAGAAAGAAATGTATTGGATATACAAACTTACACGTTGTCTTATGCCAATAGGTCTTAATTGAAACCCTCGAAGAAAACATTTTTTAGTGCGCATTTTACACCATAAACACCCCTCCCAACATATGCCAAACATAAGCTTTATTATAATTATCACATACATCTAGGTCCCGCTTAGAGCCCAAGCGGTTAGGTGGTTATATATATGTGTACAAAATGATTTATATATATACACAACCCATATATATGTATATATAATATTTACCTTTCATTCATCAGCAAATGGTAAGTAACGATTTATTTTATATTATGAATGTAGACATTGCAATTCCTTTGGATCTGCGTTCTATTACGTGTAACCATGTGTATGATATTCACTTCAGCTTACTAGGCTAAAATTTATATTGCGAGTTTTCTTTAATTATTATTCAATTCATACAATCATCAAACATTATTTTATTTTATTTATTGTATTAAGTATTTATTAGTTTATATTATATATTAGAGATATATTTTTTTTTTTAATGCCTCTATGCTTTCTATGGCCATTCATATGTTTCGATGGCACAATCAGCTAAACGTTCCTTATCCAACCAATTAAAATGTATTTACATTCTTAAAACCTGTTCATTATGAAATGTCCAGAACTTACCATTATCTGAGTTTTTTGTTTCAAATGCATATTTTTCAATTTATCTGGCATTTCTTCTCTCCCACATCTTGTAATCCCACACCATCTCCGATTTTCAATCCCACTACATATCTTCCCCGATCTATACAGAGCGATTTATTCAGGTCCACACCTGACGCGCTCAGAACATCGACAACATTGTGCGCTTGTGCGCATGCCCGCCAAATCCCCAGCCCCAGGACGCATAAACGCCGAAAGCAGTCCCGCGGTATATATAGAAACCAAGGGATACTCCGCGCGCTTGTCATTCCGCTATCTCCCCCATCACGGTACTCAGCGTCCAAACTAAGTATCTCAGACTACCTTAATTACTACCATACACCTGGTTCTGCTTTTCTACTTTTTCCCTATCAAGGTTACCGCGATCATTAACTAAGAATTCGATCATTTGATTATGCAATTACAGTAATTAGTCTTTTTCCCACGGCCAATACTTACATTCATTTTTATATTCTCATTTTTAGATATTATTATCTCATCACCCAATTTCAAAATACCATTCAGACTGCATTTATGTCTCCATATCTTTAACTTTTAACATCCCATCATTGTTTCACAAATACAATCATGGCTCACAATATTCTCTCCTATTTCTAGTTCTCCTTATCCTTGCTACCCCTACTTCTGATCCAAACCCAACCAGCTATACATTATTTATCTATCTATTTATTATTTATTTAAGTATTCATTGTCTGTTATCCTCATATCTATTACATTTAAGTGTGTACTTGTTCCTTTGTTTTTACCTGCTGATGAGTTCATAGATATAAAACGGAATTGTAATTTTACTATTAATATTACTTATTATTTACATTTATTACTAGTATATTTTTGATTTTATTATCATTTTTTTACCAGTATTGGTATTGACGAAGGGGTATCCCCGAACGCGTAACCACTGGACCTTTTATGTTGTATATTCAATAAATAGTGTGAATTCCATCAAGTTTGGAGATTTTATCTAATCTAGTTTTGTTTCCGGTTACAAAGCACCCTTTGGCTATCCCTTCTTTTGTGCATTCCTGATTAATTTCTTTACGGGGCCTTTGGGTTACCGGTCTTGGGAAGAGAGTAGGCGTTGCTGACAGAACCTCGGTTTACAATAAGGACCTCCCTTACCACCGATTGAGATCATTTAATACCGTTACTAACAAAGTGGTCCTAAGGTGAGCACACCACTATGCTCCCTCAATCGATAATGACCTATCCGTACGTAAGTAAGCGAGGCGCCGTCCTCTTGTTGTTGTTTGTTCCTCTCTTTAGGATGGATTTGACATAGATTTCCCATATTTGATGGTCATTATAGTGATTTATATTTATTTATAGTTATATAATTATATTTTTATTTTATTATCTAGTAATGTCCCCTGGTTTATCAGAATGGATTGTGGTGGGACATTTCCGTAAATAAGCCCATATTCCTATGATAAAAATGGAGAAAATTGTAAACTGCAACCCTTCTTAATGGCTATTCCGTGGGAAAAAACCTACAGGTCCCCCTTTTGTCAATAATATACTTATTATCAACAAAACAAGAAAATTCAGCGCAGCGGGAAATGGGACCCCATTCTATGTTTAGAATAATATTATACCCAACAATATGCTAATGACCGAGACCTAGACTCCCTGACGTGTCCAAATTTGAGTGTAAATAACTGTGTTTAGGCATCAGGCCAAGATGTTGCAGCGCTAGGAGATGTTCCCTTAGGGAAAGTTCTGGAAACATTGGAACATTGGTGCTGAATATTATGCATTCAGTAAACATTTGATAATTTGGGGCAACATTTACTTACACGGTCCATTCGCGAGTCCAGACGACGCGTTGTCCGACGAGGATTGGTGTCTCCCAGGGATGCACAGGTTGTAGGCCTGAGACTGCGACCAGGTGTCGCTGCTGCACCGAGGTCCGCCGGAGTGCACTTCTTCATCCCGATGCATCGTGAGTGCTGTCTTGCAACACAAATCGTTTTCTTTTAAAATTCCACGGTTTTTTCCGGAATCCGTGGTTGTTCGACGGACCACGACCCCCCCCCGATGTCTGTCGCGTGTGGGTGAAAGGCAGGCAAATCCCGGGGCAATTTGGCAAAACGGACCTATTCGGGAAAGGAAAACACAGACGAAAGTGCGGGCTTCGGCCCTTAGTAAATGAGCCCTTTGTCTCTATTGCTATTATATTGTTATTTGTATAAGGGCGCCACTTCTTCTTATTAGTTGACCTCCTGCTCTCCACTTCTTCAGGGACAGATTGCTAGGACCTGAGGTTCTGTTCCCCCTCGGATCCACGTTGGAGCAGAACTTCTTCCTTACCTCAATTATGTCTCTCTATGCGGACTTTCATTATTCTCCTGGCTCTTGGAAAGAATGAAGATAAAATATAGAAGCTTTATTGTCTTCTTTATTTCATTATCGGTGCTTGTAAAACACATGTGCGCAGTTTACTGCATGGGAACTGACGCGCCCATACATAGCTTAATTATTCACATTCAGTCAATATCCCAGCACCAAGATGGTTAGAAGATGTTATCAGGATAGTCCATATTAAAAGCCACAAGTTGTGGCATATTAAATCAAGTGAAGAGAAAGCTTCTAGATATCCTCCGCGAGCTCCGTATAGCCTGATAGCCATAGTGACCGAGCGGTCCCTTGGATCGCGCTTACCTCTTATTAACCAAATTACTTCACTCATTCAGGGATCCATAGATCAATAGTACAAGCGAAAAATAAGAAATGCGGTGGTGTAAGGGAAAGACACAGACTGTGAAGCCTCAGTGATAACCCCAGCTCGCCCTCCTACTTAGCAGAAACCACCATAAATGGGGGCCAGTGAGGGGCGAGATCCTTGCTTATTAATTCGAAGGAGGACAATAGAGGAAAGATTAGAAAATACCCAAATTAAGAGTCAAACCAAGAGGACAACGAGATACAAAATCAACAGGAAGCGACAGAAGACGAGCCAAAGAGTTCAAAGAGGAGGTACGAGGTATCAGCAGGACAGAATTAGCACAAAGCACGGTCAGTGTGAACGTAACAAGCAATAAGGATACGTTTCCAAGGAACAGGGGGGTACATTTAGATTGATTGATGAACCCTATACCCCTTAATGGGGAAATTGAAGGAGGAGGATAACAATTTTGATGTCTTTTTTTAGATGTTTTAAGTTCCATGTTCACCCATTAGAGATGAGGAAATCACTTTGATGAAAGCTTTGTCAACTCAATTAAGGACCAAATCCCATTTAGTCTGAAACTGACGTTGTTTAATTGTACTGGAAAATTGGACTGTCTCGCACCCTGTAGGCGTCTAAAAAACCACAAAGACTCTTTTATAAAAGGGTTCTATTGGTTCTCGATTAATGTTTTTGCAAATTATAAAGTTTTCACTATAAAGATAACTATAAGGAGTGAACCTAAACTTTCAGTTCAGGTCCCAGTTTGGAAATCAGGTTGAGGTTTGGATCCTCCCATGCCAAGTAAAAAATAACCTAGACAACCTTCTCCTCAATGTGGTGAATCCAAATTATTAATGGTTGAGCAGACCTGAGCCGCCACGGTTTGGGTATTGCGACTTGTGGGTTTCAATGTTCTGAACCCACAATTGGGCTTAGCCAGAATGTCTGGGATTTGGTTTTTGACATTTGGGTTCACCTCAGCTTTGACGTTGGAATCTGATCGAATCGATCTGTCATCACAAGTTGGACACCTGCACGCGCGTGATGGCGTACATGTATGGGGTAAAGGAAATTCTAATCAAGTATGGATTTAACCGAGGGACCTGACTGGGGGATCTTCTTATATTGTTCATGGTCTCCTACTTTTAAAAATTAACTAATATACTAAGGAGTGGAAGGGTTGGCTGGGCGGTGTACCAGAATGGCAGACGGCGATAGGACTTGTAACATCCGCTGGACGGGAAAATGTTTACAAAATCTGTACCTGAATGCCTTCTATATGTAGGAGATGCATGGCCCATTAATACTGAAATTTCCATAGGGGGAACTATCCCACTCCTGCAGCCTCTCCCCTTTCTCTGCGGATAACTGCCAGTAGGACGAGGTTATGTTACTCCGGGGTACCCAGCGTACCGGGACCCAGGCCAAGTGCTAGGACGCGCTCCACCAGCCAATCAGGTACCACAGAAGGAAGCAGCTGCCTCCCAGGCCCATTACGGCAGGGCCCCGGGGGGGGGGGGGGGGGGTGGCAGAATGTATTTGCATCAAACTGCATATAAGGGAGCTATGGCTGTACAAGATCTGAATTAATCTCCTCCTGGGTACAATTAAAAATCTGAAATGAACGGCCTCTTCCAGACTTCCCATCAGGCAGCAGAACACGGAGGCAGGGAAAATGGAGCATGCCTGAGTAAATTGTGGATTGACAGTCTCCATATCCTTCTCATAATCATTAAGTGCAATAACCAGTAAGCAGCACTGGGAATGTGATACAATTATGGCGCGTGACTCTATAAACCCAATATCAACTGGCAGAAACTTTCATTTTAGAAACGAAAAGACGAGGATCATAAAAAAACCATAAAGGAATTCCCTTATATAGGAGTTTTAGCACCGTGAAGGACCCTACGTTACATGTCCATGTATTACATAGAGAGAAAATGGAACATGGGACCATGTGTAATGTTGCCTTTCTCCTGTGGTGGCGCTGTGGGAGAATTAGACTCACAGTGCTTGTCTTTCACCATTTGACCACTCAGTGATGGGTCAAGTTGGATAATATGGGATTATTATGAAAATGATACTGTGATTCCTAAGGGTTGGTAGCCACTAGAGATCTTGCGACCAGTTGGATCCCAAAGGATGGAGCAGCAGGCATGACGCATGCGTACTTTTAACTTGGTGGAGAGAGAGAACAGAAAAGTGGGTTGGGTCATGTGCGAATGGTCTGCTCTTTTGGGGGGTACACGGGAATGGGTCCCCCGCAAGGTATCCCCAGCGAGTTGAATCTAAACCTATGTGCCGAGGTGATGTATGGCAAGGGTGTGGAGAGACAATATTTTAGTGGTCAGTTCCTGCTTTAGAGAAAGTGCTGCACGTATGGATGCTGACCCCCCATCTTGTGCAGGTGAGTCCTGCATGGGGCAAAAGGCCTCAACTCACCTCATGGATGGTGCTCCCTGGTTATCCACGATTCACAGCACAGCACAGGCGAGGTTAGTAGGATAAGATATATGTATATATATTAATTTTTTTTTTTTTAAAGGGGAGGGAAGATGAAACCGTTGTGCCACAAGCTGTGCCACAGATATGTCCGGATATGGGTAATTTTGTGCTGCCATTAGGTGGATTCTGTGTAAATTACAACAAACCCTAACGCGATCTCTGTAACGTAGGAACAACCCTGACGTGAACTGTGGGCCGCGGGACCCTTAGTAAAAAGCCCAATATATGAATAACCAAGCCTCTGCCCTTGTAAAGTTTGAGTGCAATTATAAAGTGAAGTTTTAGTCCTGACGATAAGGCTCCTTTCGTACCAGGACAGTTTGTAAATAAAGTGTATATCTGCCTGGGATCATTTAAAAAGGGCAAGTCAGGATGTAATTAAGAAATGTTTCATTGCTGCAAAGAGGATGGAGGCTTCTTGGAGTATTTAAAGCCTCAGCAAGTGCTCCGGCCTGTGCCATTTATCCCGATTAGTGAGTTTGACAGTGAGCACAGCTTCAGCTATAGTGGATTTCTCATATACAGCACAATTGCAAATCTTCATTGGGAAGAAAGCTAAAAGAAAGAAGTATGTGCCGGAACTCTGTATTGCAGTTATACCTTGAGGAACTAATTGGACACAAAGGGGGCTCTTTACTAAGGGTCAGCGGGGACAGTGATCCGTAGGGTTCTACAAATATTTCCATGTAGGTGCCCGAATTGCCCAAGGTTTTTGGTGCACACGATCCCATGGGCGGCATCTTGACGCCGTATGCATGCGACAAAACGGGGGGCGTGGCGTCGGACACAACTGACAAATTAGGACAAACCACAGTAATTAAAAAAAAATTGTGTCGCCAAGATCAGCACTTCACGTGCACCAGGAAAGGAAGAAAAAAGAAAAAAGCAGGCAGGTAAACTCGGTGGACCTCAGCTCAGAAGCGACAGATGCAGGAACTCGGACGCACAAGCTTAGTGAATCCCGGGAAGACCCGAATCTCGTCGGACAATGCACCCGGGATTCGCCGACCTGGAACGGGTTAAGTAAATTCCACATTAAACTTGAAAAGTACTAAAACACACCCATTAGAGCACATTTACTAAGGGTCCGGATCAGTTTTTCGCCGGGTTTCCAAATTTTTTCCAGTTTTGCGCCAAATTTGCCCAGGTTTTGGTGCACACGATCATAGTTGTGGCCCGCACGGGCGCCGGATTGAATGCACACAAAATCGGTGCAGTGGCCATAAGTACATTCCGACTGATTCGGGACAAACTGCGGAATAAACACCAAATTGTGTATAGCAAAAGCTCAGCAACTCACATGCACCGGAAGAAGAAGGTGAACTCCTGTGGACCTGAGCGGGGAAGCAACACATGCAGGGAAATGGGACAGGGATCTGTATATCTGGTGTGGGCCAAGTGACTTGGACGCAAGGGGAATGTGTGCCAAATATAAAAATGTGCTCTAGAACTTCCCAGGCAATTACAGGCCTGTAAGCTTAACCTTTTTTCCCCAAATTGTGGGGAAAAATGGAAGAAGGTTTAGTAAAAGACTAGTATACTGAGTATGTGACTCCACATGGTAAATAAGTGACAGCCAGCGAGGGAGGGGGTACTACGAATAGAAGTTGTCAAACTAACCGCACTGATTTATGAGAGTGAGCAGATGCCTGGATGGAGGAGCCGATGTGGATATGTGTCCTCATAGGGACCACCTGATTGGTACAATAATAATAGTGGTTTGGCAGGAAATCATTTGCAATGGATTGAAAACTTGCTGAAGGATCAGAGAGTTGTGGTCACATGATTCCTACTCGCGAATGGTCCACAGTAGAGATGGGCAAATACTATCTAACGAATCGGAATTCATTTAGGAATATTTCACAAAATTCTTTTAGGAAAACTCATTCGGCACAAATCTGAAGTTTACGGTGATTTGTGGATACAGAAACAGACGGAATGCAAGTATCCCATATGCTGCCATCGATGTTCGGATCAACTCCGTTTTTTGTGGCTTTAGCAATACTGATGATATTGACTGATTGAAAGAGGACAAAAAAAAAAAACTGACGTCCGTGTCAAATGAAGGTTAAGGTACAAAATGATCAGTGATGTTAATGCAGAATTACTCCGACACTCCTCTGCACTCTTTTGGGTTCCCCCGTTTACAACCAGCTTGTTCGTTTATACAGGTATCCGCGTGTTTATTAAACAGAACAGGTTCGGCATAATATATGGACTCATCTGATGTCAGTGTAAAAAAGAGTGAACTCTGTGATGTTATAGTGGGATCTTGGCCCTCAGACTTCAGTCCTTCAGAGCTGGCACAGACGTCGTTACCTTGTAAGGCTGCGCTTCCCGCTCGCTATTTGGTGAGTTGGCTCTTAAGTGCACATGGAAGTGAAGAGAGAGTGAAGCGTTCTAAGTGGCGCGGCTGTCTGTGCATGTAATTACGAAAACCGATTGTTTGAAGACCAAACCACGTTCCTATGCATATTTACCATGGCACCACCATTCTAAACACCCACAGGCCTCTGCAGCCAGGAATACATGGTTTTAATGTGCTTTATCATGATTCGATTTGGGTCAAATCAAATTTTGTCAGGAAGTCGGCAACTTCGGAAAAGAAAATTGGATTTTTGAAAATGTCGTCCATATATAGTCACCAGTTGTAAGTGCTGGACCACAGGGTCTGTGCTTGAGCCCACTATTATTAATATATTTATTAATGGTTATAGAGGTAGGAATTATAGCAACGGAGCACTGAGCGTTGTAGTGCCAATACAGTCTATGGAGGATGAGGGGGGTCAATACAAAAAAATGGTGTGCTGATGAAAAATTGTTACAGATTGAATCAAATCACAAAAGAAGAGGGCGGCACTGTCTCCGTCTGGAGAAAAAAGGTTTAATCACCAGAGGCGACAGGGCTTTTTAACTTAAGAACTTTCAAATCTGTGAATAGCCGGCCTCTGGCGCTGGTCACGGCAGGGACGCTAGAGGAGAGCTCAAGGCGATGGTCACAGCAGGGACAGCACTTGAGCTCAGGCGCTGGTCTCAGAGGGACAGCAGAGAGCTCAGGTGCTGGTCACAGCAGGGACAAGCAGAAGCGGCTCAGAGCAGAGCTTAAGCAGGGACAGCAGAGAGTCAGGCGCCGGTAACCGCAGGGACAGCAGAGAGCCCTCAAGGCGCTGGTCAAAGCAGGCGACAGACATGGAGCTCAGGCGATGGCACATCCGGGACAGCAGAGAGCTAAGGTGCTGGTCACAGACAGGGACAGCAGAGAGCTCGGGCCGCTGTCACCAGCAGGGACAGCAGAGGAGGCTCAGGCAATGGTCACAGCAGGCCGACAGCAGAGAGCTCAGGGCGTGGTCACAGCAGGGACGCAGAGAGCTAGGCGCCTGGTCACAGCAGGGACAGCAGAGAGCTCAGGCGGCTGGTCACAGCAGGGACAGCAGAGAGCCCTCAGGCATAGTCACAGCAGGGACAGCAGAGAGCTAGGCGCTCGTCACAGAAGGGACAGCAGAGGGATCAGGCACTGGTCACAGCAGGGACAGCAGAGATCATCCACGCGTTGGTAGAGTAGGGACAGCAGAGAGACTCAGGCCGTGGTCACAGCAGGGAAAGCCGTAGGAGAGATCAGGCGGCATGGTAACAGCAGGGACAGCAGAGAGCTCCGACGCTGGTAACAGCGAGGGACAGCGGAGGAGTCAGGGGATGGTCACAGAAGGAGCCAGCAGGAGCGCAGGGGCGGTCACGCAGGGGACAGCAGAGAGCTCAGGCGCAGAGACAAGCCACAGGGACAGCAGAGAGCTCAGGCACTGGTCACAGCAGGGACAGCAGAGAGTCAGGCGCTGAGTCCAAAGCAGGGCCAGCAGAAGAGCTCAGGTGCTGTCACAGTAGGGACAGACAAGAGAGCTTCAGGCGCTCGGTCACAGCAGGGGACAGAGAGAGCTAAGGCACTGGTCACAGCAGGGGCAGCAAGACTCACGCGGTGGTCGAGTAGGAAGTAGGGGACAGCAGAGAGATCAGGGCGGGTCAACAGCAGGGACAGAGAGGCTCAGGGCGCCGGTAACAGCAGGGACAGCAGACGAGCTCAGACGCTGGTCACGCAGGACAGCAGGAGAGCTCAGGGCTGTCACAGCAGGGACAGAGAGAGCCTCAGGGGCTGGTCACAGACGGGACAGCAGCCGAGCTCCGGGAAGGAGCACAGCAGGGACAGCAGAGGCGTCCAGGCACGGGTCAAAGCAGGGACAGCGAGAGGAGCTCAGGCGCCGCGGCCAGCAGGGACACAGAAGAGCTCAGGTGCTGAGTCACAAGTAGGGACAGAATAGAGCTAGGCGCTGGGTTCAAGCAGGGAAAGCAGAGAGCTCAGGCGATGGTCACAGCAGGGGAGAACAGCAGAGAGCCTCAGGTGCTGGTCACAAATAGCTGACAGCAGAGAGTCAGGCGCTGGTAACAGCAGGGACAGCAGAGAGCTCAGGCGCTCTGGTTACAGAGGGGCAGAGAGAAGAGCTCAGGCGCTGGTCACGCAGGGACAGCAGAGAGCTCAGGCGCTGGTCACAGCAGGACGCAGAGAGCTCAGGCGCTGGTCACACAGCAGGGACAGCAGAGAGGGAGCCAGGGGCTGTGTCACAGCAGGGACAGCAGGGAGATCAGGCGGCGGTCACAGCCAGGACAGCAGAGAGCTCAGGCGACGGGTCACAGAGGGACAGCTAGAGAGCTCAGGCGATGAGGACAGCAGGGGGCAGCAGAGAGCTCAGGCGAGGTTACAGCTAGGGACAGAAGAGAGCTCAGGCGCCGGTTCACAGCCAGGGGAAAGCAGAGAGCTCGGCGCTGGTCACAGAGGGACAGCAGAAGAGATAAGGGCGCTGGTCACAGCACCAGAGCGAGGGACAGCAGATAGGAGAGCTCAGGCGCGGTTCACAGCCAGGACGCAGAGAGCTCAAGGCGCGGCTCACAGCAAAGGGACAGCAGAGAGCTCAGGCGCTGGTCACAGCAGGGACAGCAGAGAGAGAGCTTCAGCACGGTTCAGAAGGGGACAGAAGAGAGCTCAGGCGCAGGTCACAGCAGGGACAGAAAGACAGAGAGCTCAGGCGCTGGTCACAGCAGGGACAGCAGAGAGCTCAGGGCGCTGGTCACAGCAGGGACAGCAGAGAGCTCAGGCGCCGCTCACAGCGGGGACAGCAGAAGAGCTCAGGCGCTGGTCACAGCAGGGAAGCAGACGAGGCTCAGGCGCCTCGATCACAGAGGGACAGCAGAGAGCTCAGGCGCTGGTCACCCAGGGCCAGACAGCAGAAGCTCAGCGCTGGTCACAGCAGGGGAAGCAGGGGAGCTCAGCGCTGGTCACAGCAGGGCCAGCAGAGAGCTAGGCGTGTCTCAGCAGGGCAAGCAGAAGAGAAAGGCGCTGGTCACAGGCGGGACAGCAGAGCGCTCAGGCGTGGTCACAGCAGACGCCAGAGAGCTCAGGCGCTAGTAACAGCAGGGACAGCAGATGAGCTCAGGCGCCGCGAGTCACAGGCAGGGACAGCAGAGCGAGTCAGGCGCAGAGACAGCACCGGGCAGCAGATAGTCATGCGCTGGTCCACAGCAGGACGCAGAGAGCTCAGGCGCTGTCACAGCAGGGACAGCAGAGAGCTCGGCACCGGTCACAGCAGGGACAGCAGAGAGCTCAGCGCCGGTCACACAGGGACAGCAGAGAGCTAAGGCGCAGAGCCAAGCAGGGACAGCAGAGAGCTTCAAGAAGGGTCTAGATCCCTATTTACAACCTAAAATAACATTGATGATTATGTTATATAGATTGTTCCCTAATCCCTTCCTCATACAAACCTTCCCTTTCCTTGGTTGAACTTGAGGGACAAGTGACTTTTTTCACTCTATAAAAACTATGATTTACTATGAAAAAAAAACCTTGCATATTTCTGTACAGCTGCTGGAGGAATTAAGAAATTCATCTTAAAACCCAACTTAAAAGCTTTTTCTTGTTTGTTCCTAAAAGCATAATAATTTTTCAGAGCGACAGCTACTTATGCGGAGATGCTGCGGCTCGGGTGGTGACATCCTGGAGATGACATTGTTTACTTGTTGAGCCGCGATGGGGAGTTTATGGGAAAGGTGTCATGTGCTGTGTCCGTCATTACGGCTTTCCCGCACAAGATCTAATTAGTGCAGAAGGGACAGGGCCTCCGCGTCTCTATGTAATTATTCTCCAGGGGTAACCCCCGGGGAGGCTCATTATCTCAAGGGGGCACGGCCGGCCATTGCTCTCTCTCTCTGACTCCGACCCTTCTGTCCCGAGAGTCGAGAGTTATTTGCCTGTAAAAGGGACTTTCGTAACTTAATGTTATGTCACTGGACAACTCACAAGGAAATAGTCATTGCTTTACTTACCTTTAACTTTAGATGTTCAACTTTGTAAAATTGATTGACTGGATTGAGCCCGGAACACATAGTGGGGGTACAATAGATATTACTTGGTTGTCGGCACAGTGTAAAGGAAACTACACATCCAGCGGTGATGATGTTTAATTGGAGGTTTGATGGAAGTCCCTAGACTTAAAAGACATTACTTGTGGGGTCATGCCTCTGGTTTATGCGCTGCAGATACTGAGCGAAGGGTTGATTGCTGGCGCTGCATATCGGGATGGTAAGAGGGGGGATATTCATAGCGGGAAGAGATGTTTATCGTGAATGAAATATTGTTCCGATATATAAAGTTGTGGATGCTCTCGTCTAGATGACTCCTTGGCCAACAGGAAGTCATTGTGTCCCGCAGTCAGCTTAGAGCAGAGACACCAAAGGGGAAAGGTCTAAGGGGAGTCCTCCAACTTCAACCTAACAAGCAGGTAGAGACTTTCTCAAATGAAGTCCCCATTCAAAAGAGTAGGTATTGAGACTGAAGCAAACCCAGATCCCAAATAGGAGTAAAAATGTGCCATTTTAGAAAACAGAGGGGGACGTTGTATTTAGTTTTATATTTAGTTGTGGTTATGACTCCGAAATTTGTTGGGTCTTTTGATCTGCCTTTGTATGTTCATGCCCTTTTCTTTGTGAAATTGATTAGTTTTCTTGTACTGGAAAGGGCAAACTTTGGTGCTTTTGGAAACTTGGGGCCCCCCCCCAAACATTTACTAAGGCGTCCGTCGGATGTGCATTTCCGTCGGGTTTCTCCCGAATAGTTGCCCTGAGCTGCACAGGGGTTTTAGCGCATTGTGGTGCATCGGGACCGGCCGGTTTTCAGCGGACGAAAAACTGGGGGGGCGTGGCCGTGGACAGGTCCGACATGATTCGACAATGCGGAATTTAACTTTTTAAATTGTGTCGCAAAGATCCGGCATTACTGCACCGGGAAGAATAAGGTGAACTCTGGCGGACATATAGGAAATTGGACGCACCACGCTATTTAGTGACTCGCCGCAGCCTCCGAATCATCGTGGACATTCCGGATGGCGGCGTAAAACGGAAGGGTAAGTAAATGTGGCCCATTATGTGAACCATGGGACTCAAGCCATGCGGTGTACTGTCCTTGCAGGCGAGAAGCATCAGCATTATTTGGACTTCCGCACTGCACACAAACCTTACTCTGCACCTGCCTGGACCAGGTAAAGATCTGCACCTGAAGAGTGGCAAAAAATCCGATTATAAGGGGCATTGCCCCCAAAGCCCCCTTGTGAAAGCACTTCACAGACGTTACATGTGCAGGAGACCTAGTAATGGGGAAAGTGGAAGCACGGCAGCAGCGTTCCTCCTGTGGGCGACGGTGTTGGTCTAAATAAGTTCCCTTCCTCTCATCCACCTCATTAGTCGCATTTTATTATCTAGGACCAGTGGCGGGAAACCTATGGCACTGGGGGCCAGATGATGGCACTCGGAGAGCCTCTCTGTGGGCTAACACGGTGGGCCCGGTTCCCAGCACAGAGTTGCCGAATGGCACCTTCCTGAAGCTCAGAACGTCCAAGTAGTGGACAAATTAACCCATCCTGTGAGTGCATGTCCGTTGAAGAGTGAAGAGGATGTGGGGACAAGGGTACGGATGGAGCTCAAGATTCTGGTAGCAATAAGTTTGTTACATGCCTAAATTCCGTGTTGGCACTTGGGAAACAGCTAATGGTGTGTGCGTCTCATTTTGGGGCAACTCGATCTCTAAAAGCTCGCCATCACTTGATCTAGACTGAATAAAAAATCTGGTAATTCCATAGACCACAGGGAAATAAGTGTACGGTTTCTATTCACTTGTGTCATCCTATGTACATTTCACAGGAAACGGTTATTTCGTACGATGATGAAGGCGCGCTAAACCCCAGTCAGCAGTCTATAATCTAGTATAACCAGTATGGAAAAGTAGATGAATACATCATTTTTTAAAAGGCAAAAATTCAGGATTCCCGTTCGATTTGTCAAATGAAGTCTGTTATTGTAATCCATAACATAGGCGGGCGAGCGCAAGGTGGAGCGGCCGGGCATGCCCGCGGATCAGGAAAGAAGTGTGTACAATGGACATAGTCCAAGGCCAAAGACGCGGAATTGAATCTTCTAACAGCAGACGCCAGCCACCACGTTTTGAAAGTGTTATTCCTTGTCACGTTCTATTAAATCCTCGCACCATGAAACATGCGAGGAGGCTGATTTTACGGCTTTCTCAAGTATAAAGTCAAAACGCTTAAAACAAAGGAGCAAAGGAAAATGAAGAAGAAGAAAATGGGATTCAGTGCAGCATATTATTTCTAGACGTTCCTGCGCTGTGTACACAGTTAGACTGGACTCAGCTCCGGATACGGGATGTATACTATGAGGGACATGTTGACACATCAGGGGGATTATAGGCTCTTAGAGTGTCCTGTAAGAAGTTGTGGTTGTAAGCAATACAGACACAATCCTTAGTCTATAGTTGGTAGTTTGCCGTTAAAGGGGGTGGCGCCCCACTGAGGGTAAGTATATGGACCGTAGTGGACAATCTTCAAAAGTTTGGTTCTATGGGACAACGGCTCGCTGCTCCTTTGCGAAAAAAAGAAAGGAAAAGAAAAAAAAAAAGGGAAACAGTTTGTTGAATAGTACAGAGAAAGTGCCCCCATGTAGCGGATTAGAAGAGAAGTGACTGGGAGCTGCAGACAGGACCAGAAGTGTACCCGTGATAGCAGGATGAGAAGAAGAAGTGAGAGTGGGAGCTGCAGGACAGGACAGAGAGAGTGTCCCATGTAGCAGGATAGAGAGAGAAGTGTGTAGGAGCTGCAGACGGACAGAGAAGGGCGCCCTGTTTGTAGCAGGATAGAAGAGAAGTGAGTGGGAGCTGCGACAGTACAGAGAAGTGTCCTGTGTAGCAGGATAGAAGAGGAAGTGTGTAGGAGCTGCAGACAGGACCGAGAAAGTGTCCCCGTGTAGCAGGATTAGAAGAGAAGTAGTGGTGTAGGAGCTGCAGACAGGACAAGAAGTGTCCCGTGTAGCAGGATAGAAAAGAGAGAAGGAGTGGAGCTGCAGACAGGGACAGAGAAGTGTCCATGTAGCAGGATAGAAGAGAAGTGTGTAGGAGCTGCAGACAGGACAGAGAAGTGACCCCCGTTGGTGTAGCGGATAGAAGAGAGTGTTGTAGGGACTGCCGGACGGACAGAGAAGTAAGTCCTGTGTAGCAGGTAAAGAGAAGGAGTGGGAGCTGCGACAGGAAGAGAAGTGTCCCAATGTAGAGGATAGAAGACGAAGTGGTGTAGGAGCTGAGACAGGACAGAGAAGTGTCACCCGTTGTTTTGTAGCAGGCGATAGAAGAGAAGTGAGTGGGAGCTGACAGACAGGAAGAGAAAGTTATTGTACATTTGTAGCAGGATAAGTAGAGAAGAAGTGTGTAGGAGCTGCAGACAGGACAGAGAAGTGTCCCCGTGTAGCAGGATAGAAGAGAAGTGAGTGGAAGCTGCAGACAGGACAAAGAAGTGTCCACCGTGTAGCAGGATAGAAGAGAAGTGAGTGGGAGAGAGACAGTACAGAGAAGTGTCGCTGTGTAGCAGCATAGAAGAGAAGTGAGTGGGAGAGAGACAGTACAGAGAAGTGTCGCTGTGTAGCAGCTTGACCACACTGGTGTCTGAGGAGGATACTGGGCAGAATTACAGGGGGCAGCAGGAGACCAGCACTGTGGGATCCCCTCCCGGAGAAGCCCCTGCTGAGAAGGTCACTGGGTGCTGGGTGTCACACACCTGGGTGGTGCTGTGGGGGTCATTCTCATGCTGGGGTGCGGGAGAGAAGCAGAGGGGAGCTTGTAGGAGGATCACATGTAAGAGCCCAAATATAACATTGCGCCTAAACTGCACCTAAAGTAAAGTGATTGATAAGAGGCAGGAACTCATCTCATCACAGATGGTTGTAACTTGTGATACTGCAGGTGCAACAATGAGACCTGAGCGCAGAACAGGGATACATTGTGCCCTATCTCTTTATTTTTGAAAAAGTTGAAGTTCTCCGAGACTCTCGATGTCCTTAGTTTTATCTGATGAATGATAAAGCAATTAATGTCCGGCTTCCAGCAATTCATAAAGATGATAAAGAAGAAAAACTCCCAGATAATGTACAACCTTTATATTCATGAATACTCAGTGTGGGAGACACAACCCACACAAATCCGGAAGATGGATGTTTTGTTCTCTCCACCTCAACCTCATCTGCAGTTTAGAGAGAAAAAACTATTTTTTAGGAAACAAAATCAATAAAATATATAAAAAAAAAAGCCTCAACATCCCCCCATCTCCCCCTCGTCTCACATGGATACACAGAGTCTGGTTATCCCCATCCCTGATGCTATGATGCTTTTGTCAGTATTTCAAATACTGACACTACTTTATAAAACATTATTTTACAATACCTGACTCCCTGCCAGCAGCCTGTGTGTCTATGTCTCAGTATCCTCATGCATTCTTCCTCTTTTCCACACTCATCCAGCTCCCTCCCCACTTCCTGTCATGTGCAATGAGCAGGCAGAGGAGAGAGGAGAGCAGAGAACTCATCACATGCTGCTGGCAGGGAGCCAGGTGATGTGAAATTAAGTTTTATAAACTACTGAAATGATTCGGAATGCTGACAAAAGCATTGGAACTAGAGATGAGCGAACATACTCGTCCGAGCTTGATGCTGGTTGGAGCATTAGCGTACTCGAAACTGCTGGTTGTTCGGACGAGTATTTCGCCAGCTCGAGAAAATGGCAGCTCCCGCCGTTTTGATTTTTGGCAGCCAGAAACAGAGCCAATCACAAGCCAGGAGACTCTGCACTCCACCCAGCATGACGTGGTACCCTTACACGTAGATAGCAGTGGTTGGCTGGCCAGATCAGGTGACCCTGGGATAGACTAGCCGCTGCCCGCGCTGCTCGGATCATTCTCTGTCTGGATGCCGCTAGGGAGAGAGCTGCTGCTGGTCAGGGAAAGCGTTAGGGTGTTCTATTAGCTTACTGTTAGGCAGGAGTGATTCTACAAGAACCCAACAGCCCTTCTTAGGGCTACAATAACGTTATACTTTTTTTTTAATTTGCTTGTGGCTGGGCTTGCTGGCACTAGTAGTGTGTATTGTGAGGAATTTGCAGGGAGACTTGCGACCGTTGCGTTTAGCTGTTAGTGACACGCATATCCACCTCAAACACTGAAGTGGGACAATTTATTAAGGGTTTGATTAGAATTAGGCAGAGTCTGCTGATTTATTTTTTTTTACCTTTATTTCTTTTTATAACTCAAAGTCATCAGGCACAGCACAAAATCCAGTTGTGTGCTGTCAGTGTAGGTTAGAAACTAGCCATAGCAATAGGATAGCATCGTTTTGTTTAAAAAAAAAAAAAAAAAAAAAAACACAAAAAAAATTTGCAGTTTACACTTTAATTTTGAAAATGTTTAACCCGAGGGCTAGGGGTAGAGGATGAGGGCGTGGACGTCCAACTTCTGCAGGGGTCAGAGGCCGTGGTCCTGGGCGGGGTGAGACACCACCTGCTGATGAGGGAGCAGGGGAACGCCGCAGAGCTACACTTCCTAGGTTCATGTCTCAAGTTACTGGGACTCGTGGTAGAGCACTGTTGAGGCCAGAACAGTGTGAACAGCGGATTGCGGACAATGCTTCTAGCCATTTGTCCACCAGTCAGTATTCCACGCAGTCCACCCATCCGTGCCCTGACCAACGCCGTTTCTGACAAGGTCCACCTGACCACGGACACGTGGACGAGTGCTGCCGGGCAGGGCCACTATATATCGCTGACGGCACATTGGGTTAACTTGGTGGAGGCTGGGACCAAGTCTGACCCTGGGGCCGAGGATTGCGTGGCCTACCTCGGTCCAGGTCTCTCAGGCCTACTATGCCTCCTCCTCCTCCCATCCCTCCTCCACCTCCTCCTCCGAATTACCATCCGTGGGCATGGCGCCATCAGTCGGTAGCTCTAGGCACAGCAGCAGTGCAGTCGCTAAGCGACAGCAGGCGGTGCTCAAACTGCTGAGCCTAGGCGATAAAAGGCACACCGCCCAAGATCTATTACAGGGCATCACGTCGCAGACTGATCTGTGGCTGGCACCGCTGAACCTGAAGCCAGGCATGGTTGTGTGTGACAACGGCCGTAACCTGGTGGCGGCTCTGCAACTCGGCAGACTGACACATGTGCCATGCCTGGCCCATGTGTTAAATCTGATAGTTCAGCGTTTCCTCAAGACATACCCCAATCTGTCTGATTTGCTCACGAAGGTGCGCCGCATCTGTGCGCATTTCAGGAAGTCCAGCACAGATGCTGCCACTCTCAGGGCAGCGCAGCGCCGCCTCCACCTGCCTGCTCACCGACTGTTGTGCGACGTGCCCACGAGGTGGAATTCAACACTGACCATGTTATCCAGACTTTACCAGCAGCGCAGAGCGATTGTAGACTGCCAGATGTCAACTTCCACCAGAACTGGTAGTCAGGTCAGTCAGCTTCCTCAAGTCTACAATGAGGAGTGGACGTGGATGTCTGATATCTGTCAGGTGCTGAGTAACTTTGAGGAGTCAACACAGATGGTCAGTGGCGATGCCGCCATCATCAGCCTCACCATCCCGCTGCTTGGCCTGTTGAAAAACTCTCTGATCAGCATGAAGTCGGAAGCTTTGCGCTCGTCACAAGAGACGGGGGAAGAAGATTCCCTTGTTGATAGCCAAAGCACCCTTAGGTCTGTTTCTCAGCGCATATCGGAGGAGGTGGAGGTGGAGGAGGATGAGGAGGAAGAGGAGGAGAATGTTGGCGAGACACAAGAGGGGACCATTGTTGAGTCCTTCACTGTTCAGCGTGTATGGGCAGAAGAAGAGGAGTTGGAGGAGTTGGAGGAGGAGGAAATGGACAGTCAGGCCAGTGAGGGGAGTGAATTCTTACGCGTTGGTACTCTGGCGCATATGGCAGATTTCATGCTAGGCTGCCTATCCCGTGACCCTCGCGTTCAAAGAATTTATTCCAGCACCGATTACTGGGTGTTCACTCTCCTGGACCCACGGTACAAGCAAAATCTTTCCACTCTCATCCCTGCAGAGGAAAGGAGTGTGAGAATGCATGAATACCAGCAGGCCCTGGTGCACAAGCTGAAACAGTATTTCCCTTCTGACAGCGCTAGCGGCAGAGTGCGTAGTTCTGCGGGACAAGTAGCGAGGGAGAGTAGGCGAGCAGGCAGCTTGTCCAGCACTGGCAAGGGTACGCTTTACAAGGCTTTTGCCAGCTTTATGTCACCCCAGCAAGACACTGTCACCTGTCCCCAGTCTCGGCAGAGTAGGGCTGATCTTTACAGAAAGATGGTGAGGGAGTACGTAGCTGACCATACCATCGTCCTAAATGATCACACAGCTCCCTACAACTACTGGGTTTCAAAGCTGGACATGTGGCACGAACTGGCGCTGTACGCCTTGGAGGTTCTTGCCTGCCCTGCCGCTAGCATGTTGTCCGAGCGGGTTTTCAGTGCAGCTGGTGGCATCATCACCGATAAGCGGTGACGCTTATCAAGATGAATAAAGCCTGGATTTCTCCAGATTTCCATTCTCCACCAGGTAAAGGAAGCTCAACCTGAAAAATTTATGCACTCCTCCTCCTCATTTTCCTCCTTCTCCTCCTCTTTGTACAGTAAAGCAAAGGAAACTGGCTATTTTTTGCCAGGCCCAATTGGCTCTAGCTATAGTACTCAATGTATTTAATTTTTCTGGAGGGCCACCTACCCGGTCCTCTGTTTTAAACAATTTTTGGGAATGCCACATACAGGCACTCAATCTATTTAATTTTTCTGGAGGACCACTTACCTGCTCCTCTTGTTTGAAAACTTTTTTGGACTGCCACATACAGGCACTCAATCTATTTAATTTTTCTGGAGGACCACCTACCTGCTCCTCTGGTTTGAAAACTTTTTTGGACTGCCACATACAGGCACTATCCAAATTAAATTGCCTCCATAGCAGCCTCCACATGTCGTCTTTTTAGCTGCCTCCACACGTTGTCCATATAGCTGCCTCCATATATCGTCCCCTTATCAAACGAGCTGTGTCAGGCAGAATTTTGGGTTGTTTTCTTGGCTTCCACATGAAAACTTGTTAACTTTGTCGCCACCCTGCTGTGTAATCCACAAAATATACTGGCAAACTTTTATCATTTACCAATATTATTTCAGCGCTTCTTGCGAATCTGTTTACATTCCCCTCACCCGCCATAACCCAAACTTATAAGAACACTACTACACTTGATCTTATATAAAAGGTTCTTAGAAGTGCTGTTTGGGGAGTAGCCGAGAGACAGGGGCTTGGATAGGCGAAAGCTCGCCTGGCAGCGGAGCGCCAGCTCCATCCCAAGATCCAACTAACATAGTTTTAACTGCAGCACCTTTAATCTACTACTAGTTCACTGCCTCCATACATGGTCCCCTTATCAAACGAGCTGTGTCAGGCAGAATTTTCAGGTGTTTCACCAGATACATAGTAGAACTCGGCCCATCTGTCGCCGCCATGCTGGAGACCTGAAGTTGCAATCATAGCAGCGCAATATGGATGCCCCATACTGTCGCTCTTAATCATGGAACCATTTCCGAAAAAACAATTAAAAATAGAACCACTATGCTATTCCATTATTCCTAGGTGAAATATTCAAACAACCCGGCCTGCTTTGAAAATTATAATTTTTTCAAAGTAAACGCTTCTGGCCCCCAGGCCCATTTTGGGTGGGGAGGAGCCGAGAGACAGGGGCTTGGACAGGCGAAAGCTCGCCTGGCAGCGGACCGCCAGCTCCATCCCAAGATTAGGCAGCCTCAGAGGCATCCATGCATGCTGCCCCTGCTGTTTCCTGTCCATTTCGCCTCCACGATCCTCCACAGCGTCCACCAATGTCTCCATGCGCAACTTTCAACTCTCTATACCCCAGACGCTGGAGCACGAGAGCATATGCAGCACATCATCCCCTTATCAAACGAGCTGTGTCAGGCAGAATTTTCAGGTGTTTCACCACATACATAGTGGAACTCGGCCCATCTGTCGCCGCCATGCTGGAGACCTGAAGTTGCAATCATAGCAGCGAAATATGAATGCCCCATACTGTCGCTCTTAATCATGGAAGTCGTCTCCATGGCTGCCTCCACATGTCGTCCCCTTATCAAAAGAGCTGTGTCATTTTTCGGGTGTTTCACCAGATACGTTATGGAACTTGGTCACTATGTCGCCACCATGCTGTGTTATCGACTAAATATACCGTCAACCTTTTGTTCACATAGGAAATCATTTCACCTCCTTTGGTGAAGCTTGAGTCCATTTAGGGTATGTCGCCATGCCACTCTCTAGCCTTCCGCTGCTGCCGCTGCCTCTGCATGCCATCCCCTATAGTGTCAGGGTCAATTATTGGATGTTTTAGATGCTATCTAGCCTCATTCTGTCACTCTGTCATGGCCATGCTGTTGCCCATAATTTTGGCATAATGGTGCGATTAAGCAGCCTCAGAGGCATCCATGCATGCTGCCCCTGCTGTTTCCTGTCCATTTCCGTGGTGTTTCCATGCTTTTCTGAGGTTCCCAGGTGTTTGGCCAAGCTTCCCTGTGCAGAGCCTTGGTCCCCTTGAAAAATGCTCGAGTCTCCCATTGACTTCAATGGGGCTCGTTATTCGAGACGAGCACTCGAGTTTCGGGAAAAGTTTGTGTCGAATAACGAGCACCCGAGCATTTTAGTGCTCGCTCATCTCTAATTGGAACCTGTCACCAGCTAAAAATGAGATACCTGATGACAGGTGCCTTTGAAGTAGTTTGACACAATAGAATTGTTGTGCATTTGTGTTATGTCTATATAGATACAGTATAAAAGTAGCGATTTATTGAATCCAGTGATATCACATAAGTTTTCCACAACTCTTTAGTTTCACTTAACTTCACAGGACTTGAAGTTTTATAATAATTTACGCATCTTACGATTAAGAACAAAAAGGTTTATCCATATGTTCCTCTAAATGGCACATTAAAAGTCTACAAAGTCTTCTCTGTGCGCTGCAAATTGATTTTAAAGTATATAGCGAACAATTGGAAAGCAAAGATTTACAACATACAAGGAATATTATCTGCAGATAATGGAACTGCAAACTCTCTGAGCTTTAATTCTCATGAAAATGGATCAAAATGAACTCCCAAGACACTTCCTAAAAAGCTTCTCGGGTTTAATAGCTGCAAAGTTCTACAATTATTAATTCTCAAATGGTTCGTGTTGTCTGAACCCAACAGAAATCTTGAATGTGATCATCAGAGCAGAGGAGTCCGAGTCTTACAGATACAACCCTGGACTCCACCCACAACATTTATGGGTATTTTGTTTTACTGTACTTTTTTAGTCCCATTTATAATGATAGTTACATAGTTCATATGGTTGAAAAAAGACACTTGTCCATCAAGTTCAACCAAGGAAGGGAAGGGATTGGATGAAGAAGGGATTTAGGGGAAACAATTCTATATAACATAACCATCAATGTTATTTAGGTGTAAAAAGGCATCTAGACCCTTCTTGAAGCTCTCTGCTGTCCCTGCTGTGCTCTGCTCCTGAGCCCTCTGTTGTCCCTGCTGTGACCAGTGCCTGAGCTTTCTGCTGTCCCTGCTGTGACCAGCGCCTGAGCTCTCTGCTGTCCCTGCTGTGCTCTGCGCCTGAGCTCTCTGCTGTCCCTGCTGTGACCGGCGCCTGAGCTCTCTGCTGTCTCTGCTGTGACCGGCGCCTGAGCTCTCTGCTGTCCCTGCTGTGACCAGCCCCTGAGCTCTCTGCTGTCCCTGCTGTGACCAGCTCCTGAGCTCTCTGCTGTCCCTGCTGTGCTCTGCGCCTGAGCTCTCTGCTGTCCCTGCTGTGCTCTGCTCCTGAGCTCTCTGCTGTCCCTGCTGTGACCAGCCCCTGAGCTCTCTGTTGTCCCTGCTTGTTTTTGTGCTGTTTTTGCTACTTGTGGCTTTTTTTAAACTAAGAGATGAGCAAATTGATTTGTTGATACAAAGATTCGGGACAAATCTGGAGATTTTTGAACATCAAATCATCAGAAGAATCATTCAAAATGCCGGCTGCCACTAACGCTGTCAGTCACCAGAGATCCGTAATTAGGGTGAACCCTTATGACCCTTAAGTCCGGTCCTATCATGAAAAATCTGTAAATGGGGGTTAAATACAAATCTAATTCCTTTATGGGAAATAGCTGAGATCCCATTTTCCTGTAATTGCTTCATAATAAATGTAAATGGTTGTGAAAAAGAAAACATTCTGAAAAATCAATGGGACACTTGTCCATCAAGTTCAACCAAGGAAGGGAAGGGATTGGATGAGGAAGGGATTTAGGGGAAACAATTCTGTGTAATGCAACCATCAATGTAATTTCGGTGTAAAAAGGCATCTAGACCCTTCTTGAAGCTCTCTGCTGTCCCTGCTGTGCTCTGCTCCTGAGCTCTCTGCTGTCCCTGCTGTGCTCTGCACCTGAGCTCTCTGCTGTCCCTGCTGTGACCAGCGCCTGAGCTCTCTGCTGTCCCTGCTGTGACCAGCGCCTGAGCTCTCTGCTGTCCCTGCTGTGACCAGCGCCTGAGCTCTCTGCTGTCCCTGCTGTGACCAGCGCCTGAGGCAGGCTATTCCACAGATAATATACTTAGATTGGGATTTGTATCCCTGCAGGTTAGATCAATTATTGCAGCTGCACCACAGTAGATACAACATATTTTTTTGGTAATTGGAGATAGAATTTTCTCCTTTAAATGTTACACTTGCAGATAAAATAATAATTTCCCAAATGTAATAAATATCACATACAATGTAATTTACGGGTGAAATCTATATTCAAAGTTAAAAAACTTGATTGATTACAAAACACATAGTCATAACTGTGAAGGTAACTCAAGGGAAAAGTAACATTGGTGCTGGGGCTATCCTCTGTCTGTAGAAATCAGCTGATCCAGTGTGTTTCTGCCTGAATAATAAAGAACGCTTAAAAGAAATTTTATTATTAATGTTCAGACTGGACGTATAACAAAATAGTAGTCCATGCTGCCCAGCCTAAATAGAATGTCCATGAGCCTCTGATGACGCATGAGCTGGAATTGGCCATGTAGAAACAGTCAGCAGGGATTAGGCGCATAGGGAATTGGGACAGTCCAATAACTGCCAGCCTAAGACAGGGATTGGGCGCACTAGGGGACTGAGACAGTCTGAATACTGCTCAGCCAAAAGCATCTGGCTAGTGGTGTGCATGTATGGTGTACTGCTGTGATGAACCAGTCCATCTGATATCTGACGAATGTCTCAGCCATGTATTGACCCTATTTAGTCTCGTACAACCTCTATACAAGTAGAATAGTTTGATTATAAATACAACAACTGTTCTAGGGACTGTGTACAAGAGCCTGAATCCTTGAATTAAATGTGTTGTTTGGGTTATAATAGGCCCACTTTTTAACCGAATTAATAATAAAATTTCTTTTAGCGTTCTTTATTATTCAGGCAGAAATACTTTAAGTAGAAGACGCAAACTTGATACCAGTTAAATATAATTTGTGATCCAGTGTGTTTGCTGGCGATGCTGCACTACACCGATCACTCTGCTCTGGTTCATCACTCTGCCCTTACTGAGCCGCGCTTCCATCATTCCCAGGGCCGGGCCTGTGCTTTCACAGTTCGCTTACAAATTGCTATATTCTCTGCTGTAATAACCTCATAGTGTCTTCATCTAGGGCCTCATTTTTTAATACTGAGGCCGCATCACAAAACTGGTGCAAACACGTCATAAATACAAGAGCCGGCAGTTCCCATATGTATTTATATGATAACTATGCTAGGAAACTGGCACAGGGGCTATAGTAAATGTGGCCTATTGTATTTTTCTGACTTCTGTGTTCTGCTTTACTGATCTTCTGCCTGTATTCACACTGCCCTTCTGCCTGTATTCACACTGCCCTTCTGCCTATATTCACACTGCCCCTCTGCCTGTATTCACACTGCCCTTCTTCCTGTATTCACACTGCCCTCGCTATATTCCACCATGCCCCTCTGCCTGTATTCACACTGCCCTTCTGCGATTCACATGCCCTTCTCTGTATTCACACTGCCCTTCTGCCTGTATTCACACTGCCCTTTGCCGTATTTCACCACATGCCCTTCTGCCTGTATCACACTGCCCTTCTGCCGTATGCACACCTGCCCTTCTGCCTGTATGCAACTGCCTTCTGCCTGTATCACACTGCCCTTCTGCCTGTTTCAGACCTTTCTGCCTGTATTCACACTGCCCTTCTGCCTGTATTCACACTGCCCTTCTGCCTGTATGCACACTGCCCTTCTGCCTGTATGCACACTGCCCTTCTGCCTGTATTCACACTGCCCTTCTGCTGATGCACTCACTGCCTTCTGCCTGTATGACACTGCCCTTCTGCCTGTATTCACACTGCCCTTCTGCCTGTATGCACAATGCCCTTCTGCCTGTATTCACCACTGCCCTTCTGCCTGTATTCACACTGCCCTTCTGCCTGTATGCACACTGCCCGTATGCCTGTATTCACACTGCCCTTCTGCCTGTATTCACACTGCCCTTCTGTTTTCAACCTTGTACTGCGTTTTCCTCTTTGTTGTGACCCATTTCTGGAGGCTATTCTGCTGTTTTTGTCTTGTCTTCATCTCCGTGTTTTACACCTTAGTGTAGGGAGGGAATGTCTTCCAGCACTGCCCGACCCTCTTGCGGGTGTGGAGGGTGTATGGCCGGCGGGGAGTGGGCTGATGTGGGGGCGTTTCTTTCCCTGAGTCTGTGCACTCGCAGGCGCCGGTGAATTTTCATATGTGTTATACATATGTTTCATATGTGGTTATTTCTGCTCCATTGCCTGGCGTAGAGATAAATGCTGCGCAGGACCCCACCAAATCATACGCGCGAGCGCCGGCGTTTGAGAAATAACTCCCTGTGACTTTGTATCTTTAGTCAAAGGACTTGGCCACATTTTTTTACATAATCATTAAGTGGTTCAGCAGTCCTGTTACTTACTTTTGTGCTGTGTGCAGACTCTGTGATTCTTTGTGAACACTGACCAATAAGAGGGGCCTGCAGCAGGAGATTTTGCCTCATCCTGCTCGCTCCCCTCTTCCTGTTCCTATCAATGAGGATGAAAGACACAGCGGGGATGGGCTGGATCCGTGAGAGAGGAAGCTGAGTATATGCTCATCACTTCATTCCTTTGCCTCTGTCCCCGCTCTTCATACAATCCTTATTATAGGAATTTTATTTTAGGAAAATGTTGTATCCGATCCCTCGTTTGCTGCTTTTGAACATGAAATGTTGGATTTTCTACTGTAGTCAGAGGAACATTTTGCTGCAATGGATCTGCAATGTTATGGGAGAAGAGCACAAATCCTATTGGAGAATAAATCCTGTCGGTTGTTGCGATGGAAATTAGTTTGAGGCGCAGAGTATTGGGGGGGGGGGGGGGGGTTGGGCACGGGGTAGCACCTAATGAGCGATTGGGGAAATTATTAAAATTTCCTCTTTATAATTCATTCCAGATTTGTTTCCCGTGTGATTCATGTACATCATATATTTTCCCGTCGGTGGGAATTATGAAGCTTCAGATAATTGTTAGTTTGTTTTTCTATTATTTTCCATGAATTAATGTCCGTGCCACGAGCGTCAGCGCCAATTTATAAGAGCGAGAGCCAAGGGCTTTATGTCAGGTCCGGTGCCGTCTCTACACCGAAACTTACCCCAGGGATCTGCCCTATAAGGGCAATGGGGAGGTAACAGGTTACACCGAGGATAGAGTTATAGTAGTTACAGCAAAAATGTAACAATATATTGAGACCGCCTCTCTCCAGTAATGTCACAGGAAAATATCCTGTAGTTCTGTGTTTTGTGCTGCTTTATGGTTTTGGTTATATAACAGGAGGAAGCTACAGTACAGAGGGGATCAGGAAACACCCCCACCCTAATTAGCATAATTTTAAAAGTTGATTTTAGAACGAAGGAAGCCATAGATTACCACAGTAGGCAATCACAGGTAACAGGTAAGCGAGGGCAGGCAATCGTCTACATTAACCTTCTACCATGGGGGGCACTGTTCAAGACACTCATTCAGCGGTAGGTGCATCTTTAAGAAACACATAGTTATGGTTACGGTAAGCAGGCAGAATAATGTTACCGCTCTCTGCACCATTACGCCATCAGCACCGCCTGGGTCATAGAGAGAGGTCATCATGCTGCAAGCTCCCTGGAAGAGAACAACGTAAGTGCAAAGAGTAGGGTGACCGGAGTGCAGGTAGGTGAGTATTATTTTGTTTATGTTATGCTGTACTAAATTTATACTGACGGCATATCCAGGGATATCTATATACTGAGGGCATGTGCTGGGGTACTATTACTACTAATATACTGGGGACTTGTGCTGAGCTACTTTTTACTGGGGGCATGTGCTGGGCTACATATATACCTGGGGCTTGTTGTTGGCTACCTATATACTAAGGGATTGTTCTTGACTAAATATATACTGGATGCATGTTCTCGGCTACTTATATACTGGGGGCATGTTCTGGGTTACTGATATACTGGGGTCATGTTTTGGGCTACCTATATACTGGGGACATGTGCTGGGTAACTAATATACTGGTGGCATGTTCTTGGTTACTGATATACTGGGGTCATGTTCCAGGCTACCTATATACTGGGGACATGTGCTGGGTTACTAATATACTGGGGGCATGTTCTGGGTTACTGACATACTGGGGTCATGTTCTGGGCTACCTATAAACTTGAGGCATGTTCTGGATACTAATATACTAGGAGCATGTTCTTGGCTACTTATATATTGGGAACATGTTCTGGGCTACCTATATACTAGGGGAGTGTTCTTGTCTACCTATATACTTGGGCCATGTGCAGGGCTACTTATATACTAGGGGCATGTCCTGGGATACATATACACTAGGGGCATCTTATAGGATACTTAAATACTGGGGCATGTGTGGTGCTACCTAAATAATGGGGGCATGTAATATCCTACCTATATACTGTTCTGGGTTACTGATATACTGTGGACATGTTCAGGGTTACTTATAGCTGGGGGCATGTTCTTGGCTACTTATATCCTGGATGCAAGTTCCGGGGTACTAATATTCTAATATTAGAACTAATATTCTGGGTAACAAATATAATGAGCGGCATGTGCTGGGTTGTGCTACCTACATACTGTGGGCCTGTTCTGGGTTAGTAATAACTGGGGTCCTGTTCTTGGCTGTTAGAAGCAATAAAACTGTAAATTCTTTATTTCTTTGTCACAGTGACAAAGGGGGAATGAGGGGGAAGCATACAGTAGTATATATTATAACATATGGAGGGGTTCACATGTGTGATTTTTTTAGGGATGTGTAGTAAATTTATTGCAGGTATATTTTTACGTGTGTGTTTATTAGTTGCTGGTAAATATTTGTATGTGCGGCACAGTCATTAGTACCTATGTGTTTAGTATATTTACTGCTGGAATATATTTCTGTGTTTGCTACATTCATTGCAGGTATATATTTCTATTTGTGGTATATACATTCCAGATAAATATGTAACATGTTGTATTTTCACTGGAGAGACATATTGCGCTTTATATCTACTGCTGGTAGCTCTTATAGTAGATGATCCCACACTTGGCCTCTTGGATTGCTTTCTTATGATTTTTAATGTGGATGGAGATGGGTCATTTAATTTTTCCTACCAGGATCTGCCCTGATATTGCTGCGTTTTGTTACACTTTCGCATAGTTGCACAATTTTGCTTGTCTGTCGCGGCCCTGTTGCGGTGCCTGGATCTATGAGTTTGTGCCCCTGGTTTGTCAGGATGGATTTTGATGGTAAATTTCCTATTATGTAAGACTTTCGCTCCGTTTCCATCCAGTACCACTTATATCTGATTAGAAATACTTGAAATATCTTCCAATTTTCTATTATTAAGCTTTGATTTTAGACAATGAAAGCTGAAGCAAAAATCCATATTTCAGCATTTCCTCCTCTATCTTCCTCTATGTGGCCAACGGGGGGGGATTCTTTTTTTTTTTTTGTAGTAAAGATTTACTCATCTTCATAGGCTGCACAATCGGAGACAAGAATCGATTGAAACCATAAGTTATAACTACAATCTATTATTTTACAGAACATTATGAATTAATATAGTGGAAAGTAAACACAAAAGCCGAGAAAATGTTTCTTAAAGGGGTTTTCCCACAAACCAAGTTAGGCCCTATCCACTTGTTGATCGGTGGGGGTCCCAGTGATAATACCCCTACAGATCACGAGGGGTCCGATGGGGTCCTAGGTGCATCCGTCAAACCCCTCATCTCTCCCCGATAGTAATGGAGAAAACGGCCACATACGACGGTTCTGCTCCAATTTTTCAATCAGTTCTGCTCCAATTGAGATGTATGGAGCAGGATGGTCATGTGCTGCCGTCTGCTCCATTGTTCTCAGGGAGAGATGAGGGGTCCAACACAGGAACCTGGGACCCCATTGGACCTCTCGTTCTCATGATCTGTGGGGTCTCATCACTGAAACCCCCACGATCAGCAAGTTAGGCCTTATCGTACGGATAAGGGACAACCCCTTTAACTTATCAGTGGATACGGACCCACATATAATGACATTCATTGATATTGGGGCACATTTACTTACCCGGTCCAGTCGCGATCCAGCGGCGGGTTCTCCGACGCTGATTCGGGTTCTGCCGGGATTCACTAAGGTCCGTGCGCCGATATTCACCAGGTGTCGCTGCTGCTCCGAGGTCCGCTAGAGTTCACCTGCTTTTTTCTGGTGTATGTGAGTGCTTGATCTTGCGACACAAATGGCTTTTTAAATTCTGCATTTTTTCCGAATCCTTCGGGTTGTCCGGTGGCCACGCCCCCCGATTTCTGTCACGTGAAAGTCGGCGCGATTGCGCCAAAAATCGATCGCGTGTATCGATCGATACAGCGCAAAGTGGAAATATTCGGGAAAAACCCGACGGATTCGCGGCTGCGGACCCTTAGTAAATGTGCCCCAATGAGTTGTACTTTGGGAGTCGTGTGATCCTAGAGGAAGACTGAAAGTAGTAAAATGTTCATTTTTAATAAAAGTATAACTGGAAATGTATAGAAGAAAACATCAATGACAGACTCTGATTTTCACACAATTTATTGATTTACTATATAACGAGTCGGTTATATTTCGGAGCTTTGTTTTGCTTAGGGGGGAGGGGGGACCTTAGGACGGTGCCGCTCCTAATAACGATAGGAGTCATAGGAGGTTTCTAACATTATGTGAAACAGCTACTTTTATTATTATTTATTAACTCTGGACTTTAATTTGTTCTTGTTGTTGCTTCAATCTTGTTGGATTTATTGAACATTAGGGGTCATTTACTAAGGGCCGGATTCGCGTTTTCCCGATGTGTTACCCGAATATTTCCGATTTGCGCCGATTGTACCTGAATTGCCCCGGGATTTTGGCGCACGCGATCGGATTGTGGCGCATCGGCACCGGCATGCACGCAACAGAAATCGGGGGGCGTGGCCGAACGAAAACCCGACGGATTCGGAAAAACTGCCGCATTTAAAAAAGGGAATTGTGCCGTGGAGCTTGCACTTACCTTCATCCAGGATAGGATCGTGAACTTCAGTGCATTTCAGGGAACTTCAGCGTAGCAGCGCCACCTGGTGGACGTCGGAGGAACTGCCTTGATGAATCCCAGCCGGACCCGAATCCACCGCAGAGAACGCGACGCTGGATCGCGAACGGACCAGGTAAGTAAATCTGCCCCATTGTACGAATATCAATATCTCCATTGGGTTTTGTTTGGAAGGAGAAGTCATGGATGAGATGGCGAGTCATGAATGGAAGAAGCCGCCACTGATGATGATTTATTAACCTTGTGCTTTAGGGCTGAACCCGACCCCTTTATCAGATACAACCATGTACATGAGTGTAATGCTGGAGATGACTTACAGCTTCCTTGCTCTGCACAAGCCCTTGCTCCCTGGACTGGCTGCTATCCATATCGGTGTCATAAGTGGATGTCACCTTGTGATCTCTCTACAGCTAAGACAAGAAGGTCCTGGGAAAACTCCCTTAGTGGTGGCCCAAAGCCAAACTGGTTGGATAGCAGGATGGGTCCACAACCTGTTGCTTGTTCCACTCAATGGGGCTCATTTACTAAGGGTCCACTTTCAATTACTTGCTGAAAATGGACAAGCCCTTCGAGCATTTTGTACTTTAAAGTAATTTGATACTCAGCGGAGATTCAGTAATGTAAGAAAATAATCAGCATAATATTTGGTTTTATTATTTGATGAAATGATAAGAGTAAATATACAAACAAGACACTGTATAAAAGCAAAAGACTAAAGACAACGTGAAGATAAACATTCTTAAAATATTTATTGATAAAAAAAAAAATCTTTGTGTATACAAATTGGATGAGAGGAATCCCGTGCATACTGTCGGCAGACGATATAAAGAACGGAACGCTACAAAATAACGTAATGTTACTGTATCTTCCGTGAACTCGTTACTTAGTTTGTCCATCAACGTAAACAAAAAGAAAAATGATAGTTTTGTGTTAACCACAACATAACTTAGAATTTTAACACTTCACAGACAGTTTTTTAAACCACTCGGACAATGGGAGAAGGATGTGGATGAAACATTGGTCCTTCCGGATACACGAGCGGCACCAGGTAACGGAAATTGCGCTTTTGGCAAAAAAAAAAAATTACAAGTGTTTTTTTTTGCTTTTGACGTTTTAATGGAATCAGTTTCTGCTCGTTTACGTTTTGTACATTGTGCATCTCATGGCAATTTGCATAATTGAAGCAACTTAATACATGACTGTGGATTATAATGGAAAATAGAAACACATTAAACTGAAACTAATAAAAAAATAGCTTCAATATGAAACATTATTCCTTGTTGTTCCTTTACAGATCCTCTCTATACACTCGGACGCTCGAGTCTCCAGGATATAAGATCCTCGTTGGATTTCATGTGTCTCATAACTTATAAAGGAAATTTCCCTCCTTCTTTCAGCAGCTACAACATTGGAGAAATGTTTATTGCCTGTGCGGAGCGTTTGCGTCGCGTTTGCGTCGCGTCTTATCTCATTTTCCGCAATCTCATTCTGTTTTCTTTGTCCCGTTTTTTAAGGGAATTGATAAACTGGTTGAAAAAATGTTCTTGGTCTTTCTTCTTCTGGACAACACGGAAACGTTGGTCTCTTCCATATTTCTCCGCAAATTCTTTAAAGGTCGTCCTAATGAAAAGGGCAAATAATTAGGATCATTCCTGCATTTCAACAAAAATTCAGATATTTACATGAACCTAAAAAACATTCTTCTCATGTGACAGTTGGGGAGCAAATTACGGGGAAGCGGTAAAACATATGTAGGACATAATTTTGCCACCCAGGGTGGTCCTGGCAATGAGTCCATCAGTGATAGGAGGAGGATTTTGGAGCCTCAAGTCTTAGAGGTTGTTCAACTATACAAAGCTTTTTTTAAGGGGCCCCCTGCCATCTCCCGCAGCTCCGCCATGTGCAAGTTGTAGCGATTAGAGATGAGCCTTCATCTCCTTTTTAAGTTCGGGTGCATCCGGTGAGACCCCGAACATTGCAGGATTGGTGGCTGCTAGCAGGAGGGGGGCAATTTGCTGGATTGGCTGAATAGCTTCTAATCCTGCAACATTTTTGGGGCACGTGAGATAAACCCAGACCCCAAACCCAAACTTAAAGTTCAGGTCCACTTATCTCTAGTAGAGATGACTTGGCTTCAATCAAGTGTGATGAGGATGAGCTGCAGAGCCACCTAAGTGGTCAGGGAGCAAGGAGCAACGCCTGCGCACTTTCTAAAAGGTTGTAGTCATTCTATGCCTCTTGGCGGCGTATGATAAGTCTCTCTTCAGGATGTCCATCTGACATCACCCTCTTTCTTCTCCCAGTCAGTCTCACTGACAAAGAGAGGGAGGGGGGAGGGAGCAGGATGAGTCATAACTCTCCTACTGAAGGCTTCACCTATTCAGCAGAGCTCAGAGATGTAAAGGAAGAAGCACGAAGAGTCTGCACACAGCACAAAAGTAAATAACAGGACTGCTGAATCACTTGATTAACATTCAGGGATTTACTACAAGGCAGTAACGGCACATGAACAACTTATGTAAAGTACTAGTTAACCCCTTTCTAAATGTCACGGCATTTTACTACTTAATGAACAGTCATTTAAGAGCTGGATTATAGAAAAAGCCACCGTGGATAAGAAATAAGGAATTTCTAACCTTATCCTGCCTCTACAGTGTTGGGCCATAAAGAAAGGACCTGTGTCTACAGTGTGTGAGATCCACTCACCAGCTTCTGCGATTGTTGTTGGGTCTTACCGGTAAAGGGAGCGTTCAGCCAAATTTAGGTCGGCTCATCCCCATGTTTAACTTATTCAAAGATTGGACCCAAAAAACTTCAAAAACAAAGTCCCCTGAGTGGGTATTTAGGGGTGGACATTGCGCTGCCTACCTCTATAGACAGACAAATGTCCTTATCTATCTCGATACCATAGAAATGTGCACATTATCATCCTACTCACAAAGCTGCCCGGACCCCTTTGTTCTTGTGACCTCTGGGGGTCCCAGAATCAAACATTAATCTGTTATAATGAACATTTATAAATCCCCCCATTGTTTCGCAGACACCGGATTTTCCAGTAAATCTGAATTGTAAAACGTCATTGATACCTTGGGGAAAGTTTGGATTCTTCCAGAAGTTTTTTGAATTCTTCTTTGGCCAACATCAATTTACTTCTCTTCTCTTTATATTCTTCCTTGATTCGAGTCTTCACAAACTGCTCAAACACCTAGAAGTAAAGTCATTTACATGTTATATCAGGACCGGAAGTTGTCATATTATCCTCTTCAGTTTCAATATTTGGTCATAAAGATGGTAGATATGTATAATCTGCTCAGCTCCTCCTGCTCTATAACATGCTGCCTGCAGATAGGACACTGTGTACAATCTGCTCAGCTCCTCCTGCTCTATAACATGCTGCCTGCAGATAGGACACTATGTATAATCTGCTCAGCTCCTCCTGCTCTATAGCATGCTGCCTGCATATAGGACAATGTGTACAATCTGCTCAGCTCCTCCAGCTCTATAACATGCTGCCTGCAGATAGGACACTATGCACAATCTGCTGAGCTCCTCCTGCTCTATAACATGCTGCCTGCAGATAGGACACTATGTACAATCTTCTCAGCTCCTCCTGCTCTATAGCATGCTGCATGCAGATACAACATTATGTACAATCTGTTCAGCTCCTCCTGCTCTATAACATGCTGCCTGCAGATAGGACACTATGTACAATCTTCTCAGCTCCTCCTGCTCTATAACATGCTGCCTGCAGATAGGACACTATGTACAATGTGTTCAGCTCCTCCTGCTCTATAACATGCTGCCTGCAGATAGGACACTATGTATAATCTGCTCAGCTCCTCCTGCTCTATAGCATGCTGCCTGCAGATAGGACACTATGTATAATCTGCTCAGCTCCTCCTGCTCTATAACATGCTGCCTGCAGATGGACAGCTATGTAATTCAGCTCCCCTGCTCAGCTCCTCCTGCTCTATACATCTGCTGCAGGTAGGACACTATATACAATCTGCTCAGTCTTCCTCTGCTCTATAACAGCTTCCTCAATAGGAGACTATGTACAATTGCTCAGCTCCTCCTGCTCTATAACATGCTGTCTGCAGATAGGACACCATGTACATCTACTCTACTCACTCCCCTCACTGCTCTATAACATGCTGCCTGCATAGGACACTATGTACAATCTGCTGAGCTCCTCCTGCTCTATAACATGCTGCCTGCAGATGGAGACTATGTACAATCTGCTGAGCTCCTCCTGCTCTATAACATGCTGCCTGCAGATAGGACACTATGTACAATCCGCTCATCTCCTCCTGCTCTATAACATGCTGCCTGCAGATAGGACACTATGCACAATCTGCTCAGCTCCTCCTGCTCTATATATGCTGCCTGCAGATAGGACACTCTGTACAATCTGCTCAGCTCCTCTGCTCTATAACATGCTGCCTGCAGATAGGACACTATGTACAATCTGCTTAGCTCCTCCTGCTCTATAACATGCTGCCGGCACATAGGACACTATGTACAATCTGCTCAGCTCCTCCTCTTAAACATGCTGCCTGCAGATAACCATATACAATCTGCTCAGCTCCTCCTGCTCTATAACATGCTGCCTGCAGATAGGAGACTATGTACAATCTGCTCAGCTCCTCCTGCTCTATAACATGCTGCCTGCACATAGGACAATGTGCAATCTTCTCAGCTTTTCATGCTCTACAACATGCTGCCTGCAGATAGGAAACTATGTAAAATTTGTCAGGTTTCTTTTAAACAAGAGGTTGTCCCAGTGTATATGGATACATTTTGTAGCGTCTTCCTATTTGCATGTAGTCATTTATCTTCCCATATAAAATATATAAATATACACAGATATTTTATAGGAGACTGGGACAGGATTTATATAAATGTAAATCCTAATTAATGTGATGAGTAAATCTCATGGAGGCAGAGGTTATAAATCACGCCAGTGACAGTCGCAGCACTTGCCTGTTTCCGTTCTTCCGAGTTGAGTAGAAGATATCGAGGATCAAACACGATTTTATGCAGCTCCTTTTCCCACGTGGAGAAGGCGGACACCTGCGGAGCAGTCACAAAGTCTTTCTCTTATCATCACTTATTTCACCGTGCGTCTTGCGATTGTCTGCTGACACTTTAATGAACTTACGTAGCGGCTAATTAAATCATTCAGCGCCGAGGGTCAGGTGACTTGTTGTTATGGGGAAATGTAATATTTGGGACAATACACAAGTCATTAGATAGAAAATCTGAAAACCTGCTACTTTTGTCTAAAAGCCCTTATGTCCCTATTAGAGGGGTTGTACCATTTCATAGGATCGGGGACCCCACTGTCATGAGCAAGGGGGCCCCATTCTTACTAGTGGAGTTTGGGTTCAGCCGTGCTCATCCAAAGTCAAATTCGAACCCGAACTCCCACTAGTAACCTGATCGGTTAACTAATGAAATGCCACAACAATGAAGAGGTTTCCCTTCGACAGCAATAAATGTTATTACAATTTTCCAATTACAATTCAAATTTTCCAATGTTTACAACCAGTCCTGATTACTCTCAGTGACACTAACGAGCTGTGCACCTGTGTGATATTGACCGATGCCGTGCACTCGTGTGATATAACCAGGTCGGTGAACCCATGTGTGAATGCGAGCCCGTGCACCTGTGTGATATGACGAGCCGTGCACCTGTGTGATAAAGATAACCAGTCCGAATGCCATCCTGTGTGATAATGACGGCCGATGCACCATGTATTACTTGGGGGGGGGGGTGATATGACGAGCTCCGCTACGCTTGATTGTATATTAATGAGCTACCGTTAGCATCTGTGTCTTCATAATCTTGCAGCCGTGCTACCTGTGTGATACAATGAACCTCTGTACACCTGTGTGATATGACAGCCCCGTGCACCCTGGGTGGATATAACGTCGCGTGCACCCCGTGTGATGTAACGAGCCGTGCACTTGTGTGTAATAAACGAGTCGTCTAACTAATTGTCAACCACACTGTGTGACTGACATGAGCCTTGTCTCACCTTGGTTAGATTCATTTAACGAACGCTACGGTAGCACCGTGTGATATAAGTGATAATACACGATCCGTGCAACCTGGTCGTGGTGAGATACAGGTGTGTAATCTATATTCTGATCCCATGCACTCTTGGTTGTGTCTATCGCGAGCGTGTGCACCTGTGTGAGTCTCACTTGAGCCGCTCTCCACTAGTGGTGGAATAATAGACTATGAGCCGATGACCTGTGTGTTACACATAGAGCCGTGCCCTGTGTGATAATATAAACGAGCTCTGCCACCCAATGTTGTGAATAACGAGCCATGCACCTGTGTGATACTAATTAAGTACCCATGGCGCACCTACTGTGTGAATTCTCAACGATCCGTGACACCTACTGTGTGATATGACCTCAGAAAGGCCGTCGCAACCTGTGTGGATTATAGTAGCCTAAGCACTCCTAGGCTGGAGTATCAATGACAGTGCTGATTTTAGCAGAGTCTGTAGTGCCATATAACAGCTGGTGTCACCCTGTGATGATATCTATACATCGAACCGCCCGCATCACCTGTGTGATATAACTAGATCTCCGCACAACTTGTGTGTTATATATCGAGCGAGCCGTTCACACCAAAATTCTGTGTGATTACAGAGACGCCGTTCACACACTGTGTTATATAACGAGCTGTGCAACCTGTGGATATAACGAGCCGCTCACACTGTTGATATAATGGGACCATGCACCTGTGTGAATATAACGACGCCGGCACGTCAAAGACCTGTGTGTATAACGGAGCCCTCCCGTGTGGTTTCTGTCCACAGGAGTAACATAGAAAGCTTTTCCGATAGAATGACAGCAAGCAGAGATCTAGAAATTATCTCTTGATGTGAGGAGGATAAAACCCAGCACATATAAAGGTAAGTTGAAAATTGTAAACTTTTCATTATACCCTGAAACTAACATGAACGATAATAATTTGCCATGATAACTGGGGAACACCCTTTAGAAGCTGCCTCATTTTGGGGAGGGTTCGCACTGCTCTGATTTGATGTAATACCAAGAACATTTATAAAACCTTAATGGTCAGACAGTGGGGAAGAGGCAAGCCTACAATGCATATCGAACTAAAAAACCAAATCGCATGGCATGTTATGTGGCCTCTATACTACTACGATTGTTCTCCTGATAAGTATCAATAAGCTCCCGTGTAAAGAACCCTCCATAATGGAGTTTTTCACGATCTAACTTACTAGCGCATCGGAAATTAGGACATATTACAATAACTTGGCACAATGTGAGGCCCTTTAACCTTGTCGCTCGGTTGAGGTAGAAGCAATTCGTGTGGCTTTACTACTACTTCTTATTTGATTATCGTTTTACTCTGTGCTTTCTTGCTATTTTACCGTATTGTGACAAGCAGAAAAAGAAAAATGAGTGGATTTCAAGCTTTTATATTATTATTTTAATGCAACAGCACACACATCCCGGTGGGATGTTGAATAAACCCATGAGGTGCTCCATGTCCTAAATTCTATAGTTTAGGAACATAGGAGATCCCCATTTTTATTTGGTGCCATGAGACCTTCATGATGGTCAATGTCTGGTCACAGTCATGACAGTACACTCCAGGGGGCGTTACACACATATCAAGACGTGTAGCAAGCTCATGAACGTAAAGCTCGCTCAATGGGGGCCCAAAGGTGATGATAAACGGGTGGCCCCACTGCAAATTCGGTATCCTACTACACATATAAAGAATGAAGATGTGTGGCCCATCTATATACATCTTATACATCACATTATATACCAAACACAATTATAACCATGCCTGTTGACAACAGCAAATTTACTTAGTGCATATAATTGTGTGTAAAGAAGCGTATAAGTTGATAAATGTTTTAGTATACAATATGTATATGTTCTAAGGGTGTGTACAGGGCCCCATTCAACAACATCTGCTATGGGGCCCTGCCCCTCCTAAGTTTAAGCCGCCTGGACTCTTCATTCATTAAAAGATTCAGGGGGACGTTCTGTACCCAATGATCCTGATTTGCTTGAGATGCCAGATGGCTCCCTTTAGAACCACATGGAGGTGTGAGGAAGGGTGGCACATATCTCCGGCCACTTACTATTACTAAATTGTCTATCTCTGTATGGGTAGTTTGCGAGATTGGCAGCCAATATGATGCACCAGCAGACTGAGCTCCCCCCCACATCGTGCAACGATTAACCTTCACTTGTATTAAGACTTACTGGACATTGAGGAAACTTTTCTCATGGAACACAGAATAACAACGAAGATGAATTCTTCTGTGTAGTAAATTTGTGATGCGCCTACAGCAACTTTACTTGTGGGGTGACCATTTGGGAGCGCTATATGACCCCTGTCTGCATCGTCCACAATAAGTTTGGAATGACGGACTTTGGTGATTAGAAATGAAAAAATAATTCAAAATAGAAACCTGTGTATTTTAACTTTAGATATTCACCCGGTGGTAAATCCTCGAAACCTGTTATTATAGGTTGTCAGAACAGACAATCAAGAGTAAATAGTCCAACCTCTTTTTCCTTCTTATTGTTCCATTACATCTACCGTAGCTCTTGTACTTTGTCCTTCATTACTCGTAAGGTACCCCCACGCTCGGATACCTACTCTATATTAGTGGTAATTCACCATGACTTTGGGTACGTGGTTGTAGACCGAATATTTCCCCTTTGGGCCTCAGGGATTTCCTTGCCCTGTATCTTAATCGTTTATGCACTTCAATTCTCGTGGCAGTCATCTCATACAAAGGTTTGCTGGAAGCTCCTCAGAAGACATTTTTGTTCCTTTGTATTCAATGACATGTGCCAATGGTGTCATTCACATTTGTATTTATTAACGAAAGATAAGATGTGGGCGAATGATACAGTTGTGTGTTGTTCGTGGCTGGGAGGTCATCATTCCGGCAGGGAGAAATGATGCGAATTAAACCCGTAGTCGCACAAAGCACAACATCCCACAGATTTCGACTCATAGTTCATGTGAGTGACAGATTCCTGGTGTCCTTTCGTGGATGTTTCCCTATTTGTGTGCCCAGCGGAACCCGGTTGTGCAGGGATCAAATTTTCAGAAACCGTCTGAGATGATTCCAGCTCTTTATGGACATTCAAGGTGACAGGCCAAGTTATCCTGCAGAAAGTAGGCCAGCAGAATGTTACAGGGTACTTGTGCCTCATAAAGGGATGGACATGGGCATCAACAATACTCAGTATGGTCGTGTGGCGTTAGTGGTCTATCCGAAAAGGGCGCTGATCTCAACATTGCCAAGAAAATATGTGTCCCCCTCTCCCCACCCATACACCACCAACCACCGCTAGCCGGCCCCGCTGATACAAGCGCCGGTAATGAGATTCCTTTGCTTTTCATGTTTGTTTGAGTGAAACCAAATTCTGACTCCTACACTATTCCGAATTTGCACATGGTCCGGGCAGGCAGAAAATCGAGTACTCTGCACCAGTACCAAGGGGCCTTTTTTTTTTTTCCACATCTTCTACTTCGCAATTCGATGAGCTCTGTGCAATAATTGTAGCCTCAGTTCCTGTCTTCTTTTAGCTGAAGGTAGTGGTGACTGCTCCCCGGTGTTGTTGTCTTCTGCTCGTAACCATCTGCCTCAAGTTTCCGACGTACTGTGCGTTCTGAGATAGATGGCTTTCTTCTGCCTTTTCCTTTTTACTGTTATATGGGTGGTCGCTTTGAGTCCACTTGTGCCTTCTATCAGCTCGAACCATCTGCGTCTGCCCATTCTCCTCTCTGATCATCTCTGGCAATCAACAAGGCTTTTCCGCCCACAACTGCCCGCTCTCGACTCTTCGTTGGATTTTTTCTTTTCGGACGCATTCTTCTCTGTACACCCTAGAGATGGTTGTGCGTGAAAATTCGCAGTGCTACTCGCATGTTTCTGAATACTCAGACCACCGCTTCTGGCACACCTAACAACCCATGCCACGTTCAAGGCCACAAATCACCTTTCCTCTTCTTTCCATTCTTGCCGCCATACTGATCGGCTGCGAGAACTGCAGGGAATTGTCTTGACCATGTCTCATGGGATTGGCTAATATGCATGACTGAAGAAAGTTAGACAATTAGTTTTATAACGAGCATTTTGTGGGCATACAGTAACTTTGCATTGAACAAGCCACTCAATGTCAGGCTGGTAGTGAGAAAGCCAATATACAATGTGTATGAGGCTACACTAAGAGGGTCATTATTAGTAGTGGGTACAGGAAGAGAGACAATATTATTATTAGGATCTAAGAGCCATAATTAGTAGGGGCTAGAGGGTCCACTTTAGGAGGGGCTACAGACAGAAGCCCCTATTAATAGGGACCCTCTTACTGCAGTTTCTACTAATAATAACCCCCTTCCCATGGCCCCTAATAATCTCAACGCTTACAGTAGCCTCTACCGATATTGAACCCCTTCCTGTAGCCCCTCATAATAATGACCCTCTTACTGTAGCCCTTTATAATAATGACCCCACACGCCCCCTGTCTTCTACCACAGGAACTGCTCTGTCACGTTACATAATGTTCAGGACATCATATATAACAGCTGATGACAGATCTGGCCGAGCGAGCTCCACAACGTAATACCCGCCGCTTTCTCTTTTACTAAATCTCCTGTGTGACGCATCATTACTCATTTCCTACCTGCTGACATAGAGCAGGAGCCACAGCGCTGACTACAATGTACTCTCAGGGCACAATGACATCAATCATCTATGTGAGACCCCTCCCAGGGTAACACAGGGGACATTTTATTACTCCACCCCATAACATAATTTATAATAATAACATAATATATAATATATATGTACCCAAAGTGGTGCCACCGAAAAACTAAACTGATCCTACAAAAATGCCCTCAAAACAGACTACTGAAAAAATGTATCATGAACAAAACAAAGCAGTGAGTTCTTGGAGAGGTCATCACTGCAGTTCACTGCCCAGCGTGACCCCTGGAGGTTATATCCTGTTCTATTAGGTGTTGTTTTAGATAGAAGGTGAGAATACGGTATAATAACGATGCACCATATGGCAGTATAGGGCCCAGGACTTCATTATATCAAATAAAAAATACCCCTTCACACTCCAATTACAAAGTCATATCCTGGTACTTGACTACAAATGTATCTGTAGAAAGGATCACTCCACCCAAAATAATTCTCTTATTAATGTTTCACATCAACTCAGATGTGACTGCACCAAACCTCAGTATTCTGATATGCCTCCTGTTATCCTCATGGGGGTCAAAGACTATGAGATGTTAGGATGGCAAAGTAGCATTATGAAAAAAGAAACAGCAACAATCTGCTCAGCTCCTCCTGCTCTATAACATACTGCCTACAGATAGGACACTATGTACAACCTGCTCAGCTCCTCCTGCTCTATAACATCCTGCCTGCAGATAGGACACTATAAACAACCTGCTCAGCTCCTCCTGCTCTATAACATGCTGCCTGCAGATAGGACACTATGTACAATCTGCTCAGCTCCTTCTGCTCTATAACATGCTGCCTGTAAATAGGACACTATGTACAATCTGCTCAGCTCCTCCTGCTCTATAACATGCTGCCTGCAGATAGGACACTATGTACAATCTGCTTTGCTCCTTCTGCTCTATAACACGCTGCCTGCAGATAGGACACTATGTGCAATCTGCTTTGCTCCTTCTGCTCTATAACATGCTGCCTGCAGATAGGACACTATCTACAATCTGCTCAGCTCCTTCTGCTCTATAACATGCTGCCTGTAGATAGGACACTATATACAATCTGCTCAGCTCCTTCTGCTCTATAACATGCTGCCTGCAGATTATAATGGCGGCCAGTTTCCTTTATAAATGGAGGCATAGATCAGTGAGAGAGGGGCTCCATGCACAAACTATTTAATTTACATATAGCTTTAAATTTCTTTTCTGGATAACGCTGAGATTGTCTGCTAGTATAAAGCTGTTGGTGAGATGCAGAATGTGGTGATTGCTGTTTATAGATGATAGGGGTTTGTAGATTCCCTGGATACACACTGATACATTGTTGCAGCAGATAGAACTTCCTGTGACCACTTCAGGGCCTGTTGCTACTTGTACAGAGGCAGTGGTGGCCCAGAATGGAAGCTGAGCTGTTACTAGACAAGCTAAATATCCAACATGGGCATAATTAACTCTTTAACAGCCAGAGCCATGGGGTCAAAGGTGATAAGTGAAGGATGTGCGGCATTACTGCATCCACTTATGTTAGGGTGGTCACAACCAATGTCGGACTGGGGTTGCCTGGGTCCATGTCCATCAACCGGAGACTCCTTTCACACAGCCGTAGCCTCTCCATAGCAATGCACGGCGCACGGCTGTAAACACGGGGGGGGAATCACTGCACCCCCACTCGGCGCCATAAGCGTCTATGGGGACCTACACGGCCTTAGCAGTAAGATTTTAAAGTTTGTTGTCACCAGTTGGACATCTTGGGGTCAATATTGGGTTACAGTTGGGGCCCACCGGAGGATCCTCTTGGGGCCCCATTCTTACTAGTGGAGTTTGGGTTCAGCCGTGCTCATCCAAAGTCAAATTCGAACCCGAACTCCCACTAGTAACCTGATCGGTTAACTAATGAAATGCCACAACAATGAAAGAGGTATTCCCATTACAGCAAATAAATGTTATTACAATTTTCCAATTACAATTTCAAATTTTCCAAATTGTTCACCAGTCCTGATTACTCTCAGTGACACTAACGAGCTGTGCACCTGTGTGATATGACGAGCCGTGCACCTGTGTGATATAACCAGTCGTGCACCTGTGTGATATGACGAGCCGTGCACCTGTGTGATATGACGAGCCGTGCACCTGTGTGATATAACCAGTCGTGCACCTGTGTGATATGACGAGCCGTGCACCTGTGTGAATGACGAAGCCGTGCACTGTGTGATATAATGAGCCGTGCACCTGGTGAATTATGAGCCGTGCACCTGTGTGATATAATGAGCCGTGCCACCTGTGTGATATGACGCAGCCGTGCACCTGTGGTATATAACGAGCCGTGCACCTGTGTGATGTAACGAGCCGTGCCTTGTGTGAATAACGAGTCGTGCCACCTGTGTGATATAATGAGCCCGTC
>CM033651.1:5424147-5478280 GCA_019512145.1 Engystomops pustulosus
GCCGTGCACCTGTGTGATATAACGAGCCATGCACCTGTGTGATATAATGAGCCGCGCACCTGTGTGATATAACGAGCCGTGCACCTGTGTGATATGACGAGCCGTGCACCTGTGTGATATAACGAGCCGGGCCCCATTCTTACTAGTGGAGTTTGGGTTCAGCCGTGCTCATCCAAAGTCAAATTCGAACCCGAACTCCCACTAGTAACCTGATCGCGGTTAACTAATGAAATGCCACAACAATGAAAGAGGTATTCCCATTACAGCAAATAAATGTTATTACAATTTTCCAATTACAATTTCAAATTTTCCAAATTGTTACACAGTCCTGATTACTCTCAGTGACACTAACGAGCTGTGCACCTGTGTGATATGACGAGCCGTGCACCTGTGTGATATAACCAGTCGTGCACCTGTGTGATATGAGAGCCGTGCACCTGTGTGATATGACGAGCCGTGCACCTGTGAGATAACCAGTCGTGCACCTGTGTGATATGACGAGCCGTGCACCTGTGTGAATGACGAAGCCGTGCACCTGTGTGATATAATGAGCCGTGCACCTGGTGATATATGAGCCGTGCACCTGTGTGATATAATGAGCCGTGCCACCTGTGTGATATGACGCAGCACGTGCACCTGTGTGATATAACGAGCCGTGCACCTGTGTGATGTAACAGCCGTGACCTTGTGTGATATAACGAGTCGTGCCACCTGTGGTGATATAATGAGCCCGTCCACCTGTGTGATATAACGAGCCGCTGCACCTGTGTGATATAACGTGCCGACTGCACCTGTGTGATAAATAGCCGTGCACACCTGTGTGATATAACGAGCCTGCACCTGTGTGATATAAGAGCCGTGCACCTGTGTGATTATAACTAGCCCAGCACCTGTGTGATATAGACCGTGCACTGCTGTGTTATATAACGAGCCGCGAACTGCCCTGTGATTAAGAGTCCGTGCACCTGTGTGATATAACGAGCCCTGCACCTGTGTGATATAATGAGTCGTGCACCTGTGTGATATAACGAGCTGTGCACCTGTGTGATATATATATCGAGCCGCTCACCTGTGTGATATAACGAGTCTCGCACCTGTGTGATATATATATCGAGCCGTTCACCTGTGTGATATAACGAGCCGTGCACCTGTGTGATATAACGAGCTGTGCACCTGTGGGATATAACGAGCCGCTCACCTGTGTGATATAATGGGCCATGCACCTGTGTGATATAACGAGCTGCGCACCTGTGTGATATAACGAGCCCTGCACCTGTGTGATTTCTGTCCACAGGAAGTAAACATAGAAGCTTCCGATAGAATGACAGCAAGCAGAGATCTAGAAATCTGTGAGGAACCCAAACAGAAAGTATATTGGAAAATTGTATAACTTTTCATTATACTAACAATAACATTAATTTGCCAAAATGGGAACACCCCTTTAAGCTGCCCATTTTGGGGAGGTTCGTCACTGCTGATGATGTCAATGGGGAGCAACAATCCTTCCCAAAATCGCTGGCATGTAAGTGGCATCTATACATAAGATTGTTCTCGTGATCAGTAGTCAGAACCTCCATAATGGAAGTTTTATCACTAATCCATGGAAAGTAGATAATAAATAACTTGGCACAAGCCCTTTAACCCTTGTAGCATCGGTTGAGGTAGAAGCATTGGGCTTTTCTATACTTCTTATGTTGATATCGTGTTAATCTGCTTTTCTTGCTATTTTACCAGTATTGTGACAGCAGAAATAGAAATAGTGGATTTCAAGCTTTTATATTATTAATTTTAATGAAACATCCGTGGGATGATGAGACCAGGGCTCCATTCACTTCTATCGGGGGACTGGAGATCCCCATTATTGTGCCATAGACTTATGATGGAAAGGCGGTCACATAAGACGCTTCCAGGGGCGTAACTACAGCGGTAGCAGCCATAGCAGCCGCCATGGGGCCCAAAGTGTCAGGGGGCCCCGGCATCTGACCTGACACATTAAAGAATGAAAGATGTGCACCATTATATACAGCTTATACATTATATACACAATTATACACATTGTACAGCATATTTATTAGTGCATAATTGTGTGTAAGAGCGTATAAATGTTATAAATGTTTGAGTATACAAATATGTATATTTTCTAAGGGTGTGTACAGGGCCCCATTCAAACATCTGCTATGGGGCCCTGCCTCTCCTAGTTAAGCCCCTGGACGCTTCATTCATTAAAAGATTCAGGGGGACTTTCTGTACCCAATGATCCTGATTGCTGGAGGCCAGTGGCTCCTTTAGACACATGGAGGTGGAGGAAGGGACATCTCCTGGCCACTTACTATTATGTAAATTGTAGATCTCTGTATGTAGTGATTGGCAGCCTAAGAAGTGCACCAGCAGACATGGCTCCACCCACAGTGCACGGTAATTTCACTTGTATTAAGATTAGGACTATTAGAATTTTCTCTGGAACAACAGAAACACGAAAGATGAATCTCTGAAGTTTTTGAAGTGCCCTACACAACTTTACTTGTGGGGTGAATTGGGAGCCGATAGACCCCTCGTTCACAATAAGTTTGAATAGACGGGACTTTGGTGATTAGAAATTGAAAAAATAATTCAAAATAAGAAACATTTTAAATTTAGATTCACAGTGGATAAATCCTGAACATTTGTGATATGTTGTAGATAGACAGGCAAGGTCCTCCTTCTATTGTTCCTGATCTCCGTAGTCTTGTACTTGTCTTAATGTAATGTACACTCACCGGCCACTTTATTAGGTCCACCATGCTAGTAACGGGTTGGACCCCCTTTTGCCTTCAGAACTGCCTCAATTCTTCGTGGCATAGATACAACAAGGTGCTGGAAGCTCCTCAGAGATTTTGCTCCATATTGACATGATGGCATCACACAGTTGCCGCAGATTTGTCGGCTGCACATCCACAATGCGAATCTCTCGTTCCACCACATCCCAAAGATGCTCTATTGGATTGAGATCTGGTGACTGTGGAGGCCATTTGTGTCCAGTGACCTCATTGTCATGTTCAAGAAACCAGTCTGAGATGATTCCAGCTTTATGACATGGCGCATTATCCTGCAGAAAGTAGCCATCAGATGTTACAGGGTACATTGTGCTCATAAAGGGATGGACATGGGCAGCAACAATACTCAGGTAGGCTGTGGCGTTGTACCAAGGGGTCCAAAGAGTGCCAAGAAAATATTCCCCACACCATGACACCACCACCACCAGCCTGACCCGCTGATACAAGGCAGGATGGATCCATGCTTTCATGTTGTTGACACCAAATTCTGACCCTACCATCCGAATGTCGCAGCAGAAATCGAGACTCTTCAGACCAGGCCTTTTTTTCCAATCTTCTACTGTCCAATTTCGATGAGCTTGTGCAAATTGTAGCCTCAGTTTCCTGTTCTTAGCTGAAAGGAGTGGCACCCGGTGTGGTCTTCTGCTGCTGTAGCCCATCTGCCTCAAAATTCGACGTAGTGTGCATTCAGAGATGCTCTTCTGCCTACCTTGGTTGTAACGGGTCGCGATTTGAGTCACTGTTGCCTTTCTATCAGCTCGAACCAGTCTGCCCATTCTCCTCTGACCTCTGGCATCAACAAGGCATTTCCGCCCACAGAACTGCCGCTCACTGGATGTTTTTTCTTTTTCGGACCATTCTCTGTAAATCCTAGAGATGGTTGTGTGTGAAAATCCCAGTAGATCAGCAGTTTCTGAAATACTCAGACCAGCCCTTCTGGCACCAACAACCATGCCACGTTCAAAGGCCACAAATCACCTTTCTTCCCCATACTGATGCTCGGGAGAACTGCAGGAGATTGTCTTGACCATGTCTACATGCCTAAATGCACTGAGAAATTAGAAATTAAGTGTTAACGAGCAGTTGGACAGGTGTACCTAATAAAGTGGCCGGTGAGTGTATATGACCCACTTACCGATTATAGAGAACCAGGGAATTTATGTTTGTTTACAAATAAATAATAATAATTAAAATAATTTTAGGTTCCAATTTAAGAACAAAAAAACCTTACACCCAGAGATATCGCAGACATTAAAGCCGTTTTCCGAGCAATCCATGCGATTTGTTTGATGTGTGACAAGGAACTGGATATCCCTTGGGAAAACCCGAGCAAACACTAGAAATTCTATGTAAATCACACACTCCGATCCCTAGTGGTGACATGTGAAAGCGCTAACCAGGGGAAAGTCTACCCTCAGGCTCATACACTGGAAATGCAAAACGAATGCTAAATATCTGCAGAGCCCCGGGATCTGTGATAGTAACGGAGCAGAAAATCCGGAGGAAATGTCATCTAGGAAACATCAACGCTGGGAACCGAGACAAACTACGGTCCATGAGATATAATCTCCCTGATGTTTGTTGCGCCCGGATCTACATCACAACGCATCGTCTTTACGCCAACTTTTGGGCGACCTTGGGTCCATAGTTGGGGTTTGGAATGACTGCGCCATATTTATGAACTGTCGGTGGTTTCCCCGACTCTCACGTCTTTTTCTTTTGGTTGCACAATTTGGGCGCAGCTGTGGAATCCGGACACTTTTCCTGCACTTCTAGTGTCCTAGACACTTTTTTTTAGAGCACAATTAGAGTTAAAAGCTGCTCTACCAAGTTCTATTTCACCTTCATGGATGTGAAGTCACTTCTGACCATTTTAGGTTGTGGCCAATTCATTAACCCCTTGCCAATCCATAGCGATCGAACATCCCAGTGTAAAAACCCGTACGATTTGTGCACAAAAATCATGGACCCTGCGACACTATTAATGAATGCCTTGCAGTATATGAAGCCTCGTGCACACAGCCATGTAAGAGGTCCATATAGTACAGATGGGTCATACTTTGTACTGTACTGGACTTAATTTAATATCAAGTCATACATGGAGTATGTGTGCTGTATAGGTACCCTTTAAAGGAAACCTACCATGAGGAACCTACCATGAGAAATAGATGTGATGGTGGATTCCTCCTCCTGCCTCTGCCCTGATCTGTAATGTAATAATCCTGGAACGTAACTTGTTGCAAACTTTATATTAGTAATATGTAAATGACCTGCAGAGGCTCCGGGGGCGTGTCCTAGCCTGGCCGGGTACCGGGAGCTAAGGCTACTCCCTGCCCCAGGAGCCTCTGCAGGTAATTTACATATTACTATAAAGTTTGCAACAAGTTACGTTCCAGGATTATTACTAGAGGTGAGCAAGGATACTTGTCCGAGCTTGATGCTCGTTCCTGTATTAGCATTCTCAAAATGGCTCGTTGCTCGGGCGAGTATTTCGCCAGCTCGAGATCGAGCTTTTACTTAAGGAAACACAGTGAAGAACAGTGAAGAACACAGTGAACATAGGATCATTTAAGTGAAGAACACATTGCAGTTGTTTCCGTACATCTGCTCACTTATCTGAAGAAACACGTGCCAAATGGTGTTCTTCACAATAGTATGTGAAGAACAATATGTGTGAAGAACACATTGCAGATGTACGGAAACATCTGCAATGTGTTCTTCACTGTGTTCTTCTTTCAATGTGTTCTTTCAGTGAAAAATGCCCGAGTCTCCCATTGACTTCAATGGGGCTCGTTATTCGTTACGAGCACTCGAGCATCGGGAAAAGTTCGACTTGAGTAACGAGCACCCGAGCATTTTAGTGCTCGCTCATCTCTAATTATTACATAACAGATCAGGGCAGAGGCAGGAGGAGGAATCCACCATCACATCTACTTCTCTACTTCTCATGGTAGGTTTCCTTTAAGGTTTATGATGGACGTCAGGTCATGTTCATAATGAACAATTAGAAAGTCTTTTGGGAAAGTACCTAGTCTATGGGGTGAAGCAAGAGCTTATCTTTTGGGATATGTCTGGGAAATTCTGAAAGCTGCCATATTGGATCAATAGAAGGTTTTTCCAATGGGAAAGGGGTCAAGTAATATCCATTGTGGTGCAAAAGTGATCAACACAGAGGGGCGCATTTACAGAGCCCCTCTGTGCTGGGACATTGAAGTCTGTGTAGTGGGCAGGGGGGCGCCAGATTCAAGATTTGTGTCACATGTTCTATATGAATTTGGCGTGTATTTGGGGAGCAGCAGGAGGTGACCAGATCGCCATTTCAGGTAGTCGAATTTGAGAGTGGCGCCTGCCGTGGATGGGTGGGTTTGAGTACTATAACTTTATCATGGTAGCAAAGGGGAAAGGAGGAAGGTCCTTGGAGTTGGTGGAACTGACAAGGGGGAGGAGAAATAATGGCTCAGCTTTCCCAATAAAAACTAGTTGTTAATGTCATCCGGCAGTTTTTGGCTCCTGCTGGGGGGTGTCCCGGGTTACAAGGAGGTTGCATGAGCCACCTGCAGGGGATCTGGATGCTCTTGAACCGGTGGTTGCAGTTGGGGGCAATTGCAAATGTGGGGGATATATTGGCGATTTCTCTTTGTAGCTCCAAGGACCTCCTTCTGGGGGAATAGCAAGGATATTTCTAGGATATTAACAGGAAATTTCTGCTGTTATGTAACTTTGTTCATATGTTGTTTGTAAATAAAGTGGCTGCTGGGGCCAAATGTATTCATTTCCGGTGTTCGTGTGTTCAATGGGAAGTCGTCGGGAGGTGCCCAGCAGTCGGGTGGAGTGCGGTAAGAGTGAGCGAATGTCAGGTATGTACCATGTCTACAAATCTAGCTGATATCTCCTCTTATGTATCAGCACAATTTTGGTCCTGGCTTGAGACACATTTTAACAAAAAGTAATAAAAGATGAACTGAAACAATCTTTAGCTGAGTAACAATGTAACGAGAGCAGCCCTACCCCTCTCTCCAGGAGCATGTTCCTAAAGCAGCTCATCCGTTCCTCCAAAGGGGGCAAAGATTTCAGGGAAGTAGATTTTTCCTCCTCTTCCTCCCCCTGTTCGGGGGTTTGGGAATCCTCTGTCCTGTAAGACAAGAATGAGAACAGGACGATTCATCAGACCAGAAGCCGGAATCCCCGCTGTGATACAAGTGATTGGCTGCCTGTTTATTCTCACTTGTGCAACTTTATGTTTCGATATGCGACTTTTAATTCTGCGAAAGTAAGTCTGGGTCTAGCATGCGACTTAATAGGCACAAGAATGGGAAAATTTTAGACCCCAAATGTCGAACAAGTTGAATTAACATCTGGACTACAAAGATAAATACAACCCCTGCTCTAAATCATGGAGGAAGCGGTGAAAAGTCACAAAAACAAAAAAAAAAGGAAAATAATGCAATGAGAGAGTGATACATGCCCCCATATATGTTTCCTATCTGCAGGCAGCATGTTATAGAGCAGGAGGAGATGAGCAGATTGTACATAGTGTCCTATCTACAGGCAGCATGTTATAGAGCAGGAGGAGCTGAGCAGATTGTACATAGTTTCCTATCTGCAGGCAGCATGTTATAGAGCAGGAGGAGCTGAGCAGATTGTACATAGTGTCCTATCTGCAGGCAGCATGTTATAGAGCAGGAGGAGCTGAGCAGATTGTACATAGTGTCCTATCTGCAGGCAGCATGTTATAGAGCAGGAGGAGCTGAGCAGATTATACATAGTGTCTTATCTGCAGGCAGCATGTTATAGAGCAGGAGGAGCTGGGAGCTGTAATAGATTGTACATAATGTCCTTTCTGCACGAAGCATGTTATGAGAGCAGGAGGAGCTGAACACTGTACATAGTGTCCTATCTGCCGCAGCATGTTATAGAGGCAGAGAGAGTGAGCAGATTACCATAGTGTCCTATCTGCAGGCAGCATGTTTAGAGCGAGATGAGCTGAGCAGATTGTACAGAGTGTCCTATCTGTAGACAGCATGTATAGAGCAGGGAGCTGAGCAGATGTACAGTGTCCTATCTACAGGCAGCATGTTATAGAGGAGGAGACTGAGCAGATTGTAGATAGTGTCCAATCTGCAACAGCATGTTTAGAGCGGATGAGCGAGCATATTGTAGATAGTGTCCTATCTGCAGGCAGCATGTTATAGAGCAGGAGGGGCTGAGCACTTGTACAATCGCTAGGGGACACCACTGCTGGTATTTGTTATCATGTCTAGTTCCTCCTTCTTGTCTATAGATTTGCATGTAATGATTTTATCCTCTAAGATGATTAAATATTGTATATATTGTACTACACAATTAAGATAGCGACAATGGCGCGTACCCGAGTCTTGATGCTCGGCAGTCCCAGTAGCAGTAATTCAGACAGATGAACCTAGGGAGTGTAGCTGCGGGTTCCCCTGCTCCCTCATCAGCAGGTGGGTTGTTCAACCCAGCCCCAGAGGACCACGGCCTCTGACCCCTGCAGTAGTTGGACGCCCACGTCCCCCGCCATCGTCCTCTACCCCTACCTTAGCCCTGGGGTTTAAACATTTTTAAAATGAGAGTTATTATAATTTTTTTTTTTTTTACTCTTTTTTGTTTTTTTTTTTTTTTTTTTGTTTTTTTTTTTTTTTTTTTTTGTTTGTTTTTTTGTGTTTTTTGTTTTTTTTTTGTAGTTTGTTTTTTTTTGAGTTTCGTTTTGTTTTTTTTGAGTTTTTAGCAACCAAACAATCCTATCCTATTGACTATGGCTATTTCTCAGCCAAGTATCAAAGGAAGCACACTACTATTGCCCAGATAGAGATGAGCTACATTCAGTATTCTAATCGAAATCCACCCCCTCACCTGGAATTTTCCCACCTTCGGTCTTGCTAGGATATGTGCCTCACTAAGAGCTAAAACACAAATGCAAGCTAGGGTAGCAAGATCCCCCTGCTTAATCCTACAACAACGGTATATAATAAAAGATTGAAATAGCAATATATTAAAATTAGAAGCAAATTTACGAAATAAAAAAAGTATTTAGAAAGTTTATAACTTATTGTAGACCCTAAGAAGGTTTGTTTGTCTGTTGGGTCTTGGAGAATTCATCCTTGGCCGAAAGCTAAGCTAATAGTAGTAGAACACCCTAACGCTTTCCCTGACCAGGCAGCAGCTCTCTCCCTAGCGGATCCAGACACAGAATAGATGCAGAGCAGGCGGAGGGCAGCGGCCTAGTCGATCACAGGGTCACTGATTGGGCCAGACCAACCAACTGTATCGAGTGGTAGGGACACGTCATGCTGGGTGGAGTGCCAGAGTCGTCCTGGCTTGTGATTGGCTCTGTTTGGCCGCCCAAAAAGCCAAAAGGGGGTACGGGCGGAGCGGGGGAGTGCCATTTTCTCGAGCGGGAGCAAAGTATTCGTCCCGGTAAGGATAGGTAAGTAACGAGCAAGAGAGTTTCAGTTGCGAGTACCATAATGCTAGAGCTGAGCAGATTGTACATAGTGTCCTATCTGCAGGCAGCATGTTATAGAGCAGGAGGAGCTGAGATCATTGTACACAGTGTCCTATCTGCAGGCAGCATGTTATAGAGCAGGAGGAGCAAAGCAGATTGTACATAGTGTCCTATCTGCAGGCAGCATGTTATAGAGCAGGAGGAGCTGAGCAGATTGTACAGAGTGTCCTATCTGCAGGCAGCATGTTATAGAGCAGGAGAAGGTAAGCAAAATAAAATGCTGTCTGCAGGTCTGTGTTCCTGATATAGAAGCAGTTCTATATAATTTGCAATAGATTTTCTTATGTTCTAATTGATTGCTTTTAGACTTTTCATTTTTATGTGTCTCTAGTTATGTATTTGTGTATTTTTGGCAGTGTTTTATATGCTTCTGTTTTCTTATTTTGGCTTCTGATTTTGTGCTCAATTGTGCTCATAAGTAAATTGAGTGCGTTCTGTGTTACTCCTGTGTGCTCTGTGTTACTCCTGTGTGCTCTGTGTTACTCCTGTGTGCTCTGTGTTACTCCTGTGTGTTGTGTGTTACTCCTGTGTGATCTGTGTTACTGCAGGAGGAGCTGAGCACATTGTACATAGTGTCCTATCTGCAGGGCGCATGTTATAGAGCAGGAGGAGCTGAGCAGATTGTACATAGTGTCTTATCTGCAGGCAGCATGTTATAGAGCAGGAGGAGCTGAGCACATTGTACAGAGTGTCCTATCTGCAGGGAGCATGTTATAGAGCAGGAGGAGCTGAGCAGATTGTACATAGTGTCCTATCTGCAGGCAGCATGTTATAGAGCAGGAGGAGCTGAGCACATTGTACATAGTGTCCTATCTGCAGGGAGCATGTTATAGAGCAGGAGGAGCTGAGCAGATTGTACAGAGTGTCCTATCTGTAGGCAGCATGTTATAGAGTAGGAAGAGCTGAGCAGATTGTACAGATCGCTAGAGGACACAACTGCTGTTATTTGTTATCATGTCTATTCCTCCTTCTTGTCTATAGATTTGCATGTAATGATGTTATCCTCTAAGATGATATAAATATTGTATATATTGTATAACAATTGTTATCCTCTAAGATGATATAAATATTGTATATATTGTATAACAATTAGAGATGAGCGAACATGCTCGTCCGAGCTTGATGCTCGGTCGAGCATTAGGGTACTCGAAACTGCTCGTTACTCGGACGAATACTTCGCCCGCTCGAGAAAATGGCAGCTCCCGCCGTTTTGCTTTTTGGCGGCCAGAAACAGAGCCAATCACAAGCCAGGAGACTCTGCACTCCACCCAGCATGACGTGGTACCCTTACACGTCGATAGCAGTGGTTGGCTGGCCAGATCAGGTGACCCTGGGATAGACTAGCCGCTGGCCGCGCTGCTCGGATCATTCTGTCTCTGGATGCCGCTAGGGAGAGAGCTGCTGCTGGTCAGGGAAAGCGTTAGGGTGTTCTATTAGCTTACTGTTAGGCAGGAGTGATTCTCGGTTTGAAGAATTTTTGGGACTGCCACATACAGGCACTCAATCTATTCCATTTTACTGGAGGGCCACCTACCTGCTCCTCTGGTTTGAAAAATGTTTGGGACTGCCACATACAGGCACTATCCAAATTAAATTGTCTCCATAGCAGCCTCCACACGTTGTCTCCATTGCTACCTCCAAAAGTCGTCCATATAGCTGCCTCCATACATCGTCCCTTTATCAAACGAGGTGTGTCAGGCAGAAATTTGGGTTGTTTTCATGGATTCCACATCAAAGTTGTTAACTTTGTCGCCACCCTGCTGTGTTATCCACAAAATATACTGGCAAACTTTTACCATTTAGGGATATTATTTCAGCGCTTCTTGCGCATCTGTTTACATTCCCCTCACCCGGCATATCCTAAACTTATAAGAACGCTACTACACTTGATCTTATACAAAAGGTTCTTAGAAGTGCTGTTTGGGGAGTAGCCTAGAGACAGGGGCTTGGATTGGCGAAAGCTCGCCTGGCAGCGGAACGCCAGCTCCATGCGCATCATGCGCTTCTTGCGCATCTGTTTACATTCCCCTCACCCGCCATATCCCAAACTTATAAGAACGCTACTACACTTAACTTGGTGCAGGCTGGGACCGAGTCTGACCCTGGGGCTGGTCATATACTGCCGACGCAGAGAATTGCGGGGCCTACCTCGGTCCAGGTCTCAAAGGCCTACTATACCTCCTCCCACCCCTCCTCCACCTCCTCCTCCTCCGAATTACCATCCGTGGGCATGGCGCCATCAGTCGGTAGCTCTAGGCACAGCAGCAGTGCCGTCGCTAAGCGACAGCAGGCGGTGCTGAAACTGCTGAGCCTAGGCGATAAAAGGCACACCGCCCAAGAGCTATTACAGGGCATTCCACATCAAAGTTGTTAACTTTGTCGCCACCCTGCTGTGTAATCCACAAAATATACTTGCAAACTTTTACCATTTAGGGATATTATTTCAGCGCTTCTTGCGCATCTGTTTACATTCCCCTCACCCGCCATATCCTAAACTTATAAGAACGCTACTACACTTGATCTTATACAAAAGTGCTGTTTGGGGAGTAGCCTAGAGACAGGGGCTTGGATTGGCGAAAGCTCGTCTGGCAGCGGAGCGCCAGCTCCATGCCAAGATCATCCTAAACTTATAAGAACGCTACTACACTTGATCTTATACAAAAGTGCTGTTTGGGGAGTAGCCTAGAGACAGGGGCTTGGATTGGCGAAAGCTCGTCTGGCAGCGGAGCGCCAGCTCCATGCCAAGATCCAACTAACATAGTTTTAACTGCAGCACCTTTAATCTACTACTAGTTCACTGCCTCCATACATGGTCCCCTTATCAAACGAGCTGTGTCAGGCAGAATTTTGGGTTGTTTTCATGGCTTCCATGTTAACTTTGTCGCCACCCTGCTGTGTAATCCACAAAATATACTGGCAAACTTTTATCATGTACCGATATTATTTGAGCACTTCTTGCTCACCTCCTTTGGTTCCTCTCTGCCACCCATTGGTTTGAAGCCTGAGTCCATTTAGGGTATGTCGCCATGACACTCTCTAGCCTGCTGCCGCTGCCTCTGCATGCCGTCCCCTATAGTGTCAGGGTCAATTATTGGATGTTTTAGATGCTATCTAGCTTCATTCTGTCACTCTGTCATGGCCATGCTGTTGCCATGCCGTCCCCTATAGTGTCAGGGTCAATTATTGCATGTTTTAGATACTATCTAGCTTCATTCTGTCACTCTGTCATGGCCATGCTGTTGCCCATAATTTTGGCATAATGGTGCGATTAGGCAGCCTCAGAGGCATCCATGCATGCTGCCCCTGCTGTTTCCTGTCCATTTCCGTGGTGTTTCCATCCTTTTCTGAGGTTCCCAGGTGTTTGGCCAAGCTTCCCTGTGCAGAGCCTTGGTCCCCTTGAAAAATGCTCGAGTCTCCCATTGACTTCAATGGGGCTCGTTATTCGAGACGAGCACTCGAGCATCGGGAAAAGTTTGTCTCGAGCAGCCTCAGAGGCATCCATGCATGCTGCCCCTGCTGTTTCCTGTCCATTTCCGTGGTGTTTCCATCCTTTTCTGAGGTTCCCAGGTGTTTGGCCAAGCTTCCCTGTACAGAGCCTTGGTCCCCTTGAAAAATGCTCGAGTCTCCCATTGACTTCAATGGGGTTCGTTATTCGAGACGAGCACTCGAGCATCGGGAAAAGTTCGTCTCGAATAACGAGTACCCGAGCATTTTAGTGTTCGCTCATCTCTAATAACAATACATTATTTAATGTCAATTGAGCAGTTTATTTAAACTATTTATTCATAGTTTGAAGAGGATCATTGTATTGGCTCTAAAGTTATTTGCTGTCATAATAAACAGAGTAACAGTAAAACAGTAAATTATAAACCGTAGTCCACAGAGTAAGGAGAACAGTATACAAGTTTAAATACCTTCACAGGGTATAGGATGACCAGGGAAGCCACACTCGTGATTGTTTTTTAGATTTTAAAAATGTATAAGATAGAGCCATTTCATATGAGAATACAAGGTTAGTTTCTGAAACGACTTGGGATATTGTAGGTATCGTGTTGTTTAGGTTGACTAAAAGTAAAATTTGTTTTGTTATATTGTGGTTCAGATACAATGGGGCAGATTTACTTACCCGGTCCATTCGCGATCCAGCGGCGTGTTCCCTGTGCTGGATTCGGGTCTGGCCGGGATTTAATAAGGTAGTTCCTCCGCCGTCCACCAGGTGGCGCTGCTGCGCTGAAAAGCATCTGAACGCGCTGGAGTTCACCGGCTCGGGCTGAGTGAAGGTAAGTGCGTTCCGAGGGACACAATTTCCGTTCATAAATGCGGCGGTTTTTCCGAATACGTCGGGTTTCTGTTCGGCCACGCCCCCCGATTTCCGTCACGCGCATGCCGGTGCCGATGCGCCACAATCCGATCGCGTGCTCCAAAATCCCGGGGCAATTCAGGTACAATCGGCGCAAATCGGAAATATTTGGGTAACACGTCAGGAAAACGTGAATCGGGCCCTTATTAAATGACCCCCAATAAGTGGGAGTATGAATTGTTTCAATTTGGTATACATATAGGGCACATGTATCATAAGCCTGGCTTTGTCCGTCTGTTTTTTGAGACTTTCCTTGGCTTTTCTGTGACCAATGCATTTTGTTATCCTCTAAGATGATATAAATATTGTATATATTGTATAACAATCCATTGTCCTTCCTGTAACATTGTGGATCTTTACTACGGTGAGGATTTGCAGAGATCAGGGAGGGTAAAGCTTCATGAGGTGGAGGTATGTGTTATGTAATCCATTAAAGGTTGTAGTTTTGGAGGGCTCCGGGGGTCCGGCTCAGCTGCCGCTCACCTTTCCTGAATAGAAATGAGGGAAGGCTCCGGCTTCACTTTCCATATATTATTCATGGATTTGCAGCCACAGAAGAATGAGACAGTATGTGATGTACTGGAAACAAGCTTTACTCTACCAGAGGATCATTCATCACCCTCCGCTGTCACCTCCGCTCCTTACCTGCAAATTTATGGCCATGAAAATTGGCAAATCAATAATTCTGCTTTTTATGTTATTATTTACAATGGCTGATAGGAATTCCCTGGGAAGTGTCACCGCGCAGATTGGCTGCTTACACCTTGTATGGTACAATGTACACGAGTCATTATGAATGGCGAGGATTAAAGGGAACGTATCACATCAGAAATGATCTGAGATTGGAAGATAGCTTGTTATAGAGCAGGAGGAGCATAGTATATTATATATAGTGTCCCAACTCCAGGCAGCATGTTATAGAGAAGGAGGAGCATAGTATATAATATATAGTGTCCCAACTATAGAGCAGACGGAACTGAGCAGATTGTACATAGTGTCCTATCTGCAGGCAGCATGTTATAGAGCAGGAGGAGCTGAGCAGATTGTACATAGTGTCCTATCTGCAGGCAGCATGTTATAGAGCAGGAGGAGCTGAGCACATTGTACAGAGTCTCCTATATGCAGGCAGCATGTTATAGAGCAGGAGGAGCTGAGCAGATTATACATAGTGTCCTATCTGCAGGCAGCATGTTATAGAGCAGGAGGAGCGAGGGCACCTACCTGTCTCTGTGTGAAGAATTTTTGGGCCTGCCACATACAGGCACTCAATCTTTCAATTGTTAATGGAGGGCCACCTACCTGCTCCTCTGTTGAAAAATGTTGGGACTGCCACATACAGGACTATCCAAATTTAAATTGTCTCAATAGCAGCCTCCACACGTTGTCTCCATTGCTACTCCAAAAGTCGTCCAATGCTGCTCCATACATGTACGTTATCAACGAGGTGTGTCAGGCAGAAATTTGGGTTGTTTTCATGGATTCCACATCAAAGTTGTTAACTTTGTCGCCACCCTGCTGTGTTATCCACAATATACTGGTACAAACTTTTACCATTTAGGGCATTATTTCAGCGCTTTGCCGCATCTGTTGACATTCCCTCACCCGCCATAGCCTAAACTTATAGAACGCTACTACACTTGATCTTATACACAAGGTTCTTAGAAGTGCTGTTGGGGGAGTAGCATGAGACGGGGCTGGGATTGGGAAAGCTCGCTGGCAGCGCACGCCAGCTCCATGACGCATCATGCGCGGGGGATTCTTGCGCATCTGTTTACATTCCCTAAACCGCCATATCCCAAACTTATAAGACGCACTACAATTAAACTTGGTGCAGGTGGCGACCGAGTCTGACCCGGGGACTGGTCATATACTGCCGCGCAGAGAATTGCGGGCCTACCTCGGTCCAGGTCTCAAAGGCCTACTATACCTCCTCCCCACACCTACTTCCACCTCCTCCTCCTCCGAATTACCATCCGTGGGCATGGCCGAATCAGTCGGTAGATCTAGGCACACAGCAGCTGCCGTCGCTAAGCGCCAGCAGGCGGTGATGAACAACTGCTGAGCCATAGGCGATAAAAGGCACACCGCCAAGAGCTATTACAGGGAGTCCACATCCAAAGTTGTTAACTTTGTGCCACCCTGCTGGTATCCACAAAATATATTGCCAAAATTTACCCTTTAGGGATATATTTTCAGCGCTTCTTGAAGATCTGGTACTTACCCTCACCCGCATATCTAAACTTATAAGAAACGCTACTACACGATCTTAGACAAAGTGCGGTGGGGGAGGTAGCCTAGAGGACAGGGGCTTGGATGCGAAAGCTCGTCTGGCAGGGAGCGCCGCTCCATGCCAAGATCAAACTACATAGTTTTAACTGCAGCACCTTTAAATCTACAAATACTAGTTCACTGCCTCCATACATGGTCCCCTTATCAAACGAGCGTGTCAGGCAGAATTTGGGTGTTTTCATGGTTCAATGTTAACTTTGTCGCCACCCTGCTGTGTAATCAAAAATATACGGGCAAACTTTTGATCATGATACGATAGATTTGAGCACTCTTGCTCACACTCCTTTGGTCTCCTCTCTGCCACCCATTGGTTTGAAGACTGAGTCCATTTAGGGTATGTCGCCATGACCACTTCTCTAGCCTGCTGCCGCTGCCTAATGCATGCCGTTCCCCTATAGTGTCAGGGTCAATTATTGGAATGTTTTAGATACTATCTAGATTCATCTGTCACTCTGTCAGGCCATGATGTGCCATAATTTTGGATAATGGGCGATTAGGCAGCCTCAGAGGCATCATGGCATGCTGCCCCGCTGTTCATGTCCATTGCGTGGTGTTTCCATCCTGTTATGGGTTCCCAGCGTGTTTGGCCAAGCTTCCCTGCTGAAGAGCCTTGGTCCCCTTGAAAATGCCGAGTCTCCCATGACTCAATGGGGTTCGGTATTCGAGACGAGCACTGAGCACGGGAAAAGTTCGTCTCGAATAACGAGTACCCGAGCATGTAGTGTTCCTCCATTTTCTAAAACAATACCCATTGTCCTTCATTGTAAACATTGTGGATCGTTATACGGTGAGGATTTGCAGAGATCAGGAGGGTAAAGCTTCATGAGGTGGGTAGGTGGTATGTATCCATTAAGGTGTAGTTTGGAGGGCTCCGGGGGTCCGGCTTTCAGCTGCCGCTCACTTGTCCTGATAGAAATGAGGGAAGGCTCCGGCTTCAACTTTCACACTATATTTCATGGATTTGCAGCCACGAAGAATGAGACAGTATGTGAGTAATGGAGAAGCGTTACTCTACCAGAGGATCATTCATCACCCTCCGCTGTCACCTCCGCTCCTTACCTGCAAAAAACAAAAATTTATGGCCATGAAAAATTGGCACAAATCAATAATTTGCTTTTTATGTTATTATTTTACAATGGTTGATAGGATATTCCCTGGGAAGTGTCACCGCGCAGATTGGATGCTTACACCTTGTTGGTACAATGTACACGAGTCTTACATTATGAATGGCGAGGATTAAAGGGAACGTATACATCATAAATGATCTGAGATTGGAAGATAGCTGGGTATAGAGCAGGAGGAGCATAGATTTTATATATAGTGTCCCCACTATAGAGCGGTTCGGCGCGGAGCAGATTGTACATAATGTCCTATCTGCAGGCGCATGTTATAGGCAGGAGGAGTGAGCAGATTATACATATGTCCTATCTACAGGCAGCATGTTATTAGAGCAGGAGGAGTGAGCAGATTGTATATTATTGTCCTCTCTACAGCAGAGCAGGCAGCATGTTATAGAGCAGGAGGAGCTGAGCAGATTGTACATAATGTCCTATCTGCAGGCAGCATGTTATAGAGCAGGAGGAGCTGAGAAGATTATACCACATTGTCCTATTCTGCAGGCAGCATGTTATAGAGCAGGAGGAGCTGAGCAGATTATACATAGTGTCCTATCTACAGGCAGCATGTTATAGAGCAAGGGGAGCTGAGCAGAATGTACATAGTGTCCTATCTGCAGGCAGCATGTTATAGAGCAAGGGGAGCTAAGCAGATTGTACATAGTGTCCTATCTGCAGGCAGCATGTTATAGAGCACGAGGAGCATAGTATATTGTATATAGCAGTGATGGCAAACCTTTTAGAGACCAAGTGCCCAAACTACAACCCATACCCACCTGTTTATCACAACGTGCCAACATGGCAATTTATTCCCTAACTTATTGCTCCCCGCTCTGTTGTAACTTTCAATCGTATCAGTATCTGAGGAAACCAATACAGTAGATAGAATGTTCCCCAGAACAGGAAGAAATATTTTGCCTGAAGAAGGAGCAACAATGATAATTCTGATCTGTCCACACCTTCCCACCCCTCCTGTTGTCCCAGGCAGAGCTGTTGCTTTATAATAACATTGAGCATGACAAGTCCTGGGCTGCCTGGGAGTGCAAGGAGATACCTTGAGTCCTCTTTGGTGATGGCCTGGGTGCCCACAGAGCGGGCTCTGAGTGCCACCACTGGTATATAGTGTTCTATGTGAGCTGTGGTTTTGGTATAACTCAGTTTGGGGGGTACAATAATCTGCTCAGGTCATGATGTGAGGGAAGATACTGTATTTGTTGGAGAAGATGCTGTTCCTGCTCCCAGTCTCTCAATGTAAATCTAAGAAGCATTAACTCTAACTCATATGAAATGTGAATAACAGCAAATGACAAGGTGTCCCATAAAAGTTAGCATTTCCCCTCCAGTCCTTGGCCAGAACTGTCTATAACTTTTTCAACACCCAAAAACTTTAGTATTTTGCCAGTAAAATTGCATCAATCACATAATAATGTGCAGCACATGATATCAGAGGCCACATGTAACAGTGTAACACTCTGTATAATTGTAGATACAGGAGGATGATGGCGGGAGGTGAAGGGGCCGCGGAGCTTCTATTATCGCGCTGTCCGTGGTAAGTGACGGTAAGTGGCACCTTACACAGGGAAAGCTTTTATTGTCTGCACACAACCCATCATTTACTATTACATTTTCTCCAGAATTTAAATATAATGACAATGAATATTCTCAGTCCCTGATGTAATGTAGGAACATGATGTATTGTGCCAGCGGTTTGATATTCACTCCATGCACTGGTATATAGAGATACAGCGCCCCCATCCACTAGACTATGGTATTACTGGTTACACTGGGGGGATGTTATATCACTAGAGCCTCCATAGAGTTACACTGTGACACAGGCTCCATGCACTGGTATATAGAGATACAGCGCCCCCATCCATTAATCCATGTATGTCGGTAAGTTCAACAAAAATGTGACACACCTTTAAAAGAAATTTGGTGCACATGGTTATTGCACTTCGGACAGATGCAGTGTCACTTTCATGAAGATCTGTGCAGACGCTGCACATTAGTGATTGCACATAGTTCACACTGCATCACTAGTAGTAAATCTCGCCCAATGAGCTCTGTATTCTGCAAAACAAGTCAACCACTAAAAAGACATATCAATGAGGTATTGCCATAATTGTGGTGACCTGTAGAAGACATATAACATATTGCGGGTTGCTTTTTCTGGGCTTTTTGGTGTAAAAAAGTCTAAAAATTATCGCATTGAGGTTTTTTTTGGGACCTTTCACTGCCAAAGTCCCTCAGGACTGGTCCTGCCCCTGCATTCATCTGGTGCATACATAGAACGGCTCCAGTGCGGCACGGTGAACAGCCGGATGTGTGACTGCAAAGTCTCATAGTCCCTGCTCCTGGATGTGCTGGGAGGTTTTGTGCATTTTGAGACTTTTTTTGGGGACTGTTTGAAAATAAATTCTCAGACAGAAAGTAGACCATAAGAACCTTTATTAAAGGGCCAACCCCACTTTAACGAGTCTGATGGGCAGCAGAGCTCCAAAATTAGACATAGAACTGTCCCAAGGAGCCTAATGATAAATAACCCCCATTATTTTTTTATACAGTGAACAGGCGGGAAAAAAGCTAAAAACCCTAAACTAGAATTAATAAAATCTCATCAATTAGCAACTGAACCCCCCTAAATGATGCACCGGAAAAGTGGATCTCATCCCACAAAAAATAATCCCCCATATGTCCAAGTTTGTTCCATGTAAATCTGCTCTGGATGTCGCTCCTTCCATTCTATGACCGGTCGTGTGCCCATGCAGCAGTCACCACCACATGTGGGCTATGGGCATACGGAGCGAGGGCACTGTGCAGGGAGCGAGGGCGCTGTGCAGGGAGCGAGGGCGCTGTGCAGGGAGCGAGGGCGCTGTGCAGGGAGCGAGGGCGCTGTGCAGGGAGCGAGGGCGCTGTGCAGGGAGCGAGGGCGCTGTGCAGGGAGCGAGGGCAATGTGCAGGGAGCGAGGGCGCTGTGCAGGGAGCGAGGGCAATGTGCAGGGAGCGAGGGCAATGTGCAGGGAGCGAGGGCAATGTGCAGGGAGCGAGGGCGCTGTGCAGGGAGCGAGGGCGCTGTGCAGGGAGCGAGGGCGCTGGGCAGGGAGCGAGGGCGCTGTGCAGGGAGCGAGGGCAATGTGCAGGGAGCGAGGGCACTGTGCAGGGAGAGACGTAAGTAGAGGTGTGAATGAGATCAGGTGAGAGACTGGAGTGCAGGAAGCGTGGATTTTAAGGTTATATATTTATTAGGATGTCAAGTTGTAGACACATATATAAGTAAACAATTGTTGTTAAATAATAAGAACAAAATGTGACTTGTGTTTCCAGCTAGCTCTAGGGATTATGGGTGTTTTCAAGGGTCAAGCGAGGAGCATGGAGTTTGGGGTTATTCATTTGGAAAGTAAACTGATAACATGTGTTTTTAACTTTGATTATACACTTGTGTCTAATATGTGTTATCAGATTTCAATATTAGCCGTGACTAATGGCGCTGAAGGGTGTCAGGAAAGCGTGGGTTATTTGTGATGCATAATGGGGCACATTTACTTACCCGTCCTGCGCGTTCCCCGAAAATGCATTGTCCGTGTATAATGCGCTGTGCCGCGATTCACTGAGATCCTGCGTCCGATATCCTGCATGTGTCGCTTCCCCGCTCAGGTCCCCGGAGTTCACCTTCTTCTTCCTGGTGCATGTAAGTGCATTGTCCATCTTACGGCACAAGGAAGGAGAAGGTGAACTCCGGGGCCTGAGCGGGGAAGCGACACATGCAGGATATCGGCGCAGATCTTATTGGCCTCCCGCACAGCGCATTATACATGGACAATGCACTTACATGCCCCAGGAGAAAAGGTGAACTCCTAGGGACCTGAGCGGGAAAGCGACACATGCAGGATATCGGGCGCAGGATCTTAGTACTCCCCTGCACAGCCATTATACCAGGACAATCCACTTACACAGTGGGGAAGAGGCAGGGACCAGGAAGAAGAGTTGAACTCCGGGAACTGATGCGCGGTCGTGACACATGCAGGATATCGTGAGCGCACTGGATCTTAGTGACTCCCCCACACGTGCATTATACACAGACAATGCACTTACATGCACCAGGAAGAAGAAGGTGAACTCCGGGGACCTGAGTGGGGAAGCGACACATGCAGGATATCGGGCGCAGGCGTCTTAGTGACTCCCCGCACACGCATTATACACAGACAATGCACTTACCGTGCAACCAGAATAGAGAGGGTGAACTCGGGACCTGATCGGTGAAGCGACACAGCAGGATATCAGGGCGAGGATCTTAGTGACTCCGAGCACAGCGCAGTTATACTAAGCGGTGCAGGGCTTATGGTACAACGGAGGAGGGTGTTCGAGGGAGATGAGGAAAGTATGCGATTACTAATACTTTTTCTGCAGGAGCTGGGTTCCCAGGTCGCGGATTGGAGGCTCTATGAAGCTTACCCATGTGTAGACGGAATGCACTAGGGGGGTCACGCCATGGAGGGGGCCTGACGGAGTGGAGTGTAGGGACCTCAGATGTTCTCCCGTCTTCCCCTGTCACGCTTGCACTTACATGGACAAGGAAGAAGAAGGTGAACTCGGGACCTGAGCGGGGAAGCCGCATGCGATATCGGCGCAGTATCTTATGAACTCCCCGCCCAGCGCTATACACGGACAATGCACTTACATGCACCGAAGAAGAGGTGAACTCGGGGACCTGAGCGGGGAAGCAACACTGCAGATATCGGGCCGAGGATCTATTGACTCCCCAGCACAGCGCTTATACACGTACATCCTGACAAAACATAACACGGAAAAGAATGTGTAACTCGGACCTGAGCGGGAGCGCCCAGGCTGCAGGATATCGGGCGCAGGATCTTAGTGACTCCCCGCACAGCCATTATACACGGACATGCACTTACATGCACAGGAAGAAGAGTTGAACTCCGGGCACTGAGCGGGGAAGCGACACATGCAGGATATCGGGGGCAGGATCTTAGTGACTCCGCACAGCGCATTATACACGGACAATGCACTTACATGCACCAGAGAAGAAGGTGACTCCAGGGACCTGAGGCGGGAAGCGACACTGCAGGATATCAGGGACAGGATCTTAGTGACTCCCCGCACAGCGCTTATACACGACAATGCACTTACATGCACCAGAAGAAGGTGAACTCCGGGACCTAGCGGGAAAGCGACACATGCGATATCGGGGCAGGATCTTAGTGACTCCCCGCACAGCGCATTTACCCGACAATGCACTTACATGCCCAGAAGAAGAAGGTGAACTCGGGACCTGAGCGGGGAAGCGACACATGCAGGAATTCAGGGGCAGGATCTATTGACTCCCTGGCACAGCGCATTTATACACGGACAATGCACTTACATGCGCACCAGGAAGAAGAAGGTGAACTCCGGGGACCTTGAGGGGGAAGCGACACATGCAGGATTGGTGCAGATCTTAGTGACTCCCTGCACAGCGCATTATAAACACGACAATGCCTTACATGCACCGGAGAAGAAGGTGAACTCGGTACTGAGCGGGGAGCGACACATGCGGATATCGTGCGATCTTAGTGTCCTCCCACACGCATTATACACGACAATGACTACATGCACCAGGAAGAAGAAGTGAACTCGGGACCTGAGCGTGGAAGCAAACTCAGGTATCGGGCGAATCTTAGTGACTCCCGCACAGCGCATTCACAGGACAATGCATTACATCACAGGAAGAAGAAGGTGAACTCGGGGACCTGAGCGGGGAAGCGAAAGCGATTGGGTGCACAACTTCTGTGCATCCCGTGCGGATCTTCCGAATCGCGCAGGCCGGGGAAGTAATGTTCCCTCATTATCGTATTTTGGTAACAAGAGAACAGTCGCCATGGTGAACACGGGGGAAGCAATGCTTATTGCGATCTGCCCTCTCGCGCTCAGTATAGTAACTACAGGAAGCAGCTACTTACTGACCAAAAAGCAATGATGTTGGTCCAGTTTGCCCCGCATGAATCCCACAGGCCATCTACTCCCCCTGCAACTGCTGCCGTAAAATAAAGAAGAATTTTAGTGTCCACAGAGTATTATCAACAAGAGATGGTGCCCGCAACACCAGCCATCTCTCGGAGTGGGGTGCTAAACCCTGGGACTTATACAGGCCTCAGGTTAATGAAGAAATGGCAAGGTCACGCACAGTCAGATGAAGTTCCCAGTCCGTGCTGTGTCTCCTCTGTCCTCCCTGCATGTCAGTTATGCTGCCACTTTCTATCTTGTGGGCGGTACTCAACCTCTCCGCCCTGTCCTGGGGAGAGTGATGCCAGTTGTGGATGAAACCTGTCTGAAACAATCCAGCAAGCACGGAATTTTGCACATAGGACCACATGTTACTAAAACTTAGCAGGCAATCTGCCTATGTATGCCATGAATCTGTGCACCGCGTCTGCTGAGCTCGACAGCTAGTGTCACTAGTAAGGACTGCACGCACCTTAATAAATGTGTGTTTATACTGTCCTTCTAAAACCGACTACAATCTTTCGTGTACAAAATGGAAGTGTCAGGCTCACACAGGCCACTTTATTAGGTCCACCTGTCCAACTGCTCTTACACTTATATTTCTAATACAGCCAATCACATGGCGGCAAGTGCTATTGGCATGTCCAGACACGTGTCAAGACATCTCCTGCCGTTCTCCTCCGAGCATCAATAGGGGGAGAGAAAGGTGTTTGTGGACCTCGTGAAACGGAGTATGGTTGTTGGTCCAGAAGGGCTTTTCTGACGTATTTCAGAAACTGCTGTATCTACTGGAGATTTTCACGCACAACCATCTGCTAGGGTTACAGAGAATGGTCCGAAAAGAAAAACAATCCAGTGAGCGAGCAGTTCTGTGGGCGGAAATCCTGTTATGCCAGAGGCTCAGAGGAGAATGGGCAGACTGTTCGAGCTGATTAGAAAGGCAACATGACTCAAACGCCACCCGCTATACAACCAAAGGTAGGCAGAGAGGCAGTCTCTGAACGCACAGTACGTCCATACTTGTTGAGGCAGATGGGCTTACAGCAGCAATACCCACACCGTGGGTGCCACTCCTTTCATGCTTAAGAACAGGAAACGAGGCTACAATTTGCCAACTCATCGAAATTTGTACATGAAGATTGGAAAACGTGCCCGTGTCTGATGAGTCTCTGATTTCCTGCTCGACGATTCGTATGGGTAGGGGTGAATTTGTACACAACATGAAGCATGGAATCCACCTGCCTTGTTATCGCGTTCGGGCGGTGGTGGTGGGTCAATGGTGGGGAATATGTTCCTACTGAGTATGTTTGCTGACCAGTCCATCACTTTATGAGGCACAATGTACGCCTGGACAGTCTATGCTACCTTCACAGGATACGCCAGTCTATGGAAAGCTTGGAGAGCCTACAGTCAGACTGTTCTCGTTGGAACATGACAAGTAGAGGTCACTGGACACAAATGGCTCCACAGTCACCAGATCTACATCCCCATAGATCATCTCTGTGTTCCGGTGGAACTGGAGATTCTGATCATGGTAGGTGCAGACCGACAAATCTGCAGGCCAACTGTGGTGATACCAATCAATGTCAATATGGAGTCAAAATCCTGAGGCTTCCAGCACGCTTGTTGTTCATATGCACAATAAAATTGTGGCAGTTCTGAAGCAAAATGGGGTCCACCCTTACTGATACATGGTCTGGACCCTAATACAGATGCTGGTGTGAGGTGTAATATGTTGCGGTGTGGAGGGACTAGTAATAATAGTGGTAAATCATTGTGCCTGTAATGCATGTTTCCAGGCGGAAGGGGGAGTGTGGAGGCGGGCAGGGGGAGGCCGGGGTCATGCAGGGGGCGTGCTGGCGGCTGGCAGGGGGGCTGCTGGGTTGTCTATTTGCGTGGGCGGCAGGTGAGTGCCGGGGGCTGGCATCTAGGGGGGTGAGGGGTCATGTAGGGGGGTGACGCGTCATGCACGGGGGGCGTGCTGGGGTATGCAGTGGGCTGGCGGGGGAGAGTTGCGGGGGCTGGCAGGGGCGTGCCCGGGGGCGGCAGGGGGTCGTGCCGGGGTCTTGCAGTGGGCTTGCAGGGGGATTGCCAGCGGGGCGGCAGGGGAGCCGGGGGGGGACGGGCGTGCCGGGGCTGACTGGGTCCCCATTGACGTCTTTGTGCTGTATGGGGCAGTGTGTCGCCTCCTGCCACAGTGACCTTGCACGTGAGATACAGAAGGTCTTTATTTGCCGTGTCTTTCTCCATGAGAGAGGGGAGGGGTGGCAAGTATTTAGGTTGCCCCCTCGAGGTTATAGGACCGTGGCAGTATCCAGGAGACCAGAACCAGTGGTGAGTGGGCATCATGCTGTCAGCTAACCATAGCAGCCATTATCTGCCCAGCCGCCATGATATATGCAGCCGGGTACGTGTGACATAGAAGAAAATATAGGGATCCTGTTTTTGGGTGTAATACGCGGGATTATGAGGGTGGCCGTGGTGTCTTCTGTATTGGGGGGGGCCAATTTCGGCTGTGACCTCCCCCCTCCGTAACCTGTCAGACCTCGGTTCTAATTTGGATACTGGGAAGCTGCGCTGTGTTTGGTTATGGTGGATTCTGTTCGCATGTCTGTGGTGAGGTTCGGGGACCCCTGGCAGTGTTCTCTTCTGTTGGACTGATGGGCACCCCCCCGGAGGCGACTTCACTGCCCTAAGTTCAGTTGGGCAGCAGTGACCTGATGGGTGCTGGGTAGTCTAATGGCGCACCAATTGATGGGTCCCTGCCTCCTGCCACTGACACGACCCAATCCCAAGGTACCATCAGCGCGTTACAAGCACGTAACTCAGGACAATACATGGGGAATTTAACTCCCCCTTCCATTATTGAGGTACCCCGCCCCCCTCGTGTTCATATTGGGACATGTTCTGGTATCACTGGCCATTGTCAGGATCCAGGAGCGACGCAAGTAATTAATTGTCCCATCACCGGCGGGCATTGTCCCGTGCAGGCATCTCTCCGCGAGATAGGAGGGGCCACGTCGATGGTTCGAGTTTTGTTGTAAAACAGCGGGTGGTCCGGAGTGCGCTGAAGCATACTTGTTGTATTTATGCTCAGCTAGTTCCTTGGTCCCTACCAAGGATCCTGAAGCTCGGTTTGCCGGTTTATATCTCTAGTTTCTTTCATTATCATGGCGATCCTTTTTATTTTGTGATCTCTGATCTTTGCCCAGAACAATGGCCGCATCTTGTAACCTGAGAGGGTGAGGACAAGTCCCCACCCGCGCCCCATTATGGATCCTGGCGTGCAAAGATGGGAGGTTCACAAAGACCGTTCTAGCCGCCAGGCCAGGGGTCATAAAACCCAAAGAGGTGTCCAGGGGTTCATCTGTTGCGTGAGCCCCGGTGACCTTACCGATGTGTGGAGCCCCTCCGTGCCCTACAGATGTGGGAGCCCATCAGTGACCTACCAGATGTGTGGAGCCCTCTCTGACCCTACAGAGTGGGAGCCCTCGGTGACCTACCAGATGTTGTGGGAGCCCCTCGGTGACCCATATACCAGAGGTGTGGAGCCCCTCGGTGACCCTACCGATGTGGGCGCTCCTCGCTGACCCTACCTGATGTGTGCCGCGGCCCCTCGCGACAACCGATGTTGTGGGAGCCCCTCGGTGGACTCTAACCAGATGTGTGGAGCCCTCTCCGGTGAAATACAGAAGTGCTGGGTATATTAAAGGTTCTCTGGGTGTCCGCTCCGGCAATTGGGGCGGTGATGCCGGTTGGCTCGCCTCGTTTTGCCCCTGTCTGGCGCCCCCCGCTTCCCGGGTGCGTCTGCAGCGTGGACGGCTTGTTGGGTGTTCAGTTGTCTTGCCATGGCAGTTTTGCCGATGTGACCTGCGGCGTGGGAATTGGCTGTGCCCGGGACAGCTGGCGAGGGCCGCGCGCGCTTGGGGCGCTGGGTGGGCCGCCGCCAGGCCATTTCTCGAGCTGGGACCTGGGGGCGCTGCCGCGCCGATACGCCCGGGCACTCCGGTTTGGTCTGTACGCCTGGAGACAGCTGAAGACCGAAGGAAGCGGACAGCATAGCCCTGCTGTCCACCTCGCACGCGTGTGACACCTCACGCCGGGATAGGGTCTACGTTGGTGGCGATGGTGCTGGTGCCCACGAGTCCTTGACCCGGCACAAACCCTGCCGGCTTTGTCCCGGCGGGGCTCTGGCCCGCGGGCCTGTCCGCTGACCGGCGCAAGGGACGACCTCGACAACTTGTGTTAAAAACTGGATCAGTGGAACAAGGGGCACGAAGTAGAAATTTGGAAGTCAGGGGCAAAGCAGCAGGGACTGCGCAAGCCCGTCAGCACCGTCTAGGAAGCTGTTCCTATAGACGGGCGGGGCCAGCTTCCCCCAGATGTTGAGGGTCCGATGCAAGGGTGGTCCCATACACACGACAGGCTTGCGATCTATGGCTCCTGGTTCACAGCCAGAATACAAGCTCCCCTGACCGCTTCGGATGTCGGCCTATGCGTTTAGAGCAGGCGAGACGAATCGTTTATTTAACCTCGGGAGTGGACCACTGTCATGGTTGACCATTACGGAATGAAGCGCCGGCGCTTGCCAATGCCACTAATATTAAATATCTTTATTAGTCTTTTCTTTGTGAGTCTGGTTTTATTTGGGGGCTAATGACCATGACTACAGGGGGAATCGCCACTGGTGTGGTAGGGGCCCAGCCTTGTAGTCCTGGTGGGATCAAATGTGTAGGAAATTTGAATCTCCAGCACCTATTGGGGCAACATTTACTTCCCCGTCCATGTCAGGATGTCCCCGATCCGGCATACCTGTCCAACCCTCATGCCCTGTGCCGCGATTCCCACGTGCGTGCTGTCCGATATGCTGCATGTGTCCGCTTCCCCGTCAGGTCCCCGACGTTCACCTTTTCTTCTGGTCATGTAGTTCACTTGTCCGTGTATAATGCGCTGTTGCAGGAGAGGCACTAAGATCGTGGCACCGAATATCCTGATGGTCCTTTTCCCCGCTCAGGTCCCCGGCGTTCACCGTCTTTCTCGTCGGTGCCATGTAAAGGCATTGTCCGTGTATAAAGCGCTTGTGGGGAGTCATAGATCGTGCGCCCGAATCCTGCATGTGTCACCCCTCTCCTTCCCCGCTCAGGTCCGGAGTCACACTTCTTCTTCTGGGGCATGTAAGTGCCTCGTGTCCGTGTATATGCGCTGCGGGGAGGCACTAAGATCCTGCGCCCGATATCCGCCATGTGTTCGCTCTCCCTTCCCCGCTCAGGTCCCGCCAGAGATCACCTTCTTTTTCGGTGCATGTAGTCATTGTCCGTCGTATGAATGCTGTGCGAGGGAGTCCTAATATCGCGCCCCGATATCCTGAGCATGGTTGTCCTTCCTAGCCGTGGTCCCCGGAGGTTCAACACTTCTCTCTCTGGGTGCATTAATGCATTGTCGCTGTATAATTGCTGTGTGCGGGGAGTCACTAAAGATCCTGCGCCCCGATATCCGATGACTGCATGTGTCGCTTCCCCGCTCAGGTCCCCAGAGTTCACCTTCTTCTTCCTGGTGCATGTAAGTGCATTGTCCGTGTATAATGCGCTGTGCGGGGAGTCACTAAGATCCTGCGCCCGATATCCTGCATGTGTCGCTTCCCCGCTCAGGTCCCTGGAGTTCACCTTCTTCTTCCTGGTGCATGTAAGTGCATTGTCCGTGTATAATGCGCTGTGTGGGGAGTCACTAAGATCCTGCGCCCGATATCCTGCATGTGTCGCTTCCCCGCTCAGGTCCCCGGAGTTCACCTTCTTCTTCCTGGTGCATGTAAGTGCATTGTCTGTGTATAATGCGCTGTGCGGGGAGTCACTAAGATCCTGCGCCCGATATCCTGCATGTGTCGCTTCCCCGCTCAGGTCCCCGGAGTTCATCTTCTTCTTCCTCGTGCATGTAAGTGCTTGGCTTGTGACACAATTTAAAAGTTAAATCCCGCGCTTAGTGTGAATCAGTCGTATCTTCTGACAGCCACCTCTCGATTTCTGTTGCATGAAAGCTGGCACCGATGTGCCAAAATCCGATCACGTGTGACACAATTGCCTGTCCTGGCGGCTCGACCCTCGAAAAGTCTGAAAATCTGACGGAAATAAGCCCCAATGTCCGTGTTATGGGGCCAATTGCTTCCCGGAGGGCGGTGAGACCCCAGGTCCAGGGTGCGGATGCCGGGGAGAGAAGCTTTCACCCAAGACGTGAGTGACCTGCTGACAATTTGCTCTATAAGACTAGGTGTCCTACAAAATACTCAAAGGTGCCACATGGTCACTTAGAAGACTTTTTGGGTGGCCACTTAGATGATGGTAGTTGTAGTCCACCTGCTTGGAGGCCCCATGTAACACGGATGTGTGTAAAATACATTATAGTCCTATATGACCTCCGCCCGGGGCCACACCTCTTTGCTATAATCATGTTTATGTATAATTATGTCGTCCAACGAGACGGGAACCTTCATCGAATCTGGTGATAACACTGGGAGTCCGGGGAGGCGGCTGAATACAATATGGTCTTTATATTGTGGGCTGAACACAATTCTTGGGTCCTGACGGTTTGGTCAGAGGGTCAGACACTGAGTTGTGTCCTGAAAGGATTGGGCTCTATATAAATGGTTCTAGAGCTGTGTGCACCCCCACGTATTCGCAAACACAGCTCTGCCTTGCATCGGCGAGGGTGTTGCACATGTAAGTGCATTGTCCATGTATAATGCGCTGTGCAGGGAGTCACTAAGATCGTGCGCCCAATATCCTGCATGTGTTGCTTCCCCGCTCAGGTCCCCGGAGTTCACCTTCTTCTTCCTGCTGCATGTAAGTGCATTGTCCGTGTATAATGCGCTGTGCAGGGAGTCACTAAGATCGTGCGCCCGATATCCTGCATGTGTCGCTCCCCGCTCAGGTCCCTGGAGTTCACCTTCTTCTTCCTGGTGCATGTAAGTGCATTGTCCTTGTATAATGCGCTGTGCGGGGAGTCACTAAGATCGTGTGCCTGATATCCTGCATGTGTCGCTTCCCCGCTCAGGTCCCTGGAGTTCACCATCTTCTTCCATGCATGTAAGTGCATTAGCTTGTGACACAATTTGAAAGTTAAATCCCACACTCATTTTGAATCAGTCGGATCGTCCAGCGGCCGCCCCCCCCCCCCCCCCCCGATTTCTGTCACATGGAATCAGTTGCGCCAAAATCCAGACGCGTGCGACACAATCCCAGCTCAAACCCCTGTTAAATACCTGTCAAAGCTGCGCAAATCCCAAAAACTGTGAACAGTCTGACAAAAGTGCGATCCGTGATCTTTAGTAAATAAGCCCATTGGGGCTATCTCTTTCTATCCCTTGGCCTTTATACTGTAAAATCACTGATATGAATGCATTTCCACTATGTTATTCTTCATTTCCCCTGTGGTGGGATGCAGGGAAACTGAACACTTCCTGCCTGGTTTTTCCCAAATTTACATCTAGTTACTGCCTTATGTAATGAGCCTAAAGTGCAGTGATATCATATGTAAATTAATCTAAAGTCTCCATGACTTCCATCGCCCTTTTATTCTATCTGTGAATGATTATTGCTGTACATTTCTTGTAGATGCAGCTGTACAAAGTTTTCTCCTGCTTATAAGAGCTGAAAGGAAGAACCCTACAAATTACACGCAGGAGGCATTTGAGGCAGACTGAAGCTGCACCACATAGAATACACTGAGGACTGGGCTGTATGAATATTATAGCCCCTACCATATGGTACCACATTCAAGCTTCTTGGGGAATGCAGGATGGGTCTCTTCTGCCTGCTTTCACTCTGCGGTTTTAGGACCTTTGGAGGACCTTCAAAGCTCTTGAAATGGCTATTGTGTACATGTGTATTGAGACCAGGATTTCATAGGTGAAGGTCCTTTTGAGTAGAAGATTTGGTGGACACAATGAACCTTTGAGTAAATTATGGGACGTAATCTATTAGTCATTAGTCTATTACTTGATCTGCATAATGGTGACCAAGTCAGAGGGAAAGAAGGTGGCAAAATAACGATAAATGACACCTATTTATGTAAAGTCCTAAAGGGAATTTGTCACTATGGATTACTTCAATAAATTGTAGATGGGTGAGAAGATGCTATTTCTGGATACTTAATTCTTATATTAGTACTGAGTTCCCTCATATTCTGTCAAAGGGGTCGAAGCACTTAAAGGAACACTCCAATCACAGATGATTCATTGAATTATACCTTGTGCAGGGCCTGAACGGAGGAGCAGGACTCCAGGTTCTAGCAAGGTTCTAGGAATACAATGGAAATGAGTCCTGCCCTTCCCTTCAGGCCCTGCGTCATGTATTATCAATGAATTAGCTTTGAGTGGAATGTTCCTTTAAGAGACCACTTCATTATGGTCTTCGGTAGGGACATGGAATAGCAATAGTAGTACAGATTGACTAGTGGCATAGTCAGGAATGGAGCAAAGGGCCATTACCAGGAAAATGGCAACATGGAACGTTCCAGAGAATGACACCGGAGTGTAGTCAATAATAAGCCAAGGGGTAAGACAATATCCAATGACAATATCAGGATACGGGTCAGCCAGGAGCCAATGCTAAGGAGCAAGAACCAGAACTTGGTATGACCCCTAGCCAATAAGAGATGAACAGCAGGATATGTGCCCCCCTCAGACCACCAGGCTTTACGTCCTCTTTGGGTGCCAGTTGTGTTGGTAGCTTGATGTCTCTTTGCAGCTAGATATAAGGAAATGTAGCCCAAACCAGCAGATCCATGGTGGAGGATAAGAGTTAGAGCAGTGGAGGAGGCAGAGTGAATCTGTTTGAAGCGACACGGTTTCTATTCACGGGTCTAAGGAGAGTTACCACATGTGTCACCCCTCATGGACATCAGATCTTCCTGTATGATGGACTATCCCATAGAGGTTCTCCACAGGGGGGACACAAACTACTTTCACGGTTACTAAAAATGATTAAACAGGTTCTTGTCACTCAGTTATAAATAATGAGTTGATGTCTTGAGCCTCCCTGACTGGATCCCTATGGTATGGAGGATATAGATGGACAGGAGCAAATGGTTGGTAAGTTGCATGCATTGTCGTTGGACGATCCGACTGATTCGGACTGAGCGCAGGATTTAACTTTCAAATTGTGTCACAAGCCCAAGCACTTACATGCACCACTAAAAAGATGGTGACCTCCGGGGACCTGAGCGGGGAGTGACACATGCAGGATATCAGGCGCATGATCTTAGTGACTCCCCGCACAGCGCATTATACACGGACAATGCACTTACATGCATGTGTCGCTTCCCCGCTCAGGTCCCCGGAGTTCACCTTCTTCCTGGTGCATGTAAGTGCATTGTCCGTGTATAATGTGCTGTGCGGGGAGTCACTAAGATCCTGCACCCGATATCCTGCATGTGTCACTTCCCTGTTCAGGTCCCTGGAGTTCACCTTCTTCTTCCTGGTGCATGTAAGTGCGTTGTCCATGTATAATGCGCTGTGCTGCGTCACTAAGATCCTGCACCCGATATCCTGCATGTGTCGCTTCCCCGCTCAGGTCCCCGGAGTTCACCTTCTTCTTCCTGCTGCATGTAAATGCATTGTCCGTGTATAATGTGCTGTGCGGGGAGTCACTAAGATCGTGCCCCCGATATCCTGCATGTGTCGCTTCCCCGCTCAGGTCCCTGGAGTTCACCTTCTTCTTCCTGGTGCATGTAAGTGCATTGTCCGTATATAATGTGCTGTGCGGGGAGTCACTAAGATAATGCGTCCGATATCCTGCATGTGTCGCTTCCCCGCTCAGGTCCCCGGAGTTCATCTTCTTCTTCCTGGTGCATGTAAGTGCATTGTCCGTGTATAATGTGCTGTGCGGGGAGTCACTAAGATCCTGCGCTCGATATCCTGCATGTGTTGCTTCCCTGCTCAGGTCCCCGGGGTTCACCTTCTTCTTCCTGGTGCATGTAAGTGCATTGTCCGTGTATAATGCGCTGTGCGGGGAGTCACTAAGATCGTGCGTCCGATATCCTGCATGTGTCGCTTCCCCGCTCAGGTCCCAGAGTTCACCTTCTTCTTCCTGGTGCATGTAAGTGCATTGTCCGTGTATAATGCGCTGTGCAGGGAGTCACTAAGATCGTGCCCCGATATCCTGCATGTGTCGCTTCCCCGCTCAGGTCCCCATAGTTCACCTTCTTCTTCCTGGTGCATGTGAGTGCTTGGGCTTGCAACACAATTTGAAAGTTAAATTCCACGCTAAGTTCGAATCAGTCGGATCGTCCAAATGCCCCCCCCCCCCCCCGATTCCTGTCGCATGATAAGCAGCGCCGATACGCCAAAATCTGATCGCTTGTAAAACAATCCCCTTCTAAATCCCTGTTCCAGCGGCGCGATCCCCAAAAACATCGTAAGACCCGGCGCAGATGCGGCCGCGGGACCCTTAGTAAATAAGCCCCACAGTGCTTGTGAGTAGGAGCCTGTGCATTTATCCTATACAGCAGAATCAACACCCTTAGGTCTCACATATCTATCATACAGAGCCGCTGCGGTTCAGTATTACCAAGTTCTCCATAATATAGTCTGCAAGCGCGTGCATGGGGCCTGACGACAGAAGGAGTTCTGGTTTTGTATAACTTGTGGTTCTGTGTCTAATTTACTGAAGACTTTAACCTTAGACCTTCCCTGAGTGTCAGTATCCGCCTGTCTGCTCAGCATGCGCCCACATCCAGGATTGTTTTCTGTCTCTGTCATCATTGATGTCACGGTGACTTGTCCTGACCTAATACCTGAGGCGTATTCACATATAAAGTCATTGTAACGATAATGTGAAAAAATAAAACCATGAAATATGTAAAGGTATCAAATTATTCCATGGTCATCCTCCGAGGACCCTTATTGAGCTGCCTCGGGTATGAACTCTGATTGAGAATCGACAGTAAAATCAATGTAAATGCTGCTCGTTACGATCCCTGGTGCCGGGGTCATCACTCAGTTGGTAAAGGTTTGGCCGTGTAATCTGGACCCCCCTCTGATGTATACAGGAGTGTGGTACAACGGTGTGGAATACCCTGGCAGCAGAGCTAAGGAGGCTTGAAATGCACATTACAGGAATGAAGCCGAGCGGCTGAGTGGAGCGTGCGTCTTTCAGGAGAAAACACGATTAAAACCGCGGCTATTTATATGCTGATGAGAATGGCTCTCACGCTGAGCCGGAATATTATACATTACAGGTGACTCAAAGAGTTTTGTCTCCTGACTCATAATGGGACAGAAAGGTCGGGGGACCAGAGAAAATCCTGCAAATTACACATCCAGAATCAGAGCAGCATCCCGAAAACTGGCCGGGCGGGCGGAGACGCACACCCCGTCTACAATGGCAATATCGTAGTCCATGAGAGGAATGCTGGGTAATGTGAGATCTCTTCACGCTCCATTGTGAGCAAAATCTCTGGGCACCAAACAATGAAATGGAAAGAAAAGGAATGTTTCCCCGACAAAGAATTAGCAAATCAGCCGAGCAGCCTGGAAATCGGGACTGAGACGTGTTCATCGCCGCGCTACTTTCCGATCCGGCAGTGTAACGTTTTTTGTCATTTACGGAGCAGTCACTGGAAACACGTATGATTTAGGTGTGACGCGGAGCACCAGCTCTTCTGTCGTGCCGCTGGTAGATGTATGGAAATGAAGCCACCAGATTCTGCACAGCCGACAGCTCGAAACCAGATGAATTATGTGACAAATTGCTGCTGATAACGAAGGGACTGTAGCAGCGAGTCTTCTGTGTAAATGGACTGATAATGTGTGACCGGAGCCTGCGCACACACAACATGCGTGTCCTGCCGCAACCTAATGTGCAATTCTGGAGTCAGCCATTGTGTTTGATTTGTTGCATCGGAGATTGGTAACGCTGTACGAACGAGAGAGCCTCATCTCTAGCCTACCCATCGGCGGGACGAGAAAAAATATCGCAGAGATTCCATAGGACGTGGATATGATCTACTTCCATGTACAAAATGATGACACACCTCACGAGGCTGCACTAATGAAGATGGCCTCATCGATGTGTGCGGAGGATACTGCTGACCGGCACATGGAGTAATTAAGTGCAGATGCTACGGCTTGACAGCGCCCGGCACAGCTCGGCTTACACACATCTCAGGATGAAATGGAATCATATTTTGCTGTGTGAGGAATGCGATCCGTCTACATTTATATCAGGAAAGGGGGGGGGGAAGCACCGAAGACACCAAACTGTGAAGTGTGTCTGACACGAGAGGTGTCGGAGAGGTGATAAAGCTGGAGCAACATAGTCTTCAGGGGGTTAAATGACCGACCCACCTGCCCAGGAGAAGACAGATTATTTCCCAGCCTTTGGCAGCAGAGGAGCAGCTGAGATAACAGGGGAAGACAAACAGGCGCTGGGCTGGTGACACCATGATTGATATTGGAGTCTCAGGATGTGCCCCCTTACCCTAAACTATCCGTGACATTTGTGAGGAATGCCTGCAGCCTGTAATTTGGGGCTGGTTCGGCTGCTTTAAGGTCACATGCTTTACTGTTCCAGGCTTCTCCGCGACCTACATTGTCCATCATGTATTGCCACTGCGCGTACACAAACCCTACGTCTCAAGAGTTCCTATTATTGGATATTTCCTTCCCATTGCCTAATATGTTTTTATACTACAGACGTATCAAGAATTTTCATCCCCCCCCTCAAATTACAGAAACTCAAGAACGGAGCTGCGTGTTGTCAGGCCTAATGGCTACGAGCGAGTGTAGTATCAGGTCACCATCGAGGAATTGTATTTATAGATCTACTTGGTGTAAATGCTCCACATCTATTTCATTATTTGGCATTGCTGTGTGTTTACTGTCCCACGGTGACGCTTTGTCTTCAGGGTTTAGGGTGGGGGGTGCAGCTAGTCTAAGGCAAGACCCAGGAGACGACCTGGGAACAAGACGAGCATCTAATCCCTGGGGCTCCTTCTGGCCTCATGGGCCGGGGGTGGTCTACAGAGGGTCCTCATCTTCTCTTCTGGAGGGGGCCACATTTATGATCAATTATGATCTTGGGTTTTCAATAGGAAAGATAATTGTGTGTAGGCGTGACCCCCCCCCCCCCCCTATGAATTTATCTTCTTATACGGCACTGGACTGATAAGGTTTTGTCACAATTGATACAATTAACCTAATGTGTTAAACACATCTATGACATAGTAGCATTGTAGGGTCCACACCCGGATGCCCGGTTAGTATACGGGTAGATGTCATCGCTGATTGGCCGGCTCCATGTAACATAGGAAATCGCTGGCCCGTTCCGTGTTGTGCCGTCACTTGTTCCGCTCACACGTCTGAGATGCACGTGTAGCTTCCGACTGATGAGCAGAGGCTCGTACCCTGTTCTGCACTAATCCCAGTCAACCTCTCGGTGTTATTCTGTATGTTCAGACCACGGGAGGTATCCACAAGTGCACCGTTTTTCATAAACACGTTCCTCAGTCGCCGACGCCTCTGCAGCTGCTGCTTTTATTCTGTGAAATGGATGTAGTTCTCTCCTTGGCTAAAATTTATGGCAGGAATTCAACCTGAAAGAGAGAGAAGTGATGGCTTCAATGGCCTTCAGGGATGAGGGCAGGATCTGAGATATCGCATGCAGAAGACGGTAACGCATGGGGGCTCATTCACTAAGGGTCCACAGACCACACTATCATATCATATGCTGACGATTTCTGATTTGCGCCGCATTTAACTGGGGATTTTGGCGCTTCGGCACCAGCTTTCACGCAACACTTATAGGGGGGGGGATGCTGTCAGATGTGACTGATTCAGACTAAGTGCGGGATTTAACATTTATATTGTGTTGCAAGCCAAGCACTTACATGCACCGGGAAAAAGAAGGTGAACTCCGGGGACCTGAGCGGGGAAGCGACACATGCAGGATATCGGGCACCTTCTTCTTCCTGGTGCATGTAAGTGCATTGTCCGTGTATAATGGGCTGTGCAGGGAGTCACTAAGATCGTGCACCCGATATCCTGCATGTGTCGCTTCCCCGCTCAGGTCCCTGGAGTTCACCTTCTTCTTCCTGGTGCATATAAGTGCATTGTCCGTGTATAATGCGCTGTGCGAGGAGTCACTAAGATCGTGCGCCCGATATCCTGCATGTGTCGCTTCCCCGCTCAGGTCCCTGGAGTTCACCTTCTTCTTCCTGGTGCATGTAAGTGCTTGATCTTGCGAAACAATTTGAAAGTTAAATCTCGCGCTCAGTCCAAATCAGTCGGATCGTCCGCTGGCACGCAGTTTGCACTAGAAAGAATGTGCAAAGTCTGACAAAAAAAAATAGTCCACAGCCCTTAGTAAATGTGTCCCCTATATCTGTACCCATGTCTTCATTTCTCATTCAACAGTATCAGGAGGATCATATTGGATATTATAGATAAGTACTGACCTGCACTGATGGGGAAAAAAGCACTTGGGGTGAGGTAGAAAACTTACTGCTATATGCAGCAGCCTCCGTCTGTGCCTGTGTTTCAGTTCTCTTATTGATTTATGCAAAAATTTTGATAAAATGTTAGTGACTCTTTGAATAATAGGATTCTTGCTGCTTTGAGCCACCACTAGGGGGAGCCCACTGAACAATGTTCATATATTGAGTTTGGAATCCAAGGCATTGTCTATTCTTCTTCCTTTACATGATAAAATATGGACATCCCCTGAATCCTAACCTGAATAGTCTTTGACAGGGGCACTTGAAGGTTTCCATATAAGATTTTTCCTCCTTGATCAGCATATGTTATTCTCATCCACAGATCCGGTATTGCTCACCCCTTGGGCACGGTCTGGTTGTATTATTCTCGGACCAATTGCACAACATACAAAAACAACAGATCAAATGGCCCCGGGATAAAAAGTGAAGTATGGAGTCAGAGGAGGTCCAAAAGTTCATTGGGGAAGAAAAGAAGTTTACTTTAATGATGATAAAGAAACTTATGAGAGAACAGTAATAAATGTGTCTTTATAGGGGACTGAAGGGGACACCAACCAATAATAATAGGTAGGTACATGGATATAGGAAGCCCTGGTGTGTACAGAGCAACTCAGTTATACAATGGGGCAGATTTACTTACCCGGTCCATTCGCGATCCAGCGGCGCGTTCTCTGCGGTGGATTCACTAAGGTAGTTTCTCCGCCGTCCACCAGGTGGCGCTGCAGCGCTGAAGAGCATCGGAAAGCACTCAAGTTCACCAGCCTATCCTGGATGAAGGTGAGTGCAAGCTCCGCTACACATTTTTTTTTTAAATGCGGTGGTTTTTCCGAATCCGTCGGTTTTCGTTCGGCCACGCCCCCCGAATTTCCAATGCGTGCATGCCAGCGCCGATGCGCTGCAATTCGATCGCGTGCACCAAAATCCCGGGGCAATTCAGGGAAAATCGGTGCAAATCGGAAATATTCGGGTAACACGTCGGGAAACGCGAATCGGGCCCTTAGTGAATGACCCCCAATGTATCAAAAATAACCCCCACTACAACACTCAATAGTGACCACAAACCTGATGTGTTACTCCTATAGACCCCAGACCCACAAAATAACATAGACCATAATAATACAGGCTGAAGACCCCTAAATAATACTGAATCCCCAGCTTAAACCCCCAAAATACTACGAACACTGACAAGACCCATTCAGTAATACAGACCTCAGTCGGACCTGTAACGAATCCAGACTCCGGACAATGTAAATAAATATAGACCCCTGACCCATAAAATAACATAGACCATAATAATACAGGCTGAAGACCCCTAAATAATACTGAATCCAGATTAAACCCCCAAAATACTACGAACACGACAAGACCCATTCAGTAACACCTCAGTCCGGACCCTGTAAACGAATCCAACTCCGGACAATGTAATAAATATAGACCCCTGACCCATAAAATAACATAGACCTCTACTAATACAGAGCTGAAGACCCCTAAATAATATGGATCCAGATCAAATCCCTTAAATATACAGACCTAAACAAGTGTCATATAAATACAACAACCCCACAGACTTTACAAACAAATCCAATTTAATAAAGACCCCAGACCACTAAGTACAGATCGTAGACCAAATAGACCCCCGCTAATACCCATCCAACGAACTAAAAAACTCTAATGTATAGGAATCGCAGACCCTCCAAACATTATCCTGATTCTAAATTAGACCAATCTACAAATACAGACCCCAGACCAGAACCCTTTAGCTATAAAGACCCTAGATCGAACCCTAATAAACACGACTCCAGCAAATAATATAGACCCCCAGGCAGGAGGAAATAAGACCCCAATCAATATACATCACAGTCCCACATAATAATAAGACCCTCATAATAACAATCTACAGCCCCCTAATAACACTGACCAAGATCCAATCCCAAATACTACAGACCCTGATAAGACCCATTCCATAATAGGGACCCCAGACCATACCCCCTAAACCATGCAGATCCACAAGTAGACCTCTAAATTATACAGACCCCAACCAACCCCTGAATACATTCACATACCCCAGAGCCCTCCATGCAACCACCCAATAAACAAGAGACATTCAAAATCTTAGATCACCCCATCCATCTATGGACGCAGGTATTTGTGAACAAGCCAACCCTGGCTATGGACCCCCCTGGGGTAACAATAAAACCGTAAATATGAATGGAGCCTCTTTCTTGCCCCCCTACGTGTCCTCAACGATTTTTAATATGCCCTGGAGAGCCCTTGGTGGTTGCCCCCCCCCTTGATGACCGCCCAGGTAAGGGGCGGGGGGCACCGCCAATTTCAATTCAAATATTTTAACCCAAATCCCCTGCAGTCCCCGGCCCCTTCTCTAATTGATTTGGGGCCATAGACACCCTACCAAAAAAACTCAGACCCCGGACATGGGGAAGCTGGAGATTTCTGTCATCATCACACACTGGGAGTCACCGCCTCCTCCTCCCTGGACCCGCTGTCTCCTCTCATGTGAATCTGTGGTTGTGTTGAGCAACTGGACCCAAATAACATCTCCGTGCAAATCCCACAGAGAGCGATACCGAAGCGGGGGGAGACTAGTGGTCACACATCACACAACAGCCCAAGCTGAGATCGCTGGGGTCTCAACAGCAGAGAAAAGGTAAGTAGAGGTGTGATGAGATCAGTAGAGAGGACAGGAGAGAGGTAGTAGAGGTGTGGAATGAGATAGGAGAGAGACAGAAGAGAGGTAAGTAGATGTGTGAATGAGATCAGGAGGGAGAGAGACAGGAGAGAGCTAAGTAGAGGTGTGAATGAGATCAGGAGAGAGAGAAGGAGGGGAGAGATGGTAAAGTAGGCGGTGTGAATGAGATCAGGAGAGAGACAGGAGAGAGGTGAGTAGAGGTGGAATGAGATTCAGGAAGGGAGACAGGAGAGAGCTAAGTAGAGGTGAGAATGAGATCAGGAGAGAGACGGGAGAGAGGTAAGTAGAGGTGTGAATGAGATCAGGAGAGAGACAGGAGGAGAGTAAGTAAGAGGTATGAGGAGATCAGGAGGCGAGAAAGGGAGGCAGTAAGTAGCAGGTGTGGAATGAGTCAGGGAGAGACAGGGAGCGGTAAGTAGAGGTGTGAATTGAGTTCAGGAGAGAAGACAGGAGCGAGTAAGTAGAGGTGTGAATGAGATAAGGAGAGAGGACAGGAGAGAGGTAAGTAGAGGTGTAAATGAGATCTGGGAGGAAAGACAGGTAAGTAGAGGTGTGAATGAGATCAGGAGAGAGACAGCAGAGAGGTAAGTAGAGGTGTGATTGAGATCAGGAGAGAGACAGGAGAGAGGTTAGTAGAGGTGTGAATGAGATCAGGAGAGAGACAGAAGAGAGGTAAGTAGAGGTGTGATTGAGATAAGGAGAGAGACAGGAGAAAGGTTAGAAGAGGTGTGAATGAGATCAGGAGAGAGACAGGTAAGTAGAGGGTGTGAATGAGATCAGGAGAGAGACAGAAGAGAGGTAAGTAGATGTGTGAATGAGATCAGGGAGAGAGAGAGCAGCAGAGAGGTAAATAGAGGTGTGAATGAGATCAGGAGAGAGAACGGAGAGAGGGGAAGTAGGGTGTTAAATGAGATCCGGAGAGGAGAGCGACGTAAGTCGAGGGTTGAATGAGATCAGGAGAGAGACAGAAGAGAGGTAAGTAGATGTGTGAATGAGATCAGGAGAGAGACAGCAGAGAGGTAAAGTAGAGGTGTGAATGAGATCAGGAGAGAGACAGGAGAGAGGTTAGTAGAGGTGTGAATGAGATTCAGGAGAGAGGACAGGAGAGAGGGTATAGTAGATGTGTGAATGAGATCAGGAGAGAGACAGGAGAGAGCTAGTAGAGGTGTGAATTGAGATCAGAAGGAGAGACAGGAGAGAAGGTAAGTAGAGGTGTGAATGAGATCAGGAGAGAGACAGGAGAGAGCTAAGTAGCAGGGTGTGAATGAGATCAGGAGAGAGAGGAGAGAGGTAAGTAGAGGTGTGAATGAGATCAGGAGAGAGACAGGAGAGAGGTAAGTAGAGGTGTGAATGAGATCAGGAGAGAGACAGGAGAGCAGTAAGTAGAGGTGTGAATGAGATCAGGGAGAGACAGGAGAGCGGTAAGTAGAGGTGTGAATGAGATCAGGAGAGAGACAGGAGAGGGAGAGGGGTAAGTAAGAGGTGTGAACGAGATCAGGGGAGAAGAGAAATGAGGAAAGAGACAGGAGAGAGGTTCGTAGAGGTGAAGTGAGATCAGGAGAGAGACAGGAGAGAGGTAAGTAGAGGTGTGAATGAGATCAGGCGAGAGGGACAGGCGATGAGGGTAAGTAGAGGTGTGAATGAGATCCGGAGAAAGACACGAGAGAGCTAAGGTAGAGGTGTGAATGAGATCAGGAGAGAAAGAGACAGGAAAGAGGTAAGTAGAGGTGAGAATGAGATCAGGAAAGAGACAGGGAGAGAGGTGGGTAAGGTAAATAGGGTAGTGACGGAGATCAGGAGAGCGACCTGCGAGAGGAAAGTAGAGGTGAGAATGCGATCAGGAGGAGAGAGCCAGGGCGCGGTAAGTAGAGGTGTGAAATGAGGATCAGGAGAGACAGAAGAGAGGTAGTAGAGGTTGTGAAGAGACAGGAGAGAGACAGGAGAGAGGTAAGTAGAGGGGTGAATGAGCTCAGGAGAGGACAGGAGAGAGCTAAGGTAGAGGTGTGAAGTGAGATCAGGAGAGATGACAGGAGAGAGGTAAGTAGGGGTGTGAATGAGTCAGGAGCGAGACAGGAGAGAGGTAAGTAGAGGTGTGAATGAGATCAGGAGAGAGAAAGGAGAGAGGTAAAAATAGAGGTGTGAATGAGATCAGGAGGAGAGCGCGGAGAAGGTAAGTAGAGGTGTGATGAGATCCGGAGGAGAGACAGGAGGATGTAAGTCTATTTGGTGTGGAATGAGATCAGGAGAGAGACAGAAGAGAGGTAAGTAGAGGTGTGCATGAGATCAGGAGAGAGAATGAAGAGAGGTAAGTAGAGGTGTACATGAGATCCGGAGAGAGACAGGTAAGTAGAGGTGTGAATGAGCTCAGGAGAGAGACAGAAGTGAGGTAAGTAGATTTGTGAATGAGATCAGGAGAGAGACAGCAGAGAGGTAAGTAGAGGTGTAAATGAGATCTGGAGAGAGACAGGTAAGTAGAGGTGTGAATGAGATCAGGGAGAGACAGAAGAGAGGTAAGTAGATGTGTGAATGCGATAGGAGAGGGCCAGGAGAGATGTCAGTAAGAGGTGTGAATGAGATCAGGAGAGAGACAGGAGAGAGGTAAGTAGAGGTGTGAATGAGATCAGGAGAGAGACAGGAGAAGAGGTAAGTAGAGGTGTAAATGAGATCGGCGAGAGACAGGTAAGTAGAGGTGTGAATGAGATCGGAGAGAGAAACAAGAGAGGTAAGTAGATGTGTGCATGAGATCAGAGGCGAGACAGCAGAGAGGTAAGTTGAGGGTGATTGAGATCAGGAAGAGACAGCAGAGAGGTTAGTAGAGGTGTGAATGAGATCAGGAGAGAGACAGGAGAGAGGTAAGTGATGTGTGTTGTTTGTAATGAGATCGGAGGAGAGAGAGGACAGGTAAGTAGAGGATAGAGGGGGAATGAGATCAGAGAGAGGAACAGAAGAGAGGTAAGAGCTGGTGAATGAGATCAGGGAGCGACAGCAGAGAGGTAAGTTAGAGGTGTGATTGAGATAGGAGGAGAGCACAGGAGAGAGGTTAGAGAGGTGGAATGAGATCGGAGGGAGAGACAGGAAGAGAGGGAAGTAGATGTGTGAATGAGATTCCGGAGAGAGAAGGAGAGAGGTTAGGTCGATGGTGTGATGAGATCCGTAGAGCGACAGGAGGGAGGTAAGTAGAGGGGTGAAGAGACAGGAGAGCGACCGGAGCGAATCTGCATCCCGCGTTTCTCTACTTCTCCGGCGTTCATCCTGCTCCTCACCTCTTCATGGATTCCGTGTTTGAGCAGCATTTTCACACAGGCAGATATTGGTAAAGCAATTTCACACCCGAACCGAATAAGGTGTGTTGTGAGAGGCACCCCGTACACGTCTGCAGATAGCTGTTTCTCTGGAACTTGACCTGTAGGAAGAGCATGAAATGGATTGTGGGATGATCTGCGCCCCCGGCTTTTGCGCCCCTGCACCCCTTGAAATGGAAATGGGCAAGGGAAAAATGAGCAATTGCTGGTGGTTTCCGATGATTTCAATGATTTTTCTGCCTTTAGGCATTAAAACCCTTGGAAAAAAACACTTACCAGACCCCTTCAAGGTGTCTCTGAGCTCCCCCAGCGCCTCTGTCAGTTGTGTTAATGACTTCCTGTGATACTCAGCTTGCAGTTCCAGGAGCTGGAGACAGAAAAAGAAAACTGACATCATTCTGCACAACATCAACATATTGGGGCTAATTTACTAAGGGTCTGCGGATCGCACTTTCGTCGGATTTTGCGCCACTGTGACAGGTATTTAACTGGGGATTGTGTCGCATGCGATCGGAATGTGGCGCAGCTGCGCTGCATTCATGCAACAGAAATCGGGGGGCGGCCGGGGGCCTCGACAGGGGTTCGGACTGAGAACAGGGGATTTAAGTGCAAATTGTGTCGCAAGACAATGCAATACAGCACCAGAAGAAGAAGGTGTGAACTCCAGGGACCGAGCTCGCTAGGAAGGATGGAGGAAAGGAAGGAAGCGACACATGCAGGGATACGGGCGCAAGGCTCTTAGTGACGTTGCCGCACCGCGCAATATACACGGACAATGCATACATGACCGGAAGAAGAAGGTTGACTCCAAGGGACCTGAGCGGGGAAGCTGACACAACGCACTGGATGACGCCAGCGGCATGTCTTATTGATCCCGCGCTACAGCGCATTCACAGGAACAGCACTAATGCCCCAGGAGGAAAAAGGTGAACCTCCAGGGACCTGAGCGGGAGCCGACCACAGGCCAGATATACGGAAGGCAGGATCTCGTAGTGATTCACTAACCCGCAAGGCCATTATAAGGCAATGCAAAAGCTTACTCATTGCATCAGGAGAAGAAGTGACATCCAGGGACCTAGCTGGAAAAGCGACACATGCAGGATATCGGAGCAGGATCTTTAGTGACTCCCCGCACAGCGCATTATACACGGACAACACCTTACATGCACCAGGAAGAAGAAGTGAACTCCGGACCTGAGCGGGGAAGCACACATGCAGATATCGGCGCAGGATCTTAGTGACTCCCCGCACAGCGCATTATACACGGACAATGCACTTACATGCATCCAGGAAGAGAAGGTGAACTCCAGGGACCTGAGCGGGGAAGGCGACACATGCAGGATATCGGGCGCAGGATCTTAGTGATCCCCGCACAGCGCATTTACAATGGACAATGCACTTACATGCACCAGGAAGAAGAAGGTGAACTCGGGACCTGAGCGGGAAGCGACACATGCAGCGATATCAGGGCAGAGATCTTAGTGACTCCCGCACAGGCATTATACCACGGACAATGCACTTACATGCACCAGGAAGAAGAAGGTGAACTCCGGGACCTGAGCGGGAGTGACACATGCAGGTATCGAGGCGCAGGATCTTAGTGACTCCCTGACAGCGCATTATACACAGACAATGCACTTACATGCACCGGAGAAGAAGGTGACTCCGGGGACCTGAGGGGGAAGCGACAATGCGGAGTGATCGGCCGCAGGATCTAGTGACTCCCCGCACAGCGCATTATACACGGACAATGCACTTACATGCACCAGGAGAAGAAGGTGAACTCGGGACCTGAGCGGGAAGCGACAATGCAGGATATCGGGCGCAGATCTTAGTGACTCCCGCACAGCGCATTCTACAGTGCATTGTCCGTGTATAATGCGCTGTGCCGCGATTCACTAAGATCCTGCACCCGATATCCTGCATGTGTCGCTTCCCCGCTCAGGTCCCCGGAGTTCACCTTCTTCTTCCTGGTGCATGTAAGTGTATTGTCCGTGTATAATGCACTGTGCGGGGAGACACTAAGAACCTGCGTCCGATATCCTGCATGTGTCGCTTCCCCGCTCAGGTCCTTGTCTTGCGACACAAATTTAAATGTTAAATTCCTCCATTTCTGTCACTTGGGATAAAAAACCCTTCTAAATGCGGCACATGACGGAAATCGGTGGATATTCCGGCGATAGTGTGGTCCGCGAACCCTTAGTAATTGAGCCCCAATGTCTTTTATATTCGTTTTTGCTCCTAAAGCGGCGCTAGGTCTTGTTTTAAGGGGATGTTTTATATTTCTATGCACAAGAATTTAATAACTATTGAATTTTTGTTCAACAATAATAAATAATGATACAAACCCTTTTTTCCACCCATGGTTAGTGGTTGGGTGACGCCATTTATTGTGTCATCATTCATGTTTACCTCTGAGCTGCTCTTTGTGTATTCATTTCCATCTCCATTATAATAATGTCTTCTGTGATAATCGCATTGTCTGTCCATTGTTTCCTCCCATACCCCCTCGTGCCGGCCCCTGACTCGTGTTCACACTGCTGCTCGATGTATTTGAACTTGGTGCTTAAATCTTTCCGCTAATGACCAAAACCTCATGTGCCTCCATCCAAAAAATACAAACTGCAGCGGTTGCCCCAGTAATAATCTGTGGACACGATGCTGGATTTAGGACTCATTGGCGTCGGCTCTTCTGTGTCTCCCTTCTGGACTGAGGAGCGATAATAACCCTAAAGACACCTGACAAATCTTCTTTTTTTTCCTTATTTACTCAATTTTTGTTCTGTAATCAGTAAAATTTCAGTCTCTACTTTTATTATCAGTGCTGTAGAATATTTTTATTATTTAATTTTTTTTCTGTGTTACAGTAGAAAACATATCGATTATTCAGATCAAGCAGGAATTACCTCCCACAGACGTCCACCTAGAAAGCAGCGCTGAGGGGACAGACGTCACTGCTGAGACCTCCGTCCACGTCTTGTGCAGAAAACGTGGGACACTGCAAAAACCGCCAAATGGAAGCAGAACACCCAAAGTCAGTAAAGCAAATGCCCTGGCACAGGCTGATGGGTCCCCCCAGGACGATGCCCACCATGAACATGCTGGCAAAGTGCACTGGGGAAGACACCAAACCAACGCTTTGCCAAAGAAACCGTTTCCGTGTTTGAGATGTGAGAAAAGTTTTAACTGTAGGTCGCACCTGATTATGCATCATCGCGTGCACACACGAGAGCGGCCGTACGTGTGCGAGTGTGGGAAGGCCTTCACCCAGAGCTCCAACCTGTTCAGACACCAGCGAGGCCACAGACATCATAGACTGCAGAACTATCCATGTCCTCAGTGCAACAAAGACTTTCCCGACCTCTCCAGACTTGTCACTCATCAGAGGACTCATCACAGCGCGGACGCGGGCATGAAGAGCGCATGAGACACCCGGGACCCCCAATCCATCAGATGTTGTCACAACACAAGTTTTTAATTAACTTTTGAAGTCTAAAATGTATTAAACTCTGCGTGACATCATTTTATACCAATCACCTAGTAGTTTCATTGTATTTTTAATAAATGGTTTAAGGCCATGAAGAAGTACAAGATGTCTGTCAGCCCCCCGACCATTTATTATAACACTTCTGTGTATTCGGTGAACGCGTCATCCAGCACTGGAGACCCAAACATATCGTTCTATGGATGGCCCAGGACCCAGATTGTGGCAGCACCTCATTTACTTCAGTGGGGTCATGGACTATTCTATCTGCAGGCAGCATGTTATAGAGCAGGAGGAGCAGAACAAATTACAACTAGTGTCCTGTCTGCAGGTAGAATGTTATAGAGCAGGAGGAACAGAACAACTTACACCTAGTGTCCTGTCTGCAGGTAGAATGTCACAGAGCAGGAGGAGCAGAGCAAATGTTACATAGTGGCTCACATTTATAAAAAAAACAGTGCAGTCTGTACTAAGTGGAGTGTCCTGTATAGTGTGAAGATTATAAAATAAGATTATATTATTATAGTGTGGCATATTATTGAATACCGGGCCTGTTCTTCATGAATCTGGCGCCCCCTGCTCTGCTCCAGAAGTGTGCACCATTATTTTCCTGCTTTACTTTGTTCATTCTGCAGAGTTGGCGCAGGTCAGTAATAAATGTGGCGCATGGTCCGGCTAAGCAGTAACAGCCCCTTTATGTGCACCTTGTTCTGTCTATTCAGACACAATGGGGCAGATTTACTTACCCGGTCCATTCGCAATCCAGCGTCGCGTTCTCTGCGGGAAAATCGGCGCAAATCGGAAATATTCGGGTAACACGTCGGGAAAACGTAAATCGGGCCCTTAGTAAATGACCCCATTATGATTACATGTACTGGATACAAAGAACTTCTATCAGTATATAGTACCAGAAAACTGGTGCAGACACTTTATAACATGTCCCCGGAGTTCACCTTCTTCTTCCTGGTGCATGTAAGTGCATTGTCCATGTATAATGCGCTGTGCAGGGAGTCACTAAGATCGTGCACCTGATATCCTGCATGTGTCGCTTCCCTGCTCAGGTCCCCGGAGTTCACCTCCTTCTTCCTGGTGCATGTACGAACACGAACACCAAACCTGAACCCAAAATCAGACCTGAACCAGAAATGTTTAGCACCAACCCGATTACTTGTAATGAAAGAGCATAGAAGGTAAAGGTTTTGTCCCAGTTCATAAATGTTTTTGCTATCGGCCTCAGGAGGTGGGAAAATAATTAAAGTGGTTTCCCACCAAACAAGTTATGCCCTAACCACAAAGATTGGGTCTAACGTGCTGATCGGTGGGGTATTAGCGATGAGCATGCTTTCGATATGACATCATCGCTGAAATCAACTGAGGCCGGCAAGGATGGAAGCTCAGGACTGGAGGTAAGGACATAAGTATTGTAGGTTCTTTATGATATTTATTCTACTTGGGGCCCATTTAAAAAAAAATATATAAATCTTGACAACCCCTTTAAATCAGAACAAAGAACAGTCTTCCATGTTGTGTGACCGAGAAACATGAATAACGATCTTCATTGCACTTGGTCTTCTCTGGGTCGTACATTACTGTGAAGTGAACTCTCTGCACTGAATGTTCCTTCCCCATTTCAGGGTATCAGTAGAGTTGTCAAACTAGAGTTATTAGAGGGTTTCTTCGAAAAATTTAGATTGCTGTCCCCCCAAAAAAAGTTGTCTTTAAGGTTGTTAAACTTTGTAATGGTCAAACTCTACCGTGACTCTCATAGTTGAATCCAACTTCACTGCTCCCAGATTAATTATGACGTTCGAAACAGCTGCACAGCATTGAGTGCGGACGTCCAATCAGTGAAGGTTACTGCACCTATAGCCTCATGCGCACAAACGTATGGGGGACTGTGATCCAGCTGCACAATTTCACAGACGTTTATGGCTCCCGGTCATGGTGCGGTGAGCTTGTGGTGACATGTCCTATATCATGCCATATTATGGCTTTCAATGGGGATGGGAGGGGTGAGGAGCACTCACCCCTCCTCTCTGCTGCACCTCTTTCATTGCTCGCCCAGGCCGTAGCTATACATTTGTGTGTTTAAGGAGTTACGGATTTGCACCTCACTTATCTGCAACAGCACAGTTTGAATTTTACAGAGTTTGTACCAACATTTGCAGGATTGGGGATAACGAGCAGATCAGGAGGATCTCACAACTGGGAAACACTTTGTTCACTAAAGCCAAACTTATCTTTCACTGTCTACGCAAGTGGCGGAGAACAGAGCTCCAGTTCCTTGGATTGCTGGGGGTCTGCTCTTCTGATTGGTGGGTGTCACAGTTAGTTGGACCTTCACCAATCAGCTTGTTATTCCCGACCACCATAGAAACTTGATACAACCCATTGCCTTGAAGCTCATATTGAAGAAACTAATCACAACACGACATTTCCCTACATTTCCTTGGATGTCGTCTACTGATCAGCATTTGACTTTTGTAATTAAGGTTCATGTTTATAAAATCCACTAATTAAATGAGTAAAATGTTGACCGTCACCTTGAAGTTTCCATCCTTTATTCTCCTCTAGGACCCATCGTCTTGTAGTTACCTATCATCGTGTGGTTACTCCGCATACTCTGCATTGCTTTCACAAATTAATTAAGTCTTCATTTATTTGTTCACAACGTCTAATTAAGGAGTCTATTAGGACATTAGTGTCACATAGCTGCTCGCCTTAATGCCAGGAGATTCATTACCGGCCTCACCATGAATGATAAACGATAAAACTGTCGACAAGTTACAACTTAATGATGTGACAGGGCTAAGTATCCAAGGGTTTCCTTATTTTTATTATGCAAACATTGTCTTCAACGGGTTCTCTGGTTTGAAAAACCTTAGATCATATCAAAAATTTTTGTGCTCACCTTTGAAAACATTTAGGTGATAGACTGGTATACCCTCTAAAACGCCGTCACAACTGGCAGCCAACAACCTCCAAAAAAAGAATCAGCGTCTCCCGTTCCAGGGGACAGGATCGCTGAATGCAAATGGCAGGGACCCAATGTGGATAGGAAAAATTCCCGGCACCTGGATGAATCTTCAGGCAGGACCAAGTAATATCCAACTTAGTGGAGTTTCATTGTAATAATAAAATAAAATTGATAAAAGCAACGCGTTTCCGCTCAGTACATGAGCCTTCATCAGGCATCCTGGAAACCTTTGCAACTCCCTAGACAATTCACATAAAAACCACTAAATGGCCACATATGGTGTAAACATCGGGATAGAGTATCTCAAAATGATGTCTGTTTTCAGTGCTGGGACCTATCGAGCCAGGAGCAAGGGTAAAGGTAGGGTCAGATGTTGCTGTAGGAGCCTCTTCAAGTAGCAGTGGATAAAGTCTCTTCTTTAGGAACCAACCGTATCATGCACCGTATGGACAACCCATTGTCTGTAATCCTATTGAGCTGGAAGGAAAGTGAACACTGGTTTCCACATGAGCTATAGGTGAGCTATTTATTGGGGACCCCTATAGAGCGTGATAACGGGGTCCATTGTATCCAGATGATTGGAACTGCTGGTTGAGCGCGGTACCTGCTGCTCTATTTATTGCGTTTGAGCACTTCATCCATCCATAGAGATAGCACATGGATTATGCATCTCCTTGTGCACCGACGGTCCACATTAAGTCATACATCGAGCCTAGTGATACTAGTAGTGCACATCATCTGCTGTGGAACAAGTCCTACACATCTGGGACAATGTATTAGACCTAGGTGATCCACATCATGCCCTGTTATGACTTGTTGTAGAAGACATCACGCCCTATTGGCACATAGAGGACACATCACATCCCCCGGCCCCCAGGACCCCCCCTTAGTACTTACCGGTTCCTCTTAACTTTGGAGCTATGTTCATCATTTACATCTTCTGGGAAAAGTCCATCTTTTTTGCCAGCTGATAAAACATAGAAAAAAAAATAGATTTAAAACCAGAATAATGTTGAAATACCCCAAACACTTGGATAATGACAATTTTATGTCCCGTCTCGGAAGCCAAATCTCTCCGTCTCATGACGAATTCCCAGTCTCCGAGCTGAACGCAAAATACCTAATGAACTAATATTTAGCTTTTAAGACTACAATGCTGATGGTAGTTGTGAGATGTTGGAGGTGATCCATCTGGCAGAGCGGTTCTTTTCCTATCAGAGCGTTGGCAAGGGCTCGGAGGCTTTTTAATACCGGTAAGTGCGAGACTTTTATCTGATTATTACTGAGGGAAAAGCCCTATTAGAGAATGTGGACACCATAAAGAAGTTCTATCATTTGGGATCACCCTGGAGTCTCCTGCAGCCCATCGGAGAGTAAAGGGAACCCGTCACCAGCCGAATCGCTTATAAACCACCAAATATACCTTAAATGGGCTGCTGACTGTTTTCTGCACATGTGTTTATAACGCTGCCTTTACTCAGAGCAATAAAGTAATATCCACAGACAGCAGTCAGGCAGGTACCCACCATCAAGGCCGCCTCTTCAGGTAACCCTCGCCTCCTTACCTCCATGGAGCTTCTACAGGCCCTTATATTAAAGCTTGCACATGCGCAGTACGCCTGTTATCTCCCCTCCGGTGCTGTGCTTATCCAGAGGGAGAAACACACATTGCGCATGAGCCGCTTTCAATACAGCATAAGCATAAGGAACCTACTAGCCGTCCGCGTTGCCTCGAGCACATCATAGTAGCAGATCAGCCGGCTAGCAGTTAAGTGGTGTTGAAGTGTATCGAAAGCAGTGCAATACTAGGAAGTAGATCCATGGAGGTAAGGAGGGGGGTTAGCTGTCAAGGCGGCTTTGAGGGTCTGTGGATATAACTTTAATTTTCCCGATAAAGGCGTGTTGGCCCTTTATAAAGACATCTGCAGAAAACAGCCCATATAAGGTACTTTTGGAGGTTCATAAGCGATTCGGCAGGTCACAGGTTCCCTTTAACATCACGGTGTACCCCAAGGCGTTCATATACTTTCCCCAAATTACCCTCATAAAACACTACTTATCACCTACAGAGATGTTGTTGTGGCCTTGTATGGATGGCTCCTAATTCCTCCAGAAGTACATAAGTGATAAGTGACCGATTGATGGGGCTCCCACCAATGGAACTCAACAATCCACATCCCTATGTAATGGGGTGACAGTTGTATGGGTGCTCTTGTTCCATTTAAAGCATAAAGGACTAAGTCACTATGTAACTAAAGATCGTGGCTTCTGTCAGGCCCAAAGGGATTGAATTGTTTCAGCTTGTATGGGCAAATATTGGTCCAGGGAGTCAGGGGGCTCATTCTCGTGATCTGTTACTTATCACAAAACATGAAAACTAGCGGCCATTTTTGATACTTGATGTGTACATAAGCTGTCACGTCCCGGCCAATTTCTTTTTTATTGTAATCCAACTTCTAGCAGGAGAAAGACAACTCACAGCATTGGGAATGATCAAAGCTGAAGAATATCCCTTGTAAGGTCAACCGTTTGATGGACCAACGTATTTCTTAATACGTTGCAATAGCAAAGAGTGATTGAAATGTTCCAATGGTCGGACTGGCCGCCCAGAGTATCAAAGAGTCCTACAAAACGGACCACAACAATGATTCAGAACACAACCCAATTTGGAGTGGATTCACTAATATTATTTATTATTAGTAGAGTTGAGCAGATCTGCACCTTAATGTTTGGGTCTGCACCGAACATTGTGAATTGGGCCCACTTCAGCCAGAAGTACGGGGGTCCGGCTGACCCCATCATTAACACCCAAAATCTTTGGCACAGATTGACCCAGGGATCAATGACCTTGGAAAAAAGGGCAATGCACACGTGCCTCTGGCGTTTACATGCCACCACCAGCATTCGAAGGGTTAACACCCGCAAACGGTGCTGGCAGTGAACATTGGTGTTAACTAGTAATGAGCAGACCCATTCTTACCCCAGTCTATAAAATTTAGTGATGCTCTCAGTTTAGTGGAGAGTTTGCCTCCTTATGGACATTCCCGGATGTTGTTCCTGCTGAGCTTTCTTCCCTTTTTCTTGGCTGGACTATGATAAGGGCCGAAGATGAGCAGCTTTGAGAACTAACATGATTTTGTGATAATCTGATTAGTTTTTATGTTCCATGTGTGTATAAGTGGCCACATAGGAGTTGTAGCCTCTTGAGATGTATTTTCATCATATTAAATTTTAATTTTTGGATTATGAAATCCTTAATCAGGGCTGGCGTTAGGGGGCGGCAAACTGGGCATTTGCCCAGGGCCCCTGTCCAAAAAGGGGCCGCCTGCATGTGGACTCTTGTGTGCAGGGGATGAATTGCTTATCTAATACCACTTGGCTGAATGTCCGGGTGAATATACTAATCATCTATCTCCTGTCTACATATCTAACATCTATCTGTCTAGTTATCTATTTCTACTTCCTAGATCCACATATCTGTGTTTCTAACTTTTGCTTATCTATCTATCTATCTATCTATCTATCTATCTATCTATCTATCTATCTCCTATCTATCTATCTATCTATCTATCTATCTATCTCCTATCTATCTCTCCTATCTATCTCCTATCTATCTATCTATCTATCTATCTATCTATCTATCTATCTATCTATTTATCTATCTCCTATCTATCATCTATCTATCTCCTATCTATCTATCTATCTATCTATCTATCTATCTATCTATCTATCTATCTCCTATCTATCTTCTATCTATTTATCTATCTATCTCCTATCTATCTATTTATCTATCTATCTCCTATCTATCTATTTATCTATCTATCTCCTATCTATCTATCATCTATCTATCTCCTATCTATCTCCTATCTATCTATCTATCTATTTATCTATCTATCTATCTTCTATCTATCTATCATCTATCTATCTCCTATCTATCTATCTATCTATCTATCTCCTATCTATCTATCTATCTATCTATCTATCTATCTTCTATCTATCTATCATCTATCTATCTCCTATCTATCTGTCTATCTATCTATCTCCTATCTATCTCCTATCTATCTCCTATCTATCTCCTA
>CM033651.1:5478466-5496762 GCA_019512145.1 Engystomops pustulosus
ATCTATCTATCTATCTCCTATCTATCTATCTATCTATCTATCTATCTCCTATCTATCTATCTCCTATCTATCTATCTATCTATCTATCTATCTATCTATCTATCTATCTGTCTATCTCCTATCTATCTATCTCCTATCTATCTATCTATATATCTATCTATCTATCTATTTCCTATCTATCTTTCTATCTATCTATCTATCTCCTATCTATCTATCATTTACGTTATATTTCTGCATCTTTCATATCTTCTATTATCCATCTCCCTATCATCTGTCCTATAAAATCCTCCTCCAGTCCCATATTACAGATATTCACCACTTCTGTGTGTAACTACAAAGTGTTATTATTGTACATGGATAAAGGAGCCTCTTACTGACTGCTCATAAAATAGTTTTATTTTGGGGCCCCACTTTTAGTTTTGCCCAGGGCCCCACTTTGTCTAAAACCGGCTATGTCCATAATACAATTTCTGGAAAGAAGAGGGCGCAACAAATGTACAAGTTATCATTATTCATTATGTAGATTAAATGTAATAGAATAAATAATCACAGCGCTTAGTTACTTGCGGGAGATTCCAATTTGCGTTTATGTGGAGGGTCCTCGATGATCCTGTTTATATCCACCCGATCCTTTAGATCTATTGGCTTGTCCCAAACTGATAATTGAATAGTTGGGTTGAAGAAAAATACTTTATCATCCCCGGTCCACACCACGCACCTAAGAATAATATATAATCTGCATAGAATTCATCCCAACATAAAACACAGGAAATGCAAAGAAATAGTTACACAATGAAGAAGACTTTACAGCCCCGGCCATGATTCCACGTTAAACAATCACATAGCCTCTAAATGTAGGTACTACTTACCTCCCCTGACAGATAGATGGGGGGTATTTACTAGGTGTGTAATCTAGTAAATACAATGGGACAGATTTATTAAGCTGTCAGAAAGTCAGAATATTTCTAGTTGCCCATGGCAACCAATCACAGCTCACTTTTCATTTTGCTAGTGTTTATGAATATTTTAAAGGGGAGCTGTGATTGGTTGCCGTGGGCAACTGGAAATATTCTGACTTCGAGACACTTGATAAATCTGCCCAAATGTGTAATGTGCAACCAAAATGGATTAGTTTCGCACCGGGCTCTCTCCATTGTGTCTGTGTTAACACTGACCCATTATTGCATCACTACTGACTATAGATGATGTCACAGCTTATCTCCTCCCCCTCCCTGTACAATGGCCTCTATATAGATAACACTGACCCATCATTACATCACTACTGACAATAGATGATGTCACAGCTTATCTCCTCCCCCTCCCTGTACAATGGCCTCTTTATAGATAACACTGACCCATCATTACATCACTACTGACAATAGATGATGTCACAGCTTATCTCCTCCCCCCTCCCTGTACAATGACCTCTATATAGATAACACTGACCCATCATTACATCACTACTGACAATAGATGATGTCACAGCTTATCTCCTCCCCCTCCCTGTACAATGACCTCTATATAGATAAAACTGACCCATCATTACATCACTACTGACAATAGATGATGTCACAGCTTATCTCCTCCCCTCCCTGTACAATGACCTCTATATACATAACACTGACCCATCATTACATCACTACTGACAATAGATGATGTCACAGCTTATCTCCTCCCCCTCCCTGTACAATGACCTCTATATAGATAACACTGACCCATCATTACATCACTACTGACAATAGATGATGTCACAGCTTATCTCCTCCCCCTCCCTGTACAATGACCTCTATATAGATAACACTGACCCATCATTACATCACTACTGACAATAGATGATGTCACAGCTTATCCCCTCCCCTCCCTGTACAATGACCTCTATATAGATAACACTGACCCATCATTACATCACTATTGACAATAGATGATGTCACAGCTTATCCCCTCCCCCTCCCTGTACAGATATGAAGTGATCAGTTTCACTACCTGGAAACGTGACCGGTTCCTTTTGAGTGTTGAACCGTTGAATGTATCGGGTAAAGCAGCCATAAAGCTTTCCTATGTGTAGATGCAGATGGATGAGATAAATGTGGAGGACTTTCTCGCTCCCTTGTAAATCTGGAAACCTGTAATTTGTTCCACCTGCCTCAGTGATGCTGTAACACTACAGCCCGAGCACCTGATGCAGAAATCTCTGGTTCTGAGCCAGGAGGCAGCTGGAAAGTGAGTTGTGTTATTAAACAGAGCAGAAAGCAATTAAGCTGCATTGTAAATTATGCAGATTCGGGTTAGCACCAATAATATGGCTCCGAGAGAGAACATCAACATTGTATTCCTCCATATAACACATTCACTACCTTCAGGCTCAACGCGATGGGGATCCGTGCGAGAAACTCATTCCTGGCCTGAATCTCTGCCAAAAAGTGGATTTTTACTTCCTAAGAAGTGTCTGACAATGAATTATATTCAACAGAAACGTCTACAAGGTAGAAGACGCCTCCTGGAGCGAGTGACATCAGAGAGGAGACTAAGGGGGAGATTTATCACAAGTGTCAGAGCAAAGCTGCTCACAGCAACCAATCAGAGCTCAGCTATCATTTTGCGACAGCTGTTTATAAAATGAAAGCTGCACTCTGATTGGTTGCCATGATCAACTAGAACAGACATTCTCAGACACATCTGATAAATGTTCCCCTACATTTACCATCACAAGAAGTCTCTAAACGTCTCTCAGCACTTGATGAATTAGTTGGATTCTCATTGGTCAGAAATCTTGGTACCCCATAAACATGCAGGCAACAAGGAAGCCATATTGGAGCCCTGATTGGTGGATTGATGGTCTTAAGTACAGGCCTACTTACGGACAACCAACTTACAGATGACCCCTAGTTACAGACGGACCCCTCCGCCCCCTGTGACCTCAGTAGACCTCTCTGGATGTCACTATATTCCCAGGCTGTGTCTGTAATGAAGCTTTATTGATAATACTTGGTCCCATTACAGCAAAAAAACTTTGAAAATTCAATTGTCACTGGGGCAAAAAAAATTCTGTTTGGAGCTAAAATTAAAAAATATACCTGCCCCGACTTACATACAAATTCAACTTAAGAACAAACCTAAAGAACCGATCTTGTACATAACCCGAGGATGGGCTGTACTAGGCCAAAATGTTTGTGTGGCCCTGAAACCCCAATAAGACCATCCAGGATTTGCATTGGTAATACGGGGGTTGGCTGCTCGGTACAATCCCTACGATGTAAATAGGGAACCTTGATGATAAACTTGTCCCATTAAATAAATCTTCTCCTTCTCACAAGTAAGGATTGTACAAAGTAGACCACGTCATTAATTACTAAAGCATCATGTTTAACTTGTGTGTGAGTGTAACATTTTCTACAGCGCCTCTACAGGGGTAATTCAGTATTACACAGTCCAAATTGGAATTATTTGGATGTCCAGATAATAAGGGCAGAGGTGGTAAAGATCCCTGCATCTGCTCCCTACATTTACCCAAAGATAAAGATACTGAATAGGGAGCTGACCAGTTTACAGTATTGTATATGGCTGCACATAATGGGGCGATTCATTCTGCCTTCTCCACCAGTTTTGTAGCTTTTCTTCATTTGTCAGGGAGCAGGCGGAGAGCAGTCAGGGGCGTCCCAGCCCAGTGCACCAGATGCATTATAGTCTCCGCCCATAGAGCACACAACTCCCCTGGATCTGTCCTAGTAGTAGGTTTGCACTTGTATTTCCGAGTAGATATGGGCAGGGTCGGCTCCAGGTATCAGGAGGCCCCTGGGTGACAGAGCTTCAGCCCTTTGCAGTGAACTCACTAACGAAATTAGTCTCCTGTTTCCTAAAATATTCCCTAGTTTATCATCTCAAACAGCCCAATGTTCATTTTATATAAAGCCCCCCTCGTCCCCTATGGACTCATTATATACAGCCCCCCTCATCCCCATGGATTCCTTATGTACAGCCTTATGTGGGCCCCCCCAGGACCCCTCTGGGCAGACACTTGCGCAGTGCTGGCCCTGGATATGAAGGGCAGGTTCAAAATGCCAAAATGATTTCCTCTCAACTAATTTTTACTTTTGTGAGAAAGACAAAATGAAAAAGAAAATAACCCAAAAATACTTTTGCTCTCGGCACAGTATATGGGGGTAAAGATATTCTTTTCTCTTTTATGGCACTTCTATTTTTTTTACTGTTTAGGCCGCATTAGTGTTTTTTTCACCCATTCAGAAAAGGTACAAGATGTTGCTGTTTATAATTTTTGCACAAAAAAACCCCAAGAAAAATCCGGACACATAAATGTTTTCTTACAGCTAAATCCCTTACTGGCATCTATGATTATCTATTGTTCTATGAAATACTTGGCCCCTCGGTACTTACAGATATAATACTACAGTTTTATGGATATTGTCAGCAATTGAATGGAAGCAACAAAACAATTCAAGAAAATAACCATCTACAAAAAAATATTCTCAAAGAAAAAAACAACACAAACATCATTTTCTGTAGGTCAGAGAACGTACTGTTCCATTATTAGATGATAAAACTTGCCTCCACTCTCATGGCTGTCAGGATCGGTGGTAGTGGATCCTCTGAACCACCGCGGACAATGACGTAAGCCGACACCAAGGGGTGGAGTCTAAGTGGTAGCAGAGCAGGTTGGACTTGCTGCATTGTGGTACCACCAGGTAGTTCCACAGGCGTGACTTAGTCCGCGGTGGTGGCCAAGACGTATTTCAGAAATGTAAGGCAAACTCGTGGTCAGGGACAGGCAGGAGGTTGAGACAGGCAGCACAGGATCAGAGTCGGGACGTAGCAGTGGGTCAGGACAGGAAGCACGGGATCGGAATCAGGAACAGAATCGAGGTCACAACAGGAAATCAGGATAATCGCAGAGGGCTTGGAATACAGCTTTCTCTTATGGAGGCATGGAAGCACAAAGATCCGGCAGGGGACAAAGGAAGGGGCTGGAATTTTTTCAGGGCAGACAACCAGCCGGCGCCAATTATCAGCACGCTGGCCCTTTATATTTTACAAAGCAAGAGCGTGCGCATTCCCGTGTCCCATGTCTGGAGCGTGGACATCACGTAGACCGCCACTGGAGCCGGGACAGGTGAGTTACACGCTGGGACACATGGAAGTACACGGGTGCGCCTCCGACCCTGGAGATGGGTCAAAGGGGCACCCGTGACAATGGCGTACAGTACAAGGTCTTTTTCCGAATGTAACTTAAAAAAACACATACAAAATGCTAACCCTAGAATTAAAAAATGGATAAAAAAATGAATAAATACACATACAATAAGAAACATTAAGTCTCTGAAAGAAACAATCTACCACTTTGTAACGGAAAAAAACACAAATGTGGGCAAATCTTTTTTCACTCTTCTTGCCCTCATCAGCCCAGGGATTGGTTGAGGTTTTCGGCAGCTCCTTCCTTTCTGGGAGACAGGTTTTTTAATTGAATATTTTTTATACGCAGCGAGGATTAGATGGAACCTGATCGCTGCTCTCCAGGCAAAATACAGACTGAACGAGTCTCTCTGGAGTGGAGCCGAGATCCTGATAGCGATGATATCTTTCCGTAAAATAAATAACTTAGTAAAATCAAGTGGTTTTGAGAGACGTTGCTTATGATTCTTGTCGGGGAAACATTTATTATCACAGCTGAAATACACATTTTTATGGCGTCTCTGCGGAGCCGTTTTTCACTCACACATAAATTTGGCTCCAGAATTCGCAGGCGCATTAAATTTAAATGCAAATCCGACTTTATTATCAGTCGTGTCGTAAAATTGCTTTAGGAGTTTCACAGTTGACAAAAAAAAAATATTGATTTTTTTTTAAGTAAAATTGTTGTTAAACATGGAAATATTTGGCTGATAAAAAAACACCGCAACAAACCCATGAAAAATGTGCAAAACTTCTGCGCCTCATAACCTCGGATTAGAGAATCCCAGCGGATATTTCGTTCTACCTGAGAATTATATTTTCTGATTCGTTTCCCAGAAAATGGATGAATGAATCACTTGCGTTTCCTATAATTCCAGATTCAACAACAAATATTCTCCTGCTGTAGGTTTAAGGTCCTATAAATTGAATATAAAGAAGAGGAGACCCTAGACCTAAAAACAACAAGGCGACCACCTGGGACCAAAAATAAACTTTAAGCCAAATAAAATCCACTTCTTTAAATTTAGGTTTTAGTCTAAACATAAGAGGTTTTCTAAGATGACAGATTTTCCTGAAATAATAAAAAAAAACTTGCACCTTGAAGAGGACCTGTCAGGACAATGAAGCCGGGGAGGGGTACTGCGCTGGCATTGAAGAGCTGCGCAGGCGCGGAGAGCACTAGAGATGGGTCAAGTATAAAGGATTTTTTTATTGCGCCCATGGCGGGACTTGGTAAAAGGAGATTTGGGGCACTAAACCACCAATCCATAAGGACCTGTGGGTGGTTTAGTGTCCCAAATCGTCCTGACAGGTCCTCTTTGACCCTTAATAACCATCTATGTGTTTTTAAAGTGGTCACTAAGGTGCCCTAGCCTCGGTCATCCATAGCGGTTGATGATCTGATGACAGCCAGGCGGGAACCCCTTAGATGCTACTGTTAGTAGTGACTTTGGCATCTGAAGGGTTGCATAAGACAACGTGGCTTTTTTATGCACAAACCCTAAGGGTGCATTCACACGTTGCGTTTTGGTCGCGTTCTCATTGCGTTTGAAACGCATATACAACATCTGATGAGAGGTGATTTGCCTAATTACATTACCGTTTACGTTTGCATGCCAAAAACGACCCAAAAACTACCTAAAAAAGCCACGTGTGACATCACCCTAAGGCCGCAGTGACCCTAGTGCACAGGGGGTGGTCCTCAGCCTGAATGCGCATGCATTTCCAGGAAAACGCATGCGATCGATAGGGTGTAAAATATTTGCTATGGCAACAAGAGATCCTGCAATGGACCTTGTGCTTGCCATGTGTGAGGTCATAAGGTCACAAGTTAAAATCGGCTATTGATGAAAAGTCAAAGTTCTAGAATATTGGAATGCATTAAAAAAATCATATAAAGAACATGAAACTTTTACATTTCTCGGGTTTTCTGTAGACTCTACAGTGTTTAAAAATTAAAACCAACCCAGTCATTTTATTTGTTTTTCCATAACATTCAGCCTGCGCATGCGGTGCGTTCTGAGGTATAACCTGGGAGACTCTGAATCACATAATACACGAGGCAAATCCTCAACCACCCGACATGTACATTACCCAGGGATGAGGCTCCTGGGACACTACACATATACATCCCCCGGGCGGCCGTGTGAATGGACCCTCAGCGGAAGCTTGCCCTTAAAATCGTTCTCTTGGACTTGGGTACCAAATCGGGATAAGTGATTTACTTACCCGGTCCATTCGCGATCCAGCGGAGCGTTCTCTGCGCTGGATTCGGGTCCGGCTGGGATTCATCAAGGTAGTTCCTCCGCCGTCCACCAGGTGGCACTGCTGCGCTGAAAAGCATCTGAACGTGCTGGAGTTCACCGGCTCGGGCTGAGTGAAAGTAAGTGCGTCCCGAGCGACACATTTCCGGTTTTTAAATGCGGCGGTTTTTCCGAATATGTCGGGTTTTCGTTCAGCCACGCCCCCCGATTTCAGTTGCGCGCATGCCGGCGCCGATGTGCCACAATCCGATCGCGTGCGCCAAAATCCCGGGGCAATTCAGGTACAATCGGCGCAAATCGGAAATATTCGGGTAACACGTTGGGAAAACGCCAATCGGGCCCTTAGTAAATGACCCCCAAAATCTTTACCCAATAGATAATGACATTGACTTTCCCATTTTATGGCGAAACCTTCCTTTTCTATTGTAGAATAATTTCTTTCTCTGGGGAACAGTTTTCTGCTAATATACAGGATTCATGTTCTTCTCCGGCATTTGGCAGAGAACATCCCGATCCCCTCTCTGAGGCATCAACCAGGACCGGAAATGGCAAAGTAAAATGTGGGTTATTTATTACAGGTGCAGCGCACAAATTATCTTTTACAGCATTAAAGGCTTTTTCAGGTGTCCACAAGGTTCTTATTTGCTTTCTTAGTAAGATCACTTAAAGGGGCGGCTACATCAGAAAAATTTGGATTAAATCGGCGGTAATAGTCGGCCTTAAAAATGTCCTCCCTTCTCTCTTTGGTTTTGGAGTTGGCGCATCTCTTACAGCTGGGACTGTTGAAGTTTCTGGTTTAATTTCCCACCAGCGATAATGTATCCATGATAAGAGGTTTCTTTCTGAGCTATTAGAGATGAGCGAGTTTACTCATCCGAGCTTGATGCTCGATGAAGTATTAGAGTTCTCGAAACGGCTCGTTGCTCGAACGAGTATCTCGCCGGCTCGAGATCGAGCTTTTACTTAACGAAACACAGTGAAGAACAGTGAAGAAAACAATGAAAACAGTGAACACAGGATCATTTAAGTGAAGAACACATTGCAGATGTTTCCATACATCTGCTCACTTATCCGAAGACACGAGCGCCGAACGGTGTTCTTCACAATAGTATTATTTATGTGAGAAATGTATATTATTTGTGATGTTTGTTGTTAAAGTTGCAACCCAAAGGTCTATCCCTTTAAGACTGTAGGAGTCTGGGAATAGATAGGTATTTGAAGACACCTGTGTGTACTTAGAGGGGCTCTAGGTCAGTGTCTGATCTGACCACAGGGGGGGGGGGCTTGTTCCAAGGTCACTGCAACTGGACCCCTGAATTATCAGCGTCTTTGTTCTTGCTGTTCTGTTTATTTTTTTTGTTCAAATAAATACAATCCTTTTCTTTTGTCCTGAAGCCGGAGTGAAGACCTTTTCTATAACGGCCAGAAGATCCAACACCTCAATAGAAATGGTGGATTTTCCATGTCTTGTTTGTTGGAAATGGAAATTGAACCACATGGAAGGTCAGGAAGGAGACGGGAAACTGGAGCAGGTTATAACTGAAATCTAAGCCGGACCAGGACTAGCGGAGCTTTCAGTCCCAGTGCCCTAGAATTTCAGCGCCGATCACTCAGACTGTCACCCAAACCACCAGTCGTCAGACATCAGCCCATGGTCCGGGCAAGAGCAGAAAATGACCAACAACAAAGCTGATCACTAATGAGGATAAAAGGTGCCTAAAAAACTACAACTCATAGAAGCAATAGTACAATAGTAGTCTGTACAATCATATAGAATAAATCATATAGAATAAAAAATATAAAAAATAATGGCGCCGTAACATCTGGGCTTAGATGTCTCTCTGTCCACGGATTGGAGGGTTAATTTCTGTTTGTGCTTTCTCTGTGCAAACTGGGGCTAAGTTTTGTGCTGTGTTGGGACTGATTGGGCCACCACAGCCTAAAGCCCAGCCCTGTTCAGTAAAGGGTTACTGGTGTGATGGACAACTGATCCACTCTGCTGGGGGAGGCATCCAGGAACTCCTTTATCCATCCATCACACCTTGCTGATTACATTTATATTCTCAGCTCTCTGTTTCCTGATTCACTGCCCTGAGCTATCGTATTGACCTTCCCTTCTGCTACCCGCTTCTGTACTGTATCTTTTATCTTGCTGTGATCCGAACCTCTCGTAATTCTTTTGTGTTATTTGTTTGTAACTCTAGTTTTGTGACTGCACTGTGGCTTAGAGAGGGACCGTCTTCGTGGTTTTCCATTATCAAACAAGGTTAGTTGAGGCAAGTAGGCAGGTGACAGTTTTTGGGGTCTCAGTTTAGGGCTCGCTGTCCACCCATTACAGACATATTTCAGTCCAATCATATAAAATGTTATAATCATTTAAAAAAAAAAATCTGATACATAAAATTTGTAAAACTCTCTTTTCTGTGCTCCTTACCAAGGTGATCCGGGCACGGGGGTGGATGCCACAGGCTTGTTGATTTTAGCGACACAGTCGTCTTCACTTGGCATCTTCAAAACATTGGCCTTGAATCCGACATATGAAAAAGTTTAATGAAGAACATAAACCAACAAGTCATTTCTATTATAATGTTCAAAAACGTATTATTAATTCACCAATCGCTTCATTTATTGAACAATCGGATGAAAAGTCGGGTAATTGCGGAAGAAGAGATCGGATTTTATTCATCAGATTGAACCTCATTCTACGTATTTATTGTAACCAAACGTTTCAAGGCTTTTTGTTTAATTACTCGTCAAACACGGAAACGATCTTGTAGAATTTTCAATTAAAAATATAAATCGCATCAATGAAATCATTTCCTGACCTTGACATATAAAAACGTATTTTGTAGCTTCGGAATGAAGAAAGACAAACCTTCTCACTCGTCTTGGCAGCGTTGGTTTTCCTCTCCGAATGTAAAATGAAGGCAGTGGAACAAGTCGCCCGTTTTACTTCTTTACTTTTATCTGTAAAATAGAATTTTGACTGAATTAACAAATAATTCTGGATATAAACAGGTTGGACTCATAGGGGGTCATTTACTAAGGGCCCGATTCGTGTTTTCCCGACGTGTTACCCGAATATTTCCGATTTGCAGCGATTTCCCCTGAATTGCCCTGGGATTTTGGCGCATCGGCGCTGGCATGCACGCAACGGAAATCGGGGGGCGTGGCCGAACAAAAACCTGACGGATTCGGAAAAACCGCTGCATTTAAAACAAAAAATCTGTCGCGGAGCTTGCACTTACCTTCACTCAGCCTGAGCCGGTGAACTCCAGCGCGTTCCGATGCTTTTCAGCGCCACCTGGTGGACGGCGGAGGAACTACCTTAATAAATCCCGGCCGGACCCGAATCCAGCGCAGAGAACGCGCCACTGGATCGCGAATGGACCGGGTAAGTAAATCTGTCCCAATATGTTAACTGAAAAATGCAGTTGGGGTCAGTGTGCAGTGAGTAAATGTAAAATGAGGTTCTGGAATGTGAAAGGCCTAAGGAGTTTGGCAATTTGGAAGTTGAGCATTTGTCGGATTTGCCTGAGTGGGGCATTTCAGAAAAAAATATGCAAATAGGAGAAGTATTGGAGGCAGCAGTCGGAAATGTGGATTAGTAAAATTTGTTGGGGTAAGGTAGGGAGTTAAAAAATTATGTGGGAATTTAGGTTTTTTTTTTAATCTCTCTGACTGGATGTTGGATTATATTTTTTTCACTGCAGAATAAAAAATCTACTCCAGCTATTATCTGTTTAAATCATTAAAGAGAACCTGTCACATAATTTTTATCTGGTGACAGGTTCCAATAGCCTATGCTGTGCCTTTGTTAGCATTTCAGTACTTTATAATAGTTTGATTCACATAACCTTGCTCCCTGCTAGCAGTGTGTGATGAGTCCCATGTGTTGGGGGCAGCTCTTCTTCTCCTTCACACCACCCCCCTTCCTCCCTGCTCAATGCACAAGACAGGAAGTGGGGAGGGGGAGGGACACAGGCACATACAGGCTGCAGCTCTCCCCTCCCCCCGGACTCACTCGCAGCCAGGTGATGTAAATTAAACTTTTATAAAGTACTGAAATGACACAGAATGCTGACAAAGACATTTTTAAAATCATCATAGTATAAGCTAATAAAACCTGTAACCAGCTAAAGATGACATTCCTGGTGACAGGTTCCCTTTAAGTAAAATACTATACATGTGCCTCGCCAGAAGGGGTCAGACCCACTCATGCTAAGCCCTGCCCACTAAACAAGAACAAAAAAAAACATTAAAAAGTTGCTAATTATTTTTCACATGAGGATTACACATAACATTTCCAGCATTTTATGCCCTGGAGAACTATTGATAGACTGTGCCTCTTTTTGCGTAGTAACACCCATTTAGCACTTATTCCTGGATCTTAATAGGACAAGGCAACAATTAACGTGAGACGTGTAAACTGAGTTTTAGTTCAAACTGAGCAAGTACGGATCCAAATATGTTAGTAGAAACTCTCCGTCAGTGATTGCTGTGCGAATGGGGTTTTGTCATGATCTGATGAGCTGTGACCATCACAATTTTATCCAGGTAGAGGGGAGATCTACTCATTGTAACAGGCTGTGAAGCTACAGCACTGAGAAAACCATCCAGAGCGCTGCTGGCTCATTAGCAGAATTTTAATAGTTGATGTTAGCAGGAAGGAGGCCATGGGTAACAAATATAAGGAGCTACCACAGTCCCGGTGCCTGGATCTAGGAGTAATGTCCCTGGTTTATCAGGATGGATTTTGATGGTGGATTTCCTGCAGAGTAAATTCAGCCACACATGTGCAGTAACTTTCAGCACACTGCCGAGAAGAGCCAAAAGTTACTGCGCATGCGCGGGCACGGGCTAAGGGTCTCGTCTGACATAACATAGCAGGTAGTTCAGGTGGGTAAAGAATGTTGTCGAATTTAATGTATAACTTTTGCCAATGATTTTGATATGAACACAAAAATCAAAAACGTGATCTCCACAGAACAGGAAGCACCAGTCTATGATGAGACTTGGACTCAACAAAATACATTTTATACATTGGCTAAGATTTTTTTTTACAAAATTTTTGCATAAAAATATCTTCTCCTTATGAGAAATTCCATTTATTTGTTGGCTTGTACACAAATATATGGACATAGCAACGTAAAGGGAACAATACAGAACAAATGTGAAACAAATCCCAAGTGCAATATTATGGAAATAATAGATTTTCCTTCTGATTAGATTTTGATGTTCTTCCGGATCCATCATTACACTTCCCTGGTGATAGTAACACATTGGTCTTACAGAAAATCCAACCTGCAGAGCGAATCCCAGGCTTTAAAGCAGAAAAGGTCATTACTACCCCGGAGGAACATTACAGGTCACTCATCATCCGACTGCAAAAATTACCAAACAAAACGACTCAAACTTTAACCTCTCCGGAGCACGAGGGGTTAAGCAGCGCAGATCAGTAACCTGCAATCATTGTATGGAGAATGTGGGATCCGAAATCTCACCGGGGAAATTCCTGCTCCTGTAATTAGCGGAGAATCGTGACCTTCGTTAATGTACGAGATTATTTACTTTGGTTTCAGCAGTTTTTATATCAAAGTTTACATTTAGTTGAATCCAACAGCGCGGCCTCCTCAAAAACCTGGCGCTAACGAAATATAATAGTTTAACTACACAAGAGAAAAGGGAGAAGACACAGAAGCAGCCATGGGGGCAAATAACTTTTATTAAAACGTTGACATTGCAGCCACACAGAATCTAAAGTGTCTGATGCTGAGGATCGTCTCTGCTCTCCTGTTTCTGGCCTCAGTTTACACTAAAAAATCCAACCAGACACTAAGTTTTCATTTAAGTCATAAAAATTGACCATAAAATGTGTAAACCATCGGTCGCTGCGGCTCAGGAGAGTTCAGTTGCTCAAACTATTAATCTGTAGGACATTGCGATTCCGTGCGACGTCCTGGAGGATCTCCGCAGTTTCCGGCTACGACAGAGGAGACTCTGTTTCCCCGGCATCAGAGATAAGTATTTGGTGACCTGTACCCCGGTAAGCGATGTGTTTCCCGCTCGCCTTCTGTGCGATGGTTGTGGGTGACTCCGAGTGTTACAGAATCCACCTTCACCTTCAGCGATTTAGCGAGTCTGAGCTCAATGCCATGATCTATTATTCATGGCGCTGAAGGAGCTGGAGACGTCTCTTGTCCATCTGTGTTATAGAAATACATATTTTCCGATTTTGTTTTCTGTCTATACGTTTTCTTAACTCAAGAAGTTACTGCTTTTGGGCTGTGATGCAGAATCTGGCAGCACCGGGGTCATTGATATGTAGCACAGGGGCCTTTGCTGTGTCTGCGCCTCCTTAGGTTACAATTTAGAAACTCCCCAAGTACCCCAATGCAACGTTATGTCCCCTTTATTTGGGATTCTCATTGATCAGACCCAGCAATCACAGCTTATCGTTATTCTTCTGCTGTGTGGAGGGGAAGCGTCAGCTCTGTAACTTATTTCAACACTGCACAAAAATAAATGAATAAAATTGAAATAAATTTTATGAAATTTGTGATTTTTGTCCTCCGTTTTTCACCATTGATTTGCAACCAGTCTCTCTCACTGACAGAGTGGGAAAAGTACTCGGGGGTCAGAATATTCCAGGTCTCTTCCTATATAACTGGGTCTATTGGAATCTTTTCACTTTTGACCCCAAATTTCATAACATATGCACTTATTTCCAATCCAAAGAAGCTCCAAGACTCTCCAAGGACCACAAGTCTCCCCAAACTATTCATGTGGATTGGCGAGAGTCACGAGACCTAGTGATGAGGGAACAGAAGTCACAATGATGAACGTTACAGGTTTGTGTCCCCAAGCGGGACTTCATCCAGAAGTTCGCTTTATCGGCGGCTTTTCAATGTTGACACCTGCGATCGGTGCCAATACCTAAATCTTCAGGTATGGGTTCAGCCAAACTCAGCCGATCCTCAACCTTAAAGGGGTTCTCCCGAGGGTAAAAAACATGGCTGTTTTCTTCCATAAACCATGGGTAGTGCCTGGTATTGCAACTTAGCTCCATTCATTTCTATACAGCTGAGTTGCAGTTCCAGCACAAACCATGGTCAGGTGTGGCGCTGTTTTTGGAGGAATGTTTTTCAACCTAAGTAGATTCCTGATGGTAAATTTCCTTTCATGGGTCCCCTCATCACTAGCTGGAGCTCCATTTATTTCTGTAGGCCAGTAGAAGTGAGTGGAGCACTGGCCAGGTGATGTTTATCTGTCACCCATTATTACTGTGGTCTGGGGTCCCAGCTGTTGGACCCCAAGTGATCAGAATCTTGTACTCTATTTTTTGGGTAGGGGATACAGTAAGTTTACATGTGTCAATTCCTCCCTTTGACTTTAATGAGGGAAAAAAACTTCCAGTTTCTCTCACTTTTTTTTACTTACAATAGAAATATATGAAAAATAAAGACGCCTCTGGTAACTCGATTACATTGGGGCACATTTACTTACCCCCGATCCAGCGGCGCGTTCTCCGTCAAGGATTCGGGTCTTCCGGCGATTCACTAAGGTCGTGCGCCCGATGTCCACCGGGTGTCGCTGCTGCGCTGAAGTCCGCTGGAGTTCACCATCCTATCCTGGGTACAGGTAAGCACGTGTCAAGCGACACATTTATTTTTTTAAATACCGCAGTTTTTCCGACGGCCACGTCCCCGATTTCCGTCGCGTGCATGCCGGCGCCGATGCGCCACAATCCGATCGCGTGTGCCAAAAACCCAGGGCAATTCTGCGCAAACCGGTAATTTTCGGGAACCCGACGAAAAGGAGCGATTTGGGCCCTTAGTAAATGACCCCCAGTGTGTGATCGCATTTCCAGAGTCACATTGTTCCCTGCGTTTTGTACACACAAGTAATAAACATAAGAGCCTGAAAACCTCATCAGTCTCATCCATGGATTTAGCACATGGTGAAAGGTTTATTACCTATTGCAGCCGTCACTCTCAGCTTCTCTCATACAATTAGGGTTCAGAGGTGGTTGATGAACTAGAGGGTCATTAAACGTTACCAAAACTTTTTGTGCCTGCGTAATATTGATAGAAAAGTGACGGAAATTCAGGACCAAAAGAAACTGTTGAATTCCTCCCTTTTTTCAACAAATGTAAAAAGTTTTGTCATTTGTGTTCTTATAGTGACTTGTAAACTGCCTCAAATTTTACAGATTCCCCCCCTTCAGAAGTCTCAAAGTTTTTGGAAGAAAACGCACCCTGCCTCTCGCCTTGAATATGTAAGGCATCTAACACCTCTGTCATCTTCTGTCCATCTTTCTAAAAAGAGAAAATTCAGCAAAGATTCCAGGGTAAAAATTAGATGAGGAATGAAGGAAGGAGGATGATAGCAGCCAAAATAACGCGGATATAGAAACTCTTTTATTCATCTACATTATTGATTTACAGGAGAAGCTGAAGGTTCTACCAACAAATCTGTTTAAGACATGAAAATAACATTTCTGTAACATCTGTATCAATGCATCAGCTTTGTGCTGCCCCTCAGTAATTCCTTCCTGTAAATCTATAAGTAAAGCTCAAATGGCAACTGGGTATTACCTTTGCTGTCAAGGGGGCGTGTCCCTGCACAACCTGATAATAGGTATATGGGAATAACATTGTGTATTATCATGAACAATAATAATAGTTGTCAAATTATTCATTTGTTTCCTGTAACAATCAGACAGAATAAACAGAGATGTGAGCTCCAGGCTGCGGTATTGTGGGATAAGTTTTCGGAAAATATAACGATCAGTTTATTGGCAGCATCTTAGAGCAGGAAAAACCAAGCAGATTGTACAAAGTAGAAAAAGACTTGGGGGAATTGGTGGATGGTAAACTTCTTTTTAGTGACCAGAGCCAGGCGGCTGCTACTAAAGCAAATAAAATTATAGGATGTATCAAGAGAGAAATAGATTCTCATGATAAAGACAGAGTTGGCACGAGCAAATCCTCTGTCAGACCACACATGGAATATTGTGTACAGTTTTGGGCTCCAGTGTATAAAAAAGATTGAAATACAATGATAGATACTACATTTGGTGTTATTCAACTTAAAAAAAGACACCAAGGTAAGACCTAACTACAATGTAAATATACCTCAATGGGCAGTACCTAGGCCTGTGACCAGGACAAGGGGGCATCTTCTACACCTAGAGGAGAGGAGGTTCTACCATCACCATAGACAGGGGGCATCCTCTACACCTAGAGGAGAGGAGGATCTACCATCACCATAGACAGGGGGCATCCACTACACCTAGAGGAGGTTCTACCATCACCATAGACAGGGGGCATCCTCTATACCTAGTGGAGGTTCTACCTTCACCATGGACAGGGGGCATTCTCTACACCTAGAGGAGAGGAGGTTCTACCATCACCATAGACAGAGGGCATTCTCTACACCTAGAGGAGAGGAGGTTCTACCATCACCATAGACAGGAGGCATCCTCTACAGCTAGAGGAGAGGAGGATCTACCATCACCATATACAGGGGGCATCCTCTACACATCTAGAGGAGAGGAGGTTCTACCATCACCATAGACAGGGACATCCTCTACACCAAGAGGAGAGGAGGTGCTACCATAACCATACACAGGGTGCATCCTCTACACCTAGAGGAGAGGAGGTTCTACCATCACCATAGACAGGAGCATCCTCTACACCAAGAGGAGTGGAGGTTCTACCATCACAATAGACAGGGGGCATCCTCTACACCTAGAGGAGAGGAGGTTCTACCATCACCATAGACATGGGGTATCCTCTACACCTAGAGGAGAGGAGGTTCTATCATCAACATACCCCCCCCAGGGTGCAGTCTCTACAAAACTCAGAGAAGAGGGGTTTCTAAAATCAAATAGACAGGGGATACTCTAAACATAGAACCCCTACTCCCCCCTCCTCCCCCCCTCCTCCCCCTCTCTGCCTCCCACGGGATCCCCAACTCCCCCCCTTTTGCCCCTCCCCTGGAGGTTCTACCATCACCATAGACAGGAGGCATCATCTACCCTCAGAGGAGAGGAGGTTCTACCATCACCATAGGCAGGGGGCATCCTCTACACCTAGAGGAGAGGAGGTCCCATCATCACCATATGATTCGAACTTGATACACGTCACTCTTAGCTTATCCGGGTGCTCAAATAGGTTACAGAACCATCGATAATTATCAAGAAGACTTGGCACTCCTTATTTGTTGTGTTTTGAAAATCAGTGAGTTTTATTTCACAAGAAAATTAGTGTGGCAATCAAATTAAATATGCAACGTTTCGGTCTACACACAGACCTTCGTCAGGCACAGATTGCATGGTATAAGTGAGAACAAAGTGGATAGACTTGCGGCGCTGTGGCCGCTATGGCGGTGGAGAAGAGATGGCGGAAGCGTCCGCTCTGGAGGAGACATCACATAGATTCGAAATTGATCACGTCACCTTAGCTTCGGGTGCTCAAATAGGGTTACCGAACCATCGATAATTATACAGAGACTTGGCACCCCCCCCCCCCCCCCCCCCCCCCCCCCCCCCCCCCCCCCCATCCTTATGATGATGTAGTATGATATTGATTAATAATTGTCAGTGATTGTTAGTTCAAAGAAAATTCTGTGGCAAGTCCACAATTAAATATTGCAAGTGTTTCGGTACTACCACAGACCCTCAGTGCAGGACACGGATGTCATTGGTAAAGTGAGAACAAATGTGATATGACTTCGGCGCTGTGGAGCCGTATGGCGCTGGAGAGAGATGGGCGAAGCGTCCGCTCTGGAAGGAGAAGCGATTCTCCTCAAGATCGGACGCTTCCGCCATCTCTTCTCCAGCGC